>CM047507.1:6074266-6389266 GCA_026122265.1 Ammodytes dubius
CTTTCAGTGAAGTTTTATTGCTTCTTTCTGCAGCTCTCACTGAAATAAGGCTAATTTTCAACTTTGTTCAAATGTGCTGTAACTTTTGTTCTAAATGGCTTTCAAGAGTCTTTCATGGCTTGCCAAGCAGAACTCAGCATGCTACAGTAGTTATATATAGTATTTGCATTGAAATATTAAGCAAATTTTATCATCAGCTTTCAGTGAAGTTTTATTGCTTCTTTCTGCAGCTCTCACTGAAATAAGGCTAATTTTCAACTTTGTTCAAATGTGCTGTAACTTTTGTTCTAAATGGCTTTCAAGAGTCTTTCATGGCTTGCCAAGCAGAACTCAGCATGCTACAGTAGTTATATATAGTATTTGCATTGAAATATTAAGCAAATTTTATCATCAGCTTTCAGTGAAGTTTTATTGCTTCTTTCTGCAGCTCTCACTGAAATAAGGCTAATTTTCAACTTTGTTCAAATGTGCTGTAACTTTTGTTCTAAATGGCTTTCAAGAGTCTTTCATGGCTTGCCAAGCAGAACTCAGCATGCTACAGTAGTTATATATAGTATTTGCATTGAAATATTAAGCAAATTTTATCATCAGCTTTCAGTGAAGTTTTATTGCTTCTTTCTGCAGCTCTCACTGAAATAAGGCTAATTTTCAACTTTGTTCAAATGTGCTGTAACTTTTGTTCTAAATGGCTTTCAAGAGTCTTTCATGGCTTGCCAAGCAGAACTCAGCATGCTACAGTAGTTATATATAGTATTTGCATTGAAATATTAAGCAAATTTTATCATCAGCTTTCAGTGAAGTTTTATTGCTTCTTTCTGCAGCTCTCACTGAAATAAGGCTAATTTTCAACTTTGTTCAAATGTGCTGTAACTTTTGTTCTAAATGGCTTTCAAGAGTCTTTCATGGCTTGCCAAGCAGAACTCAGCATGCTACAGTAGTTATATATAGTATTTGCATTGAAATATTAAGCAAATTTTATCATCAGCTTTCAGTGAAGTTTTATTGCTTCTTTCTGCAGCTCTCACTGAAATAAGGCTAATTTTCAACTTTGTTCAAATGTGCTGTAACTTTTGTTCTAAATGGCTTTCAAGAGTCTTTCATGGCTTGCCAAGCAGAACTCAGCATGCTACAGTAGTTATATATAGTATTTGCATTGAAATATTAAGCAAATTTTATCATCAGCTTTCAGTGAAGTTTTATTGCTTCTTTCTGCAGCTCTCACTGAAATAAGGCTAATTTTCAACTTTGTTCAAATGTGCTGTAACTTTTGTTCTAAATGGCTTTCAAGAGTCTTTCATGGCTTGCCAAGCAGAACTCAGCATGCTACAGTAGTTATATATAGTATTTGCATTGAAATATTAAGCAAATTTTATCATCAGCTTTCAGTGAAGTTTTATTGCTTCTTTCTGCAGCTCTCACTGAAATAAGGCTAATTTTCAACTTTGTTCAAATGTGCTGTAACTTTTGTTCTAAATGGCTTTCAAGAGTCTTTCATGGCTTGCCAAGCAGAACTCAGCATGCTACATAGTTATATATAGTATTTGCATTGAAATATTAAGCAATTTTATCATCAGCTTTCAGTGAATTTTATTGCTTCTTTCTGCAGCTCTCACTGAAATAAGGCTAATTTTCAACTTTGTTCAAATGTGCTGTAACTTTTGTTCAAATGCTTTCAAGAGTCTTTCATGGCTTGCCAAGCAGAACTCACATGCTACAGTTATATATAGTATTTGCATTGAAATATTAAGCAATTTTATCATCAGCTTTCAGTGAATTTATTGCTTCTTTCTCAGCTCTCACTGAAATAAGGCTAATTTCAACTTGTTCAAATGTGCTGTAACTTTTGTTCTAAATGGCTTTCAAGATCTTTCATGGCTTGCCAACAAACTCAGCATGCACAAGTTATATATAGTATTGCATTGAAATATTAAGCAAATTTTATCATCAGCTTTCAGTGAAGTTTTTTGCTTCTTCTGCAGCTCTCACTGAAATAAGGCTAATTTTCAACTTTGTTCAAATGTGCTGTAACTTTGTTCAAATGGCTTTCAAAGTCTTTCATGGCTTGCCAAGCAGAACCACATGCTACAGTAGTTATATATAGTATTTGCATTGAAATATTAAGCAAATTTTATCATCAGCTTTCAGTGAAGTTTTATTGCTTCTTTCTGCAGCTCTCACTGAAATAAGGCTAATTTTCAACTTGTTCAAATGTGCTGTAACTTTTGTTCTAAATGGCTTTCAAGAGTCTTTCATGCTTGCCAAGCAGAACTCAGCATGCACAGTAGTTATATATATATTTGCATTGAAATATTAAGCAAATTTATCATCAGCTTCAGTGAATTTATTGCTTCTTTCTCAGCTCTCACTGAAATAAGGCTAATTTTCAATTGTTCAAATGTGCTGTAACTTTGTTCAAATGGTTTCAAGAGTCTTCAGGCTTGCCAAGCAGAACCACATGCACAAGTTATATATAGTATTTGCATTGAAATATTAAGCAAATTTTATCATCACTTTCAGTGAATTTTATTGCTTTTTCTCAGCTCTCCTGAAAGCTAATTCAACTTTGTTCAAATGTGCGTAACTTTTGTTCAAATGGCTTCAAGAGTCTTCATGCTTGCCAACAGAACCACATGCTACAAGTTATATAAATTTGCATTGAAAATTAAGCAAATTTTATCATCAGCTTCAGTGAAGTTTTATTGCTTCTTCTGCAGCTCTCACGAAATAAGGCAATTCAACTTTGTTCAAATGTGCTGAACTTTGTTCTAATGGTTCAAGAGTCTTTCATGGCTTGCCAAGCAAACTCAGCATGCTACAGTAGTTATATAGTATTTGCATTGAAATATTAACAAATTTTATCATCAGCTTTCAGTGAAGTTTTATTGCTTCTTTCTGCAGCTCTCACTGAAATAAGGCTAATTTTCAACTTTGTTCAAATGTGCTGTAACTTTTGTTCTAAATGGCTTTCAAGAGTCTTTCATGGCTTGCCAAGCAGAACTCAGCATGCTACAGTAGTTATATATAGTATTTGCATTGAAATATTAAGCAAATTTTATCATCAGCTTTCAGTGAAGTTTTATTGCTTCTTTCTGCAGCTCTCACTGAAATAAGGCTAATTTTCAACTTTGTTCAAATGTGCTGTAACTTTGTTCTAAATGGCTTTCAAGAGTCTTTCATGGCTTGCCAAGCAGAACTCAGCATGCTACAGTAGTTATATATAGTATTTGCATTGAAATATTAAGCAAATTTTATCATCACTTCAGTGAAGTTTTATTGCTTCTTTCTGCAGCTCTCACTGAAATAAGCTAATTTTCAACTTTGTTCAAATGTGCTGTAACTTTTGTTCTAAATGGCTTTCAAGAGTCTTCATGGCTTGCCAAGCAGAACTCAGCATGCTACAGTATTATATATAGTATTTGCATTGAAATATTAAGCAATTTATCATCAGCTTTCAGTGAATTTTATTGCTTCTTTCTGCAGCTCTCACTGAAATAAGCTAATTTTCAACTTTGTTCAAATGTGCTGTAACTTTTGTTCTAAATGGCTTTCAAGAGTCTTTCATGGCTTGCCAAGCAGAACTCAGCATGCTACAGTATTATATATAGTATTTGCATGAAATATTAAGCAAATTTTATCATCAGCTTTCAGTGAAGTTTTATTGCTCTTTCTGCACTCTCACTGAAATAAGGCTAATTTTCAACTTTGTTCAAATGTCTGTAACTTTGTTCTAAATGGCTTTCAAGAGTCTTTCATGGCTTGCCAACAAACTCAGCATGCTACAGTATATATAAGTATTTGCATTGAAATATTAACAAATTTTATCATCACTTTCAGTGAAGTTTTATTGCTTCTTCTGCACTCTCACTGAAATAAGCTAATTTTCAACTTGTTCAAATGTGCTGTAACTTTGTTCTAAATGGCTTTCAAGAGTCTTTCATGCTTGCCAACAGAACTCACATGCACATAGTTATATATAGTATTTGCATTGAAATATTAAGCAAATTTTATCATCACTTTCAGTGAAGTTTTATTGCTTCTTTCTCAGCTCTCACTGAAATAAGCTAATTTCAACTTTGTTCAAATGTGCTGTAACTTTGTTCTAAATGGCTTTCAAGAGTCTTTCATGGCTTCCAAGCAGAACTCAGCATGCTACATATTATATATATATTTGCATTGAAATATTAAGCAAATTTTATCATCACTTTCAGAATTTATTGCTTCTTTCTGCAGCTCTCACTGAAATAAGGCTAATTTTCAATTTGTCAAATGTCTGTAACTTTGTCAAATGTTCAAGAGTCTTCATGGCTTGCCAAGCAGAACTCACATGCACAGTATTATATAGTATTTGATTGAAATATTAGCAAATTTTATCATCACTTTCATGAATTTATTGCTTCTTTCTCACTCTCACTGAAATAAGGCTATTTCAACTTTGTTCAAATGTCTTAACTTTTGTCAAATGGCTTTCAAGAGTCTTTCATGCTTGCCAACAAACCACAGCACAAGTTATATATAGTATTGATTGAAATATTAAGCAATTTTACATCAGCTTCAGTGAATTTTATTGCTCTTTCTGCACTCCACGAAATAAGCTAATTTTCAACTTTGTCAAATGTCTGTAACTTTTGTTCAAATGCTTTCAAGAGTCTTCATGGCTTGCCAAGCAAACTCAGCATGCTACAAGTATTATATAATATTGCATTGAAATATTAAGCAATTATATCACTTTCAGTGAAGTTTTATTGCTTCTTCTCAGCTCTCACTGAAATAAGCTAATTTCAACTTTGTTCAAATGTCTGTAACTTTTGTTCTAAATGGCTTCAAATCTTCATGGCTTGCCAAGCAGAACTCACATCTACAAGTATATATATATTTGCATTGAAAATTAAGCAATTTTACATCACTTTCAGTGAATTTATTGCTTCTTTCTCACTCTCACTGAAATAAGCAATTTTCAACTTTGTTCAAATGTCTGTAACTTTTTGTCAAATGTTTCAAAGTCTTTCATGGCTTGCCAAGCAGAACTCACATGCTACAGTATTAATAGTATTTGCATTGAAATATTAACAAATTTATCATCACTTTCAGTGAAGTTTATTGCTTCTTTCTGCAGCTCTCACTGAAAAAGCTAATTTTCAACTTGTTCAAATGTGCTGTAACTTTTGTTCTAAATGCTTCAAGAGTCTTTCATGCTTCCAACAGAACTCACATGCTACAGTAGTTATATAAGATTGCATTGAAAATTAAGCAAATTTTATCATCACTTCAGTGAATTTATTGCTCTTCTGCAGCTCTCACTAAATAGCAATTTTCAACTTTGTTCAAATGTGCTGTAACTTTTTGTTCTAAATGGCTTTCAAGAGTCTTTCATGGCTTGCCAAGCAGAACTCAGCATGCTACAGTAGTTATATATAGTATTTGCATTGAAATATTAAGCAAATTTTATCATCAGCTTTCAGTGAAGTTTTATTGCTTCTTTCTGCAGCTCTCACTGAAATAAGGCTAATTTTCAACTTTGTTCAAATGTGCTGTAACTTTTGTTCTAAATGGCTTTCAAGAGTCTTTCATGGCTTGCCAAGCAAACTCAGCATGCTACAGTAGTTATATATAGTATTTGCATTGAAATATAAGCAAATTTTATCATCAGCTTTCAGTGAAGTTTTATTGCTTCTTTCTGCAGCTCTCACTGAAATAAGGCTAATTTTCAACTTTGTTCAAATGTGCTGTAACTTTTGTTCTAAATGGCTTTCAAGAGTCTTTCATGGCTTGCCAAGCAGAACTCAGCATGCTACAGTAGTTATATATAGTATTTGCATTGAAATATTAAGCAAATTTTATCATCACTTTCAGTGAAGTTTTATTGCTTCTTTCTGCAGCTCTCACTGAAATAAGGCTAATTTTCAACTTTGTTCAAATGTGCTGTAACTTTTGTTCTAAATGGCTTTCAAGAGTCTTTCATGGCTTGCCAAGCAGAACTCAGCATGCTACAGTAGTTATATATAGTATTTGCATTGAAATATTAAGCAAATTTTATCATCAGCTTTCAGTGAAGTTTTATTGCTTCTTTCTGCAGCTCTCACTGAAATAAGGCTAATTTTCAACTTTGTTCAAATGTGCTGTAACTTTTGTTCTAAATGGCTTTCAAGAGTCTTTCATGGCTTGCCAAGCAGAACTCAGCATGCTACAGTAGTTATATATAGTATTTGCATTGAAATATTAAGCAAATTTTATCATCAGCTTTCAGTGAAGTTTATTGCTTCTTTCTGCAGCTCTCACTGAAATAAGGCTAATTTTCAACTTTGTTCAAATGTGCTGTAACTTTGTTCTAAATGGCTTTCAAGAGTCTTTCATGGCTTGCCAAGCAGAACTCAGCATGCTACAGTAGTTATATATAGTATTTGCATTGAAATATTAAGCAAATTTTATCATCAGCTTTCATGAAGTTTTATTGCTTCTTTCTGCAGCTCTCACTGAAATAAGGCTAATTTTCAACTTTGTTCAAATGTGCTGTAACTTTTGTTCTAAATGGCTTTCAAGAGTCTTTCATGGCTTGCCAAGCAGAACTCAGCATGCTACAGTAGTTATATATAGTATTTGCATTGAAATATTAAGCAAATTTTATCATCAGCTTTCAGTGAAGTTTTATTGCTTCTTTCTGCAGCTCTCACTGAAATAAGGCTAATTTTCAACTTTGTTCAAATGTGCTGTAACTTTTGTTCTAAATGGCTTTCAAGAGTCTTTCATGGCTTGCCAAGCAGAACTCAGCATGCTACAGTAGTTATATATAGTATTTGCATTGAAATATTAAGCAAATTTTATCATCAGCTTTCAGTGAAGTTTTATTGCTTCTTTCTGCAGCTCTCACTGAAATAAGGCTAATTTTCAACTTTGTTCAAATGTGCTGTAACTTTTGTTCTAAATGGCTTTCAAGAGTCTTTCATGGCTTGCCAAGCAGAACTCAGCATGCTGGCTTGCCAAGCAGAACTCAGCATCTACAGTATTAAATAGTATTTGCATTGAAATATTAAGCAAATTTTATCATCACTTTCAGTGAAGTTTTATTGCTTCTTTCTGCAGCTCTCACTGAAATAAGGCTAATTTCAACTTGTTCAAATTGCTGTAACTTTTGTTCTAAATGGCTTCAAAGTCTTTCATGCTTGCAAGCAGAACTCAGCATGCTACAGTAGTTATATATAGTATTTGCATTGAAATATTAACAAATTTATCATCACTTTCAGTAAGTTTATTGCTTCTTTCTGCAGCTCTCACTGAAATAAGGCTAATTTTCAACTTTGTTCAATGTGCTGTAACTTTTGTTCTAAATGCTTCAAGAGTCTTCATGGCTTGCCAAGCAAACTCAGCATGCTACAGTAGTTATAATATATTTGCATGAAATATTAAGCAAATTTTATCATCAGCTTTCATGAAGTTTTATTGCTTCTTTCTGCAGCTCTCACTGAAATAAGCTAATTTTCAACTTTGTTCAAATGTCTGTAACTTTTGTTCTAAATGGCTTTCAGAGTCTTTCATGCTTGCCAAGCAAACTCAGCATGCTACATATATAATAGTATTTGCATTGAAATATTAACAAATTTATCATCAGCTTTCAGTGAAGTTTATTGCTTCTTTCTGCAGCTCTCACTGAAATAAGCTAATTTTCAACTTTGTTCAAATGTGCTGTAACTTTTGTTCAAATGGCTTTCAAGAGTCTTTCATGGCTTGCCAAGCAAACTCAGCATGCTACAGTAGTTATATATAGTATTTGCATTGAAATATTAAGCAAATTTTATCATCAGCTTTCATGAAGTTTTATTGCTTCTTTCTGCAGCTCTCACTGAAATAAGCTAATTTTCACTTTGTTCAAATGTGCTGTAACTTTGTTCTAAATGGCTTTCAAGAGTCTTTCATGCTTGCCAAGCAGAACTCAGCATGCTACAGTAGTTATAATAGTATTTGCATTGAAATATTAACAAATTTTATCATCACTTTCAGTGAAGTTTTATTGCTTCTTTCTGCAGCTCTCACTGAAATAAGGCTAATTTTCAACTTTGTTCAAATGTGCTTAACTTTTGTTCTAAATGCTTTCAAGAGTCTTCATGGCTTGCCAAGCAGAACTCACATGCTACAGTAGTTATATATAGTATTTGCATTGAATATTAACAAATTTTATCATCACTTCATGAAGTTTTTTGCTTCTTTCTGCACTCTCACTGAAATAAGGCTAATTTTCAACTTTGTTCAAATGTCTGTAACTTTGTTCTAAATGCTTTCAAGATCTTTCATGCTTGCCAACAGAACTCAGCATGCACAGTAGTTATATATATATTTGCATTGAAATATAAGCAAATTTTATCATCACTTTCATGAAGTTTATTGCTTCTTTCGCACTCTCACTGAATAAGCTAATTTTCAACTTTGTTCAAATTGCTGTAACTTTGTCAAATGGCTTTCAAAGTCTTCATGCTTGCCAAGCAAACTCACATCTACAGTATTATATAAGTATTTGCATTGAAATATAGCAAATTTTATCACACTTCAGTGAAGTTTATTGCTTCTTCTGCAGCCCACTGAATAAGGCTAATTTCACTTTCAATGCGTAACTTTGTTCTAATGGCTTCAAATCTTCACTGCCAACAATCAATGCAAGTATTATATTATTTGCATGAATATTAAGCAAATTATCATCACTTTCAGTGAATTTGCTTTCTCGCAAGCAACCAGCATGCTACAGATAATATATTCATGAAATATTACAAATTTTATCATCACTTTCGAAGTTTTGCTTCTCAAGCAAACTCACAGCTACAGTAGTTTTATATATTCGAAATATTAGCAAATTTATCATCACTTCAGTGAATTTTATGCTTCTTTCGCACTCTCACTGAAAAAGCAATTTCACTTTGTTCAATCTGTAATTTTTCAATGCTTCAAAGTCTCATGCTGCCAACAACTCAGCTGCTACAGTATTATATAATATTTGCATTGAATTAACAAATTTACATCACTTTCATGAATTTATGCTTCTTTCGCAGCCCACGAAATAAGCTAATTCACTTTGTTCAAATGGCTTACTTAGTATTTGCATTGAAATATTAAGCAAATTTATCATCAGCTTTCATGAAGTTTATTGCTTCTTTCTGCACTCTCACTGAATAAGGCTAATTTCAACTTTGTTCAAATGTGCTGTAACTTTTGTTCTAAATGCTTTCAAAGTCTTTCATGGCTTCCAAGCAAACTCAGCATCTACAGTAGTTATATATAGTATTTGCATTGAAATATTAAGCAATTTTATCATCACTTCAGTGAAGTTTTATTGCTTCTTCTGCAGCTCTCACTGAAATAAGGCTAATTTTCAACTTTGTTCAAATGTGCTGTAACTTTGTTCTAAATGGCTTTCAAGAGTCTTTCATGCTCCAAGCAGAACTCAGCATGCTACAGTATTATATATAGTATTTGCATTGAAATATTAAGCAAATTTATCATCACTTTCAGTGAAGTTTTATTGCTTCTTCTGCAGCTCTCACTGAAATAAGCTAATTTCAACTTGTTCAATGTGCTGTAACTTTTGTCTAAAGGCTTCAAGATCTTTCATGGCTTGCCAACAGAACTCAGCATCTACAGATTATATATATATTTGCATGAAATATTAACAAATTTTATCATCACTTTCAGGAATTTTATGCTTCTTTCTGCAGCTCTCACTGAAATAAGGCTAATTTTCAACTTTGTTCAAATGTCTGTAACTTTGTTCTAAATGCTTCAAGATCTTTCATGCTTGCCAAGCAAACCAGCATGCTACAGTAGTTAATATAGATTGCATTGAAATATTAAGCAAATTTTATCATCAGCTTTCATGAAGTTTTTGCTTCTTTCTGCAGCTCTCCTGAAATAAGCTAATTTCAACTTTGTTCAAATGCTGTAACTTTGTTCTAAATGCTTCAAGATCTTTCATGCTTCCAACAAACTCAGCATGCTACAGTAGTTATATATAGTATTTCATTGAAATATTAACAAATTTTATCACACTTTCATGAAGTTTTATGCTTCTTTCGCACTCTCACTGAAATAAGCTAATTTTCACTTTGTTCAAATGTGCTGTAACTTTTGTTCTAAATGGCTTCAGAGTCTTTCATGGCTGCCAAGCAGAACTCACATGCTACAGTAGTATATATAGTATTTGCATTGAAATATAACAAATTTATCATCACTTCAGTGAATTTATTGCTTCTTCGCAGCTCTCACTGAAAAAGGCTAATTTTCAACTTTGTTCAAATGTGCTGTAACTTTTGTTCAAATGGCTTTCAAGAGTCTTTCATGGCTTGCCAAGCAGAACTCAGCAATGCAACAGTAGTTATATATATATTTGCATTGAAATATTAAGCAAATTTTATCATCAGCTTTCAGTGAAGTTTTATTGCTTCTTTCTGCAGCTCTCACTGAAATAAGGCTAATTTTCAACTTTGTTCAAATGTGCTGTAACTTTTGTTCTAAATGGCTTTCAAGAGTCTTTCATGGCTTGCCAAGCAGAACTCACATGCTACAGTAGTTATATATAGTATTTGCATTGAAATATTAAGCAAATTTTATCATCAGCTTTCAGTGAAGTTTTATTGCTTCTTTCTGCAGCTCTCACTGAAATAAGGCTAATTTTCAACTTTGTTCAAATGTGCTGTAACTTTTGTTCTAAATGGCTTTCAAGAGTCTTTCATGGCTTGCCAAGCAGAACTCAGCATGCTACAGTAGTTATATATAGTATTTGCATTGAATATTAAGCAATTTTATCATCAGCTTTCAGTGAAGTTTTATTGCTTCTTTCTGCAGCTCTCACTGAAATAAGGCTAATTTTCAACTTTGTTCAAATGTGCTGTAACTTTTGTTCTAAATGGCTTCAAGAGTCTTTCATGGCTTGCCAAGCAGAACTCAGCATGCTACAGTAGTTATATATAGTATTTGCATTGAAATATTAAGCAAATTTTATCATCAGCTTTCAGTGAAGTTTTATTTTGCTCTTCTTTTCTGCAGCTCTCACTGAAATAAGGCTAATTTTCAACTTTGTTCAAATGTGCTGTAACTTTTGTTCTAAATGGCTTTCAAGAGTCTTTCATGGTTGCCAAGCAGAACTCAGCATGCTACAGTAGTTATATATAGTATTTGCATTGAAATATTAAGCACATTTTATCATCAGCTTTCAGTGAAGTTTTATTGCTTCTTTCTGCAGCTCTCACTGAAATAAGGCTAATTTTCAACTTTGTTCAAATGTGCTGTAACTTTTGTTCTAAATGGCTTTCAAGAGTCTTTCATGGCTTGCCAAGCAGAACTCAGCATGCTACAGTAGTTATTATAGTATTTGCATTGAAATATTAAGCACATTTTATCATCAGCTTTCAGTGAAGTTTTATTGCTTCTTTCTGCAGCTCTCACTGAAATAAGGCTAATTTTCAACTTTGTTCAAATGTGCTGTAACTTTTGTTCTAAATGGCTTTCAAGAGTCTTTCATGGCTTGCCAAGCAGAACTCAGCATGCTACAGTAGTTATATATAGTATTTGCATTGAAATATTAAGCAAATTTTATCATCAGCTTTCAGTGAAGTTTTATTGCTTCTTTCTGCAGCTCTCACTGAAATAAGGCTAATTTTCAACTTTGTTCAAATGTGCTGTAACTTTTGTTCTAAATGGCTTTCAAGAGTCTTTCATGGCTTGCCAAGCAGAACTCAGCATGCTACAGTAGTTATATATAGTATTTGCATTGAAATATTAAGCAAATTTTATCATCAGCTTTCAGTGAAGTTTTATTTCTGCTTCTTTCTTCGCAGCTCTCACTGAAATAAGGCTAATTTTCAACTTTGTTCAAATGTGCTGTAACTTTTGTTCTAAATGGCTTTCAAGAGTCTTTCATGGCTTGCCAAGCAGAACTCAGCATGCTACAGTAGTTATATATAGTATTTGCATTGAAATATTAAGCAAATTTTATCATCAGCTTTCAGTGAAGTTTTATTGCTTCTTTCTGCAGCTCTCACTGAAATAAGGCTAATTTTCAACTTTGTTCAAATGTGCTGTAACTTTTGTTCTAAATGGCTTTCAAGAGTCTTTCATGGCTTGCCAAGCAGAACTCAGCATGCTACAGTAGTTATATATAGTATTTGCATTGAAATATTAAGCACATTTTATCATCAGCTTTCAGTGAAGTTTTATTGCTTCTTTCTGCAGCTCTCACTGAAATAAGGCTAATTTTCAACTTTGTTCAAATGTGCTGTAACTTTTGTTCTAAATGGCTTTCAAGAGTCTTTCATGGCTTGCCAAGCAGAACTCAGCATGCTACAGTAGTTATATTAGTATTTGCATTGAAATATTAAGCAATTTTATCATCAGCTTTCAGTGAAGTTTTATTGCTTCTTTCTGCAGCTCTCACTGAAATAAGGCTAATTTTCAACTTTGTTCAAATGTGCTGTAACTTTTGTTCTAAATGGCTTTCAAGAGTCTTTCATGGCTTGCCAAGCAGAACTCAGCATGCTACAGTAGTTTATATAGTATTTGCATTGAAATATAAGCAATTTTGATATAGCTTCAGTGAATTTTATTGCTTCTTTATGCATCTCATGAAATAAGGTAATTTCAACTTTGTTCAAATTGTTTAACTTTTGTTCTAATGGTTCAGAGTCTTCATGGCTTGCCAAGCAGAACTAGCATGTACAGTAGTTACAATATAGTATTTGCATTGAAATTTAGCAAATTTTATCATCACTTTCAGTGAAGTTTTATTGTTCTTTCTGCAGCTCTCACTGAAATAAGGCTAATTTTCAACTTTGTTCAAATGTGCTGTAACTTTTGTTCTAAATGGCTTTCAAGAGTCTTTCATGGCTTGCCAAGCAGAACTCAGCATGCTACAGTAGTTATATATAGTATTTGCATTGAAATATTAAGCACATTTTATCATCAGCTTTCAGTGAAGTTTTATTGCTTCTTTCTGCAGCTCTCACTGAAATAAGGCTAATTTTCAACTTTGTTCAAATGTGCTGTAACTTTTGTTCTAAATGGCTTTCAAGAGTCTTTCATGGCTTGCCAAGCAGAACTCAGCATGCTACAGTAGTTACATATAGTATTTGCATTGAAATATTAAGCAAATTTTATCATCAGCTTTCAGTGAAGTTTTATTGCTTCTTTCTGCAGCTCTCACTGAAATAAGGCTAATTTTCAACTTTTGTTCAAATGTGCTGTAACTTTTGTTCTAAATGGCTTTCAAGAGTCTTTCATGGCTTGCCAAGCAGAACTCAGCATGCTACAGTAGTTAATATAGTATTTGCAATGAAATATTAAGCAATTTTATCATCAGCTTTCAGTGAAGTTTTATTGCTTCTTTCTGCAGACTCTCACTGAAATAAGGCTAATTTTCAACTTTGTTCAAATGTGCTGTAACTTTTGTTCTAAATGGCTTTCAAGAGTCTTTCATGGCTTGCCAAGCAGAACTCAGCATGCTACAGTAGTTAATATAGTTTAGCATTGAAATATTAAGCAAATTTTATCATCAGCTTTCAGTGAAGTTTTATTGCTTCTTTCTGCAGCTCTCACTGAAATAAGGCTAATTTTCAACTTTGTTCAAATGTGCTGTAACTTTTGTTCTAAATGGCTTTCAAGAGTCTTTCATGGCTTGCCAAGCAGAACTCAGCATGCTACAGTAGTTAATATAGTATTTGCATTGAAATATTAAGCAAATTTTATCATCAGCTTTCAGTGAAGTTTTATTGCTTCTTTCTGCAGCTCTCACTGAAATAAGGCTAATTTTCAACTTTGTTCAAATGTGCTGTAACTTTTGTTCTAAATGGCTTTCAAGAGTCTTTCATGGCTTGCCAAGCAGAACTCAGCATGCTACAGTAGTTATTGATAGGAAAAATAACTCCAATTTTAATGATATTATGCCCCCCCTCATTAATTGGCATTTACCAATATATAATCATTTAAACAATTGATATATTCTCCACATTTGACTTGAATAAATGTTCTCACTTTTTCCTTGGTGCTTAGACACCAATAGTCAGACACTAGCCATAAAACTGAAGCTGATGTCCCATGAGATAGCAACATTCCTAAGGCAGAGGAACTGTTAGAACAAAGTCTGGGTAACTTCTCAAGGCTTGGGGAGGTCAACTTCGATGATCTCTGGTTTCGGCCAGGAGAAAACAAGAGGAGGACCCTGAAATCTGCCTGACTACAAGATTTAACCAATCAGTAGACATGTTAGACAATATAATACTGTGTTTTAGGGAAGGACGTCTCTTCTTCCTGCTTTCCTGTCCTGTGAACATGCCTTGTCAATTTACTCAAATAAATACTGAGGCTTAGATCCCGGATTTTTACACATTCCTCCATGGTCTTTTTTCCTTCATAAATAGGCATTTTTACACGTACCTTTCAAGTGGTGACCCCGACGTGATGCCTTGAAGGGGTTAATTTAATTTATAACAAAACGAAGTAGGCCTTTAGAAGGTTTTGAATGGTCAGCAGCCTGTCTGGACTCCGAACCCGGTCACTCAATCTCCGGAAAATCAAAGAGGTGAGCAGAAACGCCTGTTGTATAAACCTAAGTTTCTGAAATTGGCTATTTCAAATTTTATTGAGTGGTTGTTTGTTCTGTTTTCATAACCTCGAATTCTGTAGATTTTTGTTTATGTTTAGTAAGTATAGACTCTTTATTTTTGTCTGAGGAAATTGACAAGGCAAGTAAGTAACTACCTCTTTTCCCTTACTCTATTTGTGTTTTCTTCCTTTCCTGTGTGAAATGCTGGCTTATTTATATTTTCCCTAATGCAGAGGGCCATTATAGTACGTTTTTGATAAATGATTAAACTGTATATCATTTTTGGGTACGATAAACTGCCTTCGTTATCACACCATAAGGTGGTAACGATAGATTATTGGAAACTTGATTTAACTATGGGTCTCTACTCCGCATTGTTGGCGTGAATGAACCTCATATATTTAGATATCCGAAGGCTGTTATGTAAAAAGGGGCTAGGGTCCAACGCACAGCACTGAATAGTAGCACTGAATAGTAGCACTGAATAGTGTTTATACAAGAGGTACGGTTCCCTTATAGCAGCCTGAGCAAAGCTATAAGAATCTCTGGTGCAGCCTATCAGACCTTCTCCCTTGACAAAACCTGTACTTTTTTTTCATAGGTAAGTGAGTCCATTCGGTGGTTGCTTGCATTAATTGGTACTCATACGGGGCGGGATCTTAGCTTTCATTGATTGAGTCCGGTAGACTCATACGGGGCAAGATCTTAGCTTTCATTAATTGAGTCCGGTAAACTCATACGGGGCGAGGCCTTAGCTTTCATTAATTAAGTCCGGTAGACTCATACGGGGCGAGGCCTTAGCTTTCATTGATTGAGTCCGGTAGACCCATACGGGGCGAGACCGTACATTTGGTAGCCTTGTTTGTCAAGGGAAAGGCTGAAAGAGCGTGTTTTGCATGGTGGGATTGGCTTTGTGTTTTAAAGAACTAGTAAAGTTAGATTTGTGTTCAAGTTGCATGTCACGATTGTGGTGGAGACGCGTCGTGACCGGGTGTGTAATAAAGTAATTTCCTTGCGCACAAACGTTGGCAGTGTTGATTAGTTTTTTAGTTCGTTTTAGGGAAAACATTTTTGTTGATGCGACCTCTGTATTCTGAGTATGGCTTCCTGTGTTTATAATGCTGCCATTTCAGTGATTTGCACATAGGAAACCGTCTTAAATACTCTTCTGCCTCTCGCCAGCATTACACTAACTGTACGTCCCTGTAGCTGCATGGAAATACCTTGAATGTCTAACAACTAACTACACCACACACACACACACACAACACACACACACACACACACACACACACACACACACACACACACACACACAAACGGAGCCTGCGAGTTGTTCTCAATTGAAATGCGCAAAAGTAACACTATTGGCAGGGCTAATGCCCGTTATCAGATTAAAAGGTTTAAATTAAGTGTATATCCCTTAGAATTATTTCGATTGTGTCCTTTTCATATGTGACACTAATGTAGTTATAGTTCTGAACCGCACTTGTGAGGGTTCTCCTTGAAAAAATCTACCCCAAGCTCTGTAAAATTAAAGGTGTACTCTGAAATGTTGTTAGGTGAAAACCAGGTCCAACTAAAGGTCCCTCTTTCATCTTAATAAGGTTAAATACACCCTTTGTGATATTTCAGGCAATAAGGCCCTGACAGTAGATGAAGAAGATAGGTAAAATTAAAGGTGCACTAAGTTGCTTAGTTTGTTTTTGTTTATTTTTTGTTTTCCTTTAAAGCGTTCTAATATCTCAAATTAAAGGTACTCCACAGACGCATTGGTGGCGTGATATAGGCTAACTTCTGATGTTTGAGACTTAAAGGTGTGTTAAGAAATTTGTTTATTTTCTTTTGAAGAAAATAAAAGGAGGGAAAAGTTAAGAGTTAGACACGTTAGACACACTCAGTCCCTGGGTGTAGGTACTCCCTTTGTGGTTCTTACATCTGTCTACACTGCAAAGGCAGGATAACTTAGTTTTTGGCTGATTATTTAGGGGAACACTTTTATTTTAATTTTCATTTCTTTGTTTGGATACTTTCCACCTGGCAAAAATCATTCCCCCCCTGGAAAAAGCCTAATTCCCTTGACCAGCTACGTTGATAAGTGCAAATTGGAGGAGCACAAGCAGGCCTCTCCTAACCTTTCCCTCCCCCGGACATTCCTCGCTGTGCGCATTCCTGCCTGACCTGCCTAAGGATCTTATAGATACATTGAGCATAGACTCAGGACTGAACAGCTAAATGCTTTCCCCTCATATGATTAATGACACTGTGACCTCCACCGATGGATAGGATATTGATAATGATTTGCAAAGAACTGTGGAGCATCTGAAAGAAAAAGAGGAAGAAGCCTCTGGGTGCCTGACCACTTCCAAATCAACCCTGACCACTGTCACAGACATTGAACCCATCTGGCCTCCAGCCACAAGACACAGACGTCTACAGACACAATTGACTCTCTCTCTGTGCAAGGATCAGAGAGCTCTGAAAACACCTCACTGTGTGTGTTTCGCAATGAACTATGGAAAGTGCTACGTGATCAATATCCCACAGCCAGCGATGTGGATGCCATGGACTAATACGATACAAGTGAAAAGTGAATACACTGGATTGCCAATAGATGATGTCTTGAGCTACCATCACAGGAGGAAGACTGATCTCCCCTATGCCAGCTACAGGCCAGTTCTGCCCACAACAATGCAGAACCACTTGTTGCCTGCTCAAACACAATGACATTCTAGAGTTGCTGGTCTATTGCCAGGCCCCACCGTCTCTCCCCCGGATTTATTTTGTTTTATTTTATTTCCTTTTGTTTTATTTTATTCTTTTTTGGCCCTGTGTTTCCCCTTTTGAATTTAGCTTTATTCAGACAGAGATAAGTTTATTTGAACCTTACT
Organism: Ammodytes dubius; assembly: GCA_026122265.1. Taxonomy (NCBI): domain Eukaryota; kingdom Metazoa; phylum Chordata; class Actinopteri; order Uranoscopiformes; family Ammodytidae; genus Ammodytes; species Ammodytes dubius. Next base: position 6,091,730 of record CM047507.1, read on the forward strand.
TAAGTTATTGCCCTTGTGCCATTACAAATTAGATAACGAGTAGATGCTGTAGGTTAACTTAATTGACCCTTAAAGCACATTAGGATACTTTTGACTTTAATAACAGACTGTTTTTGTTTTCCCTTCACGAAAGAGGGTGACACATTTTCCTTTATCTTTAGGTTTTTGAATAAATCCACAGGTTGATTTACTTTTATTCTATTTTGGTATCATTAAGGTTTATGTAGTTACGTGTGTCCAAAAAGAGGGACTTGATTTGCTCCAATTAAGGGACTTTAGTCAGTTCCAATTGAGGGACTTCAAAAAGTTAAGTTTTTCTTTTTCAGTTTTTATTATTGTTTAATTGAGTTTTATATAGGTTATGTAAGCTAACTGACACCCCGCTGCCCATATCAATGACAACATCTCCAGGAGCGACACATACACACACATACACATACAGACGCTCACACAACACAACACATGAATAGCTAAAGCCAAGGACATGAGGAGAGGGAGGTCACGTGCCTTCTTCTGATGTCTGTAACTGTGCTAATTGTTTGTCTATACTAATTGTTTGTCTCAAGCTTTGTGTTGCAGCCTGCTGTGCCAGGAGCAACTACCAAGACTCCAGAGGAGAGCAAGTGCGGGTCAAAGTTCACATTCACAGAGAGGGTGAGCTTTGACCCAAGTGGTGAAACGAGTACGCAGTAAATTGAACGTACTTATAGGTAAATTATGTAAGTCTGGAGCATTAAGACACCACTCACATTGTGCACCTTCCTCCACCGACCTCTCAATTGAGAAGAGGATAGTTAAGTAAATAAATTGCAACCAACTGTTGGCTCTAAAACCGGATAAGTTAAAATTAATTGTCTATGAAGACAAAAGCCATAACCAATTTTTGAAATGTCTAATATTGTGTCTCCTTAAATTTCAGACTCTGAGATTCGTCACTTATCTAACTGACATAATTTTTTGTAAGCAAGTTGCCCTTTGAAACTGGATAAAATGATAAATTACGAAATGATACATTAATGCCTGATATGGATGATGTCATCTGTCTGTTTTTTAGACCCATTCTAGGTACTGTGCCGATTAACTAATACCACTAGTCAAGAAGGATTAGAATGTGTAATTAAACTGTTTAGTGTTGTTTTTACTCTGGTAAATGTCAAACTGAGTCTAATGTTTCACTCGCTGATTTTCCTTTCATTGTTGTCTATGTTAGTAATTACTTTTGTTGTCTAACTAGCACGTATTGAGGGTCTGGTTTTTAGTGTTTACCCAATGGTGTGTGGATGATTTATGAGCAGACTGAGCGTGTAGTGCTTGGTCCCAAACTATATTTTTCCTAGTTAAAAATACGTTAGAAACGTATTTATTGAGGGTTTTGATAGGAAAAATAACTCCAATTTTAATGATATTATGCCCCCCCTCATTAATTGGCATTTACCAATATATAATCATTTAAACAATTGATATATTCTCCACATTTGACTTGAATAAATGTTCTCACTTTTTCCTTGGTGCTTAGACACCAATAGTCAGACACTAGCCATAAAACTGAAGCTGATGTCCCATGAGATAGCAACATTCCTAAGGCAGAGGAACTGTTAGAACAAAGTCTGGGTAACTTCTCAAGGCTTGGGGAGGTCAACTTCGATGATCTCTGGTTTCGGCCAGGAGAAAACAAGAGGAGGACCCTGAAATCTGCCTGACTACAAGATTTAACCAATCAGTAGACATGTTAGACAATATAATACTGTGTTTTAGGGAAGGACGTCTCTTCTTCCTGCTTTCCTGTCCTGTGAACATGCCTTGTCAATTTACTCAAATAAATACTGAGGCTTAGATCCCGGATTTTTACACATTCCTCCATGGTCTTTTTTCCTTCATAAATAGGCATTTTTACACGTACCTTTCAAGATATAGTATTTGCATTGAAATATTAAGCAAATTTTATCATCAGCTTTCAGTGAAGTTTTATGCTTCTGCTTCTGCTGCTTCTTTCTGCAGCTCTCACTGAAATAAGGCTAATTTTCAACTTTGTTCAAATGTGCTGTAACTTTTGTTCTAAATGGCTTTCAAGAGTCTTTCATGGCTTGCCAAGCAGAACTCAGCATGCTACAGTAGTTACATATAGTATTTGCATTGAAATATTAAGCAAATTTTATCATCAGCTTTCAGTGAAGTTTTATTGCTTCTTTCTGCAGCTCTCACTGAAATAAGGCTAATTTTCAACTTTGTTCAAATGTGCTGTAACTTTTGTTCTAAATGGCTTTCAAGAGTCTTTCATGGCTTGCCAAGCAGAACTCAGCATGCTACAGTAGTTACATATAGTATTTGCATTGAAATATTAAGCAAATTTTATCATCAGCTTTCAGTGAAGTTTTATTGCTTCTTTCTGCAGCTCTCACTGAAATAAGGCTAATTTTCAACTTTGTTCAAATGTGCTGTAACTTTTGTTCTAAATGGCTTTCAAGAGTCTTTCATGGCTTGCCAAGCAGAACTCAGCATGCTACAGTAGTTATATATAGTATTTGCATTGAAATATTAAGCAAATTTTATCATCAGCTTTCAGTGAAGTTTTATTGCTTCTTTCTGCAGCTCTCACTGAAATAAGGCTAATTTTCAACTTTGTTCAAATGTGCTGTAACTTTTGTTCTAAATGGCTTTCAAGAGTCTTTCATGGCTTGCCAAGCAGAACTCAGCATGCTACAGTAGTTATATATAGTATTTGCATTGAAATATTAAGCAAATTTTATCATCAGCTTTCAGTGAAGTTTTATTGCTTCTTTCTGCAGCTCTCACTGAAATAAGGCTAATTTTCAACTTTGTTCAAATGTGCTGTAACTTTTGTTCTAAATGGCTTTCAAGAGTCTTTCATGGCTTGCCAAGCAGAACTCAGCATGCTACAGTAGTTACATATAGTATTTGCATTGAAAATTAAGCACATTTTATCATCAGCTTTCAGTGAAGTTTTATTGCTTCTTTCTGCAGCTCTCACTGAAATAAGGCTAATTTTCAACTTTGTTCAAATGTGCTGTAACTTTTGTTCTAAATGGCTTTCAAGAGTCTTTCATGGCTTGCCAAGCAGAACTCAGCATGCTACAGTAGTTATATATAGTATTTGCATTGAAATATTAAGCAAATTTTATCATCAGCTTTCAGTGAAGTTTTATGCTTCTGCTTCTGCTGCTTCTTTCTGCAGCTCTCACTGAAATAAGGCTAATTTTCAACTTTGTTCAAATGTGCTGTAACTTTTGTTCTAAATGGCTTTCAAGAGTCTTTCATGGCTTGCCAAGCAGAACTCAGCATGCTACAGTAGTTATATATAGTATTTGCATTGAAATATTAAGCACATTTTATCATCAGCTTTCAGTGAAGTTTTATTGCTTCTTTCTGCAGCTCTCACTGAAATAAGGCTAATTTTCAACTTTGTTCAAATGTGCTGTAACTTTTGTTCTAAATGGCTTTCAAGAGTCTTTCATGGCTTGCCAAGCAGAACTCAGCATGCTACAGTAGTTATATATAGTATTTGCATTGAAATATTAAGCACATTTTATCATCAGCTTTCAGTGAAGTTTTATTGCTTCTTTCTGCAGCTCTCACTGAAATAAGGCTAATTTTCAACTTTGTTCAAATGTGCTGTAACTTTTGTTCTAAATGGCTTTCAAGAGTCTTTCATGGCTTGCCAAGCAGAACTCAACATGCCAAACAAGTTATATATAGTATTTGCATTGAAATATTAAGCAGATTTTATCATCAGCTTTCAGTGAAATTTTATTGCTTCTTTCTTCAGCTCTCACTGAAATAAGGCTAATTTTCAACTTTGTTCAAATGTGCTGTAACTTTTGTTTCAAATGGTTTACAAGAGTCTTTCATGGCTTGCCAAGCAGAACTCAACATGCCAAACAAGTTATATATAGTATTTGCATTGAAATATTAAGAAGATTTTATCATCAGCTTTCAGTGAAATTTTATTGCTTCTTTCTTCAGCTCTCACTGAAATAAGGCTAATTTTCAACTTTGTTCAAATGTGCTGTAACTTTTGTTCTAAATGGCTTTCAAGAGTCTTTCATGGCTTGCCAAGCAGAACTCAGCATGCTACAGTAGTTATATATAGTATTTGCATTGAAATATTAAGCAAATTTTATCATCAGCTTTCAGTGAAGTTTTATTGCTTCTTTCTGCAGCTCTCACTGAAATAAGGCTAATTTTCAACTTTGTTCAAATGTGCTGTAACTTTTGTTCTAAATGGCTTTCAAGAGTCTTTCATGGCTTGCCAAGCAGAACTCAGCATGCTACAGTAGTTATATATAGTATTTGCATTGAAATATTAAGCAAATTTTATCATCAGCTTTCAGTGAAGTTTTATTGCTTCTTTCTGCAGCTCTCACTGAAATAAGGCTAATTTTCAACTTTGTTCAAATGTGCTGTAACTTTTGTTCTAAATGGCTTTCAAGAGTCTTTCATGGCTTGTCAAGCAGAACTCAGCATGCTACAGTAGTTATATATAGTATTTGCATTGAAATATTAAGCAAATTTTATCATCAGCTTTCAGTGAAGTTTTATTGCTTCTTTCTGCAGCTCTCACTGAAATAAGCAACCATCTTTGTCTTACCTAACAGACACTTGATTCCTCACTGTCTGCTACTGTCCATACTGTGTGTGCCTTAATACAAAATCTGGGGTGAAAACACAGCCTAGGCCCTGCAACCTTGTATGTAAACAAAGGGGAGCCACATATTTTATTTCCATACAGTAGACCTACAGATAGGTAGCGAATCGTGAGGAGATATACACTGATTTTGACACAACGTGATTTTGACAACAGGCATTCTCCAGAATCGCTGTCTCCACCTTTAATAGGACCATTTCCTCTTTTGTGTTTAAGTGAACTGTGACAGGATCCCAGTAGAAATAGCTGTAGTTTCTACCTCAATGCACTTTTTTGTTTCTGCAATCATTCGTGAATTTAGTTTGAAGTTTCTTTACAACTTTTTTTTTACACAAAACATATAAGGGGCTTATAAATATATATGTTAATACAGTATATTTTAAGAACAAATCTAAATTCTCAAACGTAACTACAGCTGAAAAATTAGTCGTTGATCATTTGACAGAAAATGTATTGGGCTATTGACTATTTTGACAATTGTTTAAGTAATTTTTGAATGCGAATGTGCACATGATATCATAGTAGATAAAGCTGTGGTTTCAACCTTTATGCACTTGTTCAGTTCAGGAGATGGAGATTAGAGAGAGCATTTCTTATACAGATGAGCAAGCATTATCAGATGGGAGATACTAGCTGTAGTTTGGTCCGGCTGTGTGAGACTAAATGGAAGAAAACGCCTACTCCCCCCTCCACTGACTGAACATTAGGTTTCTGTTTTATATTGAACCACACCCTGTTGGTGGACCACAGCACATACTGACACGCCTGTGACAATGCAGCAGCATGCAACAATGAAGACTTCACAGGTACACAGAAGTACACACACACAACACACACACACACATGCACACACGCGCACATACACACACACACACACACACACACACACACACACACACACACACACACACACACACACACACACACACACACACACACACCACACACACACACACACACACACACACACACACACACACACACACACACACACACACACACACCAGAATGTACTTCAAACTTTATAATGTACACAGAACAACAACACACACAATATCATTGAACAATTCCAAATAATAACACATTCTCCACAATGTATCAGCATTGACTTCATTTGAAATTGTTTGGTCATTTCACAATTGTTTTCTGATCTGAACCAATGTTATGTTTCCCTTTCTTGTTTTGTAAATTGCTTTGTGTCAATTTAAAAAAAAAAGGAAAAAAGAATATGTCAGATCTTGTTTTGCTGTTGTTCTGCAGTGGTACCTGAACGCAGCCTGACGCCCAGATGTGACGTAACGACGCACAGAGTCGCAGTCGAGTCAGGGCTGGCTGACATGTGAGGTTTGTTGATAATGACTTGTTCTGAAGATATTCAGTATTAAACAAAAGCTAAGTTAATTTTGCACATTAAATATGGCTTTTCAATATCTATAAAGTATGTGACGCGTGTTATTATTGACATTTTGCGCTGCGCGAGCCTTTAGTAGAGTTATTGTAGCTTGTTAGCCAAACATAGCCTAATTGAGTACCCTCAGGTAGCATAATGAAAGTTAGCTTGATCGCATTGCTTAAAGTCTTACGTATAATAAAGCTGCTAAGCAGAATTATGAATTAACTATTGTTTTCAACGGGGTGTCCTTTTGCTTCTTAGCTATTATTGCAAGGTACAGTAACGTAATGCAGAGCAGACTGTGGTCATGGCTTGGAAGTCGAGGACCCGCAACCTACAGGTGTTTGACACGGAGCTGAGCGCCGACACGGTGGAGTGGTGTCCGGTGTCAGACAACCACGACATCCTGGTCTGCGGCACGTATCAGCTACAGAAAGGAGTGAGTACACAGACAGACAGACAGACAGACAGACAGACAGACAGACAGACAGACAGACAGACAGACAGACAGACAGACAGACAGACAGACAACACACACACACACACACACACACACACACAGTGGATTTCAAGGATGCACACAGTACGTACAGGAAGCAGATAATGAGGAGATATAATGATTTTGACAAAGTTATTTTGACGACAAACATTCTCCAGAATCTTGACTGTCTTTAATCAAACTAGACATGTGTGGCTTTAGTGCTTACTTCCTGCTGTATTGGAAAGGACCTGGATGTAAATACACTCAAATTACAGATGTCGTCAAATGTGCTGGAGTCCAGAGCTTTGTGATGCATTGAAAAGACTTAGTTAAGACTCATTGTGCTGCCTTCAGTGACTTGTTGTATTAGCCACATATTGGTGCTGCTGTCACTCTTGATCTTTTCTAGTTTCTGACTTGATGTATGTGCTTTGCCACTCTTCCTGTAGGTGGGGGAAGAGGACGCCCCCCCAAGCAGGACGGGTCGCTTGTACCTGTTTGAGTTTCAGCAAGCGGGACTGCTGAGCCCTCCTGTCACTGAACTACAGCGCATAGACACAGCAGCCATTTTGGATCTGAAATGGTAAGGTATCAGGTTGGACCAGTGTGTGACTGTGGATGACACTGTCTGCTTCTTCCATTATTTGCTTTTTTATTATCTTTTTATTAGGAAAAATCACATTAGATCAAATCCACTGATCGATCAAATGGCATTCAGTTATTAAAAGAAAAGTTGTACAACGCCAAGAGTATTGGACTTATTGTACCATTAGCAGTGTCTGTCAGCCTTACATCCATGTTCTTTCTGCTTCCTTCTTGTTGACTGACCGATTGCCCTGCTGTGTTTTCAGGTGCCACGTGCCAGTCTCCGGGCGGGCGGTGCTGGGGATGGCAGTTGCCAGTGGAGAGCTGCAGCTCTACACACTGTCAGACAGTCAGGTGAGAACTGTGGCATCAGATGAATCACAGCCAGTCAACTGACATATTCTATGTTCTGCCATTAAAGGTGGAGTCAGTGGAAATTTCAACTGGAACGCCCCCGCAGGTCGGAATTCCTTTTAAACTTGGAGAAACCTTTAAGTTTAAAATGGCTGCTCAGCACATGAACATCAGTGAACACTTTGATAACTCTTCTGTATTATCTGTGTCACATTAAATCACCTGTGTACACATAGTACTGCTCATTTTGCTCTCTGTAGATATGTCGTTACTATATTTGTATGCACAAAATACAGCATAGAGCGTGGTTATATAAACTGGTATTGCTAACAATGGCTAACCCGAGGTGATTGCTAAAGACAAAACGTTCTTGACATGCTTTCTTGTAATTTCCCACCGGAACACAGTCAACTCAAGTGATATGACATCACTCCCAGTCCCCGTATCGACCTCTGACTTCTAATGTTAAAGGAACGTAGCATAAGACTGTCAGACGTGGTTGTATGTGTGGCTCTGTACTCATGAATGTGTGTATCCAGTAGGAGGGCGGCCGCAGACTGCACAGCCTGAGCAGTTTGGAGGTGGGAGCAGATCGCCTGGCTCTGTCACTAGACTGGTCCACTGGAAGAATGGACAGGTAACACATACAACCCCTGCTACTCTATCCAACAGTTAAAGGTGGAGTCAACGATTCTAGAGAACGCGTGTTGTCAAAATCACTTTTTGTCAAAATCAGTGAATATTTGACCAAATAGTATTCATTATTCGCTACCTGTCTGTACTTTGGGTGCGCTGAAAAAAAGTGGGGGCCTAGGCTCTGTAAACTGGTATGTAAAACAAAGGGGGCCCACCATAGCTAGAAACATGCCTGTTTACAGTGCCTCAGCTGTGTATTAACACTGCATTTTTTTTGTCACCGCACGGTATTCACTGATTTTGACAAAGTGATTTTGACAACCAGCTTTCTACAGAATCGCTGACTCCACCTTTTAATGTAAATGTTTTTTGTTTTTTTTACAATATAACACTGTCTGCCGTTGCCAGATCTGGCCGTTTACCACCCCAAGTGATCTACTTTGTATTTAATTGGGCGCGGACCAATAGTTTTGTCTCTACGATTGAGCTACTTTTTGTGAGTCAGTCCTACTGTTGACCCTGGTCATGTCCCTGTTTGTGTCAGCAGCAGTGATGTGCGGGTGGTGTGCAGTGACTCATTGGGCTGTGTCAGTGTGCTCTCCCTGGCTGAAGGCTCTCTGACAACTCTGTCTCAGTGGAAGGCCCACGACTTTGAGGCCTGGATCTCTGCCTTCTCCTACTGGGACACACAGCTGCTTTACTCTGGTAACCTAGACGATAAAACAAACTCATTGATATTCACCTTTAGGATGTTTGTTATAGTAATATTTATTATAGTATAGTTGCATGACAAAGCATGACATACCACAGTATGAAAGTGCTGCCTAACATGTCGTTTTACTACTACTACTAAAACTACTTAACTACTACTGTACATAATGATAATCAGCAAGTATCATAGTAGAATGATTCAATATACTGGATGTCGTGTTGTGGTTTTATATATACATTCAAAACAAAGACACATTAATGTGTAATCAGAGGGAGCTATCGGTTGGCTTATGTATGCAATCTCACCACTTCTTCTTTGTGTGTTGATGTGTACTTGTCATTCCTCTTAAGGCGGTGATGACTGCAAACTTAAAGGTTGGGATCTCAGGGTCGGGCCGTCCTGCCCCACTTTCACCAGCAAAAGGTGAGCAATGATGTCAGTGTCATCAGCTTTCATTTAGACGCTCCATTTTCACAAAGCACAAATAAAATGGCTGTTTGTGGTTTGTTTTCCTGAAGGCACTCAATGGGTGTGTGCAGTATACACAGCAGCCCGCATCGGGAACACATACTGGCTACAGGCAGGTAAATATCCCAATGCAGTCTCTATGCTGACTTGGCATTGTGTGAGAATGTTGGTCGTACTGTCCTCAGCTGTGGGGCTGGCCCACTCTTTCAGTCATGTGATTGTTTCATGTTCAGGGCTTCTATAGAGGACTACTTAAAGTGGACCTATTATACTTTTTGACTTTTATGACCTATACACGTTGTTATAATGATTTATAGTCATGTTTAACCATACTAGCGTATCAAATAATTACGTACATGCATTTAGACGTATTCCCTGCTGACCGTCTGGGGTGGCTGTGCAGAGCGCTAAACACTAGGGCAGCCGGTCGAGAAATCACGTGTTCAAATTGGTTCAAATTTCCATGTATGGTAACGTGCTGCTCAGGCAAGCTCCGGCCATGCCCCCACCTTCCTGCTCTCAAATCTACCCGTGCGCTGCTGAAATTGTTCTGGAAGGAAGGTAACCAATCACAACGGAGTGGGGTTTGCAGGAGGGGGGGAGGGGGCGGAGAAGCACAAAGCCGAGTGTGGAGAGTTACTGCTGTGGGCGCTAGGGTGAGAGGAAGAGTGTCCCGAAAATCTACATGGTTTTTTGTGATGTGATTCGTGTCAGGTTGCTCTATAGCAGTTTTTAACAAGAAATTAAGACCAGAAAAGTAGTATAATAGGAGATCTTTAAGTCAAGCCCACCACTGATATAATCCAAAGTAAATCTTTCAAATGTGTGTGTGTGTGTTTGTGCAGCTATGACGAGCAGGTCTTGCTGTGGGATGGCAGGAACATGCGTCAGCCTCTCAGTGAGACTCCCACAGGTGGAGGGGTGTGGAGGCTGAAGTGGCACCCCACCAATCAGCACCTGCTGCTGGCTGCCTGCATGCACAATGACTTCCACATCCTCCACTGCCAGCAGGCGACAGGTCAGTGTGAAGGGGGAGATGGGCCGGGGAATACTTGTGTTGGATTTATATTGTGAGCTTTTTAAAAAAAATGTTATCTACTGTATATGGCTGGTTCTTTATTCAGTAAGGCATATGCTTTGACTTTCAATTTTTATTTATTTATTAACCTTTAATTAAACAGGGAAGGTTGTTGAGTGCAAGCTCTCTCCTACAAGGATGCCCTGATTAAATTACATAAACAGACAAAAGCACGTTAGAATAAGTGTATTGTTTCACCCCTAATTCTCATATTGATGATTCGTATGCTTTTTTTTCTTGCATTAATATGTACATGTTATTACATTTTTGTTTTTACATTTCGGGACTCTTATGAAGCCTTATACAAAAAGGTGGGAATGACCTCAAAAATGTGCAATTTTTCTGTTTCTGTGTAGTCAGTGTGAAAGCATGCTTGTGTTCCTTGTGTCCTTGTCCAGAGGGCAGTGGTGCAGCGTGTCCCGTGGTAGCCTCCTACATCCTGCATAACTCTCTGGCGTACGGAGCCGACTGGTCTCGGCTGACCCTGGATCAGCCTGCTCCCTGCTCCCCAACCCCTGCTACTGAACCAAAGGAGGAAACCCCGTTGGCACAGAGCGGCGGACACCTGAGGATTCAATACGAATCTCCCACCGCCAGCTTTGACACTTCACTGGAGGACGATGCTGGCCGATACATCCCAGAATGCATTGCAGCTCCTCCCTCTGCCACGCCTACACCAGCCCTACAGTGTAACGAGGGAGAGCCCGCACTGTCCTGTCTGCTGGCCAGCTGCTCATTCTATGACCATATGCTCCATGTGTGGCGCTGGGACTGGGCTCCACAGGAACCACTGCCATGTTGACCAGGCTGGAGCACACTGACACTACATTAATCAACATGCTAATGGCATGAAGTAAAGTAGAATGTACAGCCCATCATGATACACTGTTATTCCATTCACCACATGTTTTCATTACCACAGAATATACGCAGTTAGGAAAAGCCTATATTTTCATAATGACACTGATTTTATAAACTTCTACTTAAAAAATGCAGCATATACTCCTTGTACGCTTCCGTCAGTCTGCCCTAGAGCAGCTGTGGATACTATCGTAGTATACCACCACCTGTGTGGTAAACTATGACTGTGTGTGAATGAATGGAACCTAGTGCCTAGAAAAGGGCTACTTAAATCCAATCCATTATTGTACTGGATGTGATGTACTTAGTTTAACACAAGCTTTCACCCACACACCTTTCCCTTCCCAAAGCATTTGAAGCACTTTGTGAAGGAACATTGTTCATCCCATCACCTCGCAGAAAGAGAAGCATGAGTTACTGAAGGACCCCACACAGTGTGTGTGTGTGTGTGAATGTTACTTTATTGATCCTAAAAGGGAATTGCTCTATTTGCCATTTTCTAGGGAAGACACATTGGCAAGGTTGTGGCCACTTTGCATTGCTGGTAACATACAGTACACTTTCTGACCAATAAAGTTGCATTGACAAGTTGTGGCTTCACTGTGCATATCTCAACTTGGACACAATTGAAACTCTTTTAAACCAAGGAGTTTCCAGCAAAATGAACTTGAAACTCTTCCATAAGAGAGAATGAACTATGCGTAGTAGCCTCAGCAGCACAGTGTACCTTTACACAATTGCTAACCCACAAGAGCTTTGTTCTGTGGCAAACATTCATACTCTTGGTTTGGTGGATGTATAGTGTTTAATTGTAAATGATTAGTAGCTCAAACCTACACTGATGATGCGTACACAATACTGCAAAATGGCCCCTTAACTTTTAATTTATCCAACAACCAAGAAACAAACTCAACCACTCAAATATTTTCTAAACATGATACAGAGTCCCATTTGTGATGATTTTTCCTGACACATCTGCTGGCCAGCCCCGGGCTTTCAGTCTCCAGTTAATCCACAGCCCGTGCCTTTCTATGTAATTGCGCAACACGGCGATTTTGCACCTCTATCGCACATAGTTCTTGGGATACAGCTTGAAGAGTTTGCCGTCCTGCGTGGGTTCAAATCCATATTTCTCCAGCTGTTCTTTGCAGAAGGTGCCCTCTTCATAGTCTTTCGTGATCTGAGGAGCCACCACCTCCGCAAACACACTCTGCGCCGTGACGGGGGGCTCCGTTCCCCTGGGGCAGCGGTAGGACACGTAGGGTTTGAGTTTGAATCCGTTCAGGTCGGGCACCACGAACTCTGGAACCATGGAGCGTACGGTGATGAACTTGCTGCTGGAGAGCCTCAGGCCCGTGGGTCTGGAGCCCCGGCCTTTGTTGTGAGTCCTGGCTCCACGCTTGCTGGTGAACTCTGCCATCCTGTCCGCTCCTCGAACCAGACCCCTCATCAGCGTGGATAACACACCCATGATGATGCTGCTGCTGCTGCCACACTGTGTCCTCCTCCCAGGACAGAAACGACCTGCATACAATCCACCATAGTGTTAAGCAACTGTATTTCATTCAACAACCTTTGAGTGACCCTCATTTACGAGGACATTGAGTCATTCAAAACAATACACAATAAAAAAAAACACAAACAATACAGCATAAACAAACAAGAGAAGCATATACAAAGTGAAGGCCCGCAACAAGCTGATTTAAAAAAAGAAGGAAACCCCATTGGAACAATTAATAATAGATAAAACGTTGAGCGTCGGGAAAGTAGGCAAACAAGTCGGCTATCCTACTGACTTTATACATTGACTGATGCTTTACACTTTTTAAATAGGAGTTTATAGTGTGAGACAACAGAGAATCAAGAAAGTCCAATTAACCAATCACCATCTTCGAACAATATTCCTCTGACATGCTAACATTAGCTCAGTTTGTTTGTTACCACTTCCTAAGCGAATTAAAGGTGTTAGCTTTACTTGTTATGAACACATTGTTCTACTAGTATGTAATTAAATATGTTAAGATGAGGAAAGCCAGCGTTGTAGTTCTCACTCAGGTTCGAAATGACATAGAAGTGATCTGTTTCCTAAGGTTAACTAGCTAGCAAACTAAAACTTAGCATACTATGCCTATGTAGCATCGTCTGTGGCAAAACAATTATGGATTACCATTAACATTGAATACCTTCCAAATGTTATATTTTAAAATTGTCCATAAATTCATAAATTATTACAAAATTCGACTCCTCTCACCTTGAGCAAAATGTTGGTCCTATGAATGCTAGCAATGTGCCCCACTTTCCAATGAAATGCTCAGTGATTGGCCGAATGGCAACACCGTCTACCAATTAGAATGCGAGATACTAGCACTGAACTGTCAGTGATTGGAGTGCGTCAAGTGGGCCAGAGTTACTCAGAGCACCAACACATCACTCTTCAAAATAAATGCTGAGAAAATTCACCTTCGCAAGTAAGTGCAAAGCAAAACGGTACAAAACATCTCTGATAACCGATTACAGCCATACTTTAGTACCACCGGAAAGGTGAATAGCTATTTAATTGCACCTTACACGCACTTTAAACACAGTCAATGCTTGAATCCAATCTAATGTTTCTGTACATTTTCTTCAATAAGGGTTTTATTTTGATAGGAATGACAGGACCTCCAGATGTGCTTTTACCGAGCAGCCTTCAGACTATTCCAAGACATGTAGTAGTTGTACACAAAAACTTTGACACGAGAAAGGTACGTGGAACATTTTTGAGTTTTTTGAGTCGCGAAGAGTTCGCTTGAGGTCTATTTGCATGTGTTTATGTCAGTTCAGACTTGTTGGTTCAGTGTTCCTTCTCTTGCGGTTGGCTCGTCATGTTGTGTAGCAGCGGACTGCAGCGCGTGAAGCAAGTCCACGAACAGAGACTTTAACAAAGTTGAATTATCTAGCTAGTTTTGGATAAACAAACGACAAAAAAAGCTTGCTCTATACGTTACGTCCAAGAGTCAACTAAATGCCATACGTATGCTCAATAATAAATGATACAAGTGCTGTTTATTTGGCTTCATCCACAGGCTAAATTTAAATGCTGTCAATCAATATGAAAACTTCCTGTCGTCGCCGAACTTTAAATATATGGCTAGAAACTCATTCTGGCTAAATCAATCACGTCGCATAATGCGACAAGACTAAATGACTCAAATCCCCCTTTACATTTTATTTAAAATTCAAAATACGGCTACGTAATCCACAGAGCATTGATAAAAACAACTTCTACTTATTTGAATGGAGTTTGGTACACAAAAGACAGAGCCTAAAGTCAACATGGAAAGGAGAGATCCCGTGTTAGTGTTGTATGCCTATTTGGTAAACACACTGTGTGTGAATGGACCAGCATGGCTCTTTTCACTCGGTCGAGCTGTCTGTAAGTGCACCAGTGTCCGCTTACAAGCTTGTGACCCCTTTTTTTTCTAGGTGAACTTTTAACTCAGATTTCTGGTACCCTTTGCACCCTGTTCAGTAGATCAGTTTGAATGAAGCAAGGCACCAATGTTGTTTTTAGGGTCAAGGGTTCCAGTCCTGGGTTATTTTTATATGATCACAAAAGCTTCCTCCAAATACCAGTACTATGTTATGTGCTTGTCCCCCCACTACCCCCCCCCCCCTTTTTTTTTTTTTTACCATTAGTTGACATTAATCAAATAATACTCTTTTAATGTTTTTTTTTTTTTACATTTCAGGCCTATTCTTTGACAGGCATGGAGGACAATGACAAAGATGAAGAGGAGTGCAGCATATACCCGGTATGTCATTCCTCCACACCATTATTTTAGCCTCATAGTCTGAAAATAAAGTTCCATGAGATTATTACAATGTATCAGTTCTTGTAACTCATGTGTAAAAAAAAAAAAAAAAAAAAAAAAAAAACATGACGAACGCATTAATGTATAATGTTGTTTTCCGGCAGATTGTTAGGCCTATGTTGGTTTAGAATTAGATTTTGCCTTCATGAAATGCTAAAGAAAATGAGAGGATGGAAGTTGTTGTTAACTCATATGTGTGTGTTTCAGAGCCTGGTCCCTCTGGGCAGTGAGATCAAGGCCAGGATGCGGCAGTTTGTGGAGGAGAGAACGGAGGTCAACATGGTAACCACAGTGACAAGTCAATGTCTGTCTGTGAAATGTGGATAGAGAGAATAGATCAAAATTTGTGTCATTTTAAAGGTTACATATTATGCTATTTTTCAGGTCCAAAATCATACTTTGATGTTTCTACTAGAAACTGTTTAAAGAAATACTTTATATTTCTTACATTGCCATTGCTAAATCTCCTCTATTCAGCCTCTGTCTGAAACGCTATGTTTTAGAGCCACTGTCTCTTTGAGCCCCGCCTTCCAAAAAGCCCAGTCTGCCCTGATTGGGATATGGGGGTGTGCTTAAGAAGTGAATAGAACTCTAACAGGTAATTGTTTTGTCTGTGTTTTTTCAGTGGACGTCTGTGCTGATTGCAGCGTCGATAGTGGTTTCCCTGGTTGGAGTTGCTGTGTTCTTTCTTTACAGAAGATACAAACAGTGGAGTGAGTGACCTGCACGCACTGCACTGCATGTTCTGTTTCAGAGTACATTTGTAACTAAGAAACATAAGTGTGCACAAGGCATCCCTAGATGTTGAGTTATGAGTTAAAGATGGAGTCAGCGGTTTTGGAGACTGCTTGAATAACTTGTTGTCAAAATCAGTGAATATCTCCTCACGATCTGTTTCGTGTCTGTACTGTGCCTGCACTGAGCTAGCAACATGAACAGGCGTGTTGCTAGCTAAGGGGAACCCCTTTGTTAACATTCAAGTTTACAGAGCTTAGGCTGTGTATTAACACTGGATTCTTCTCAGAGAACACACTATGGACAGGTAGCGGATTGTGACGAGATATTAACTGATTTTGACAAAAAAGGATTTTGACAACAAGCGTGCTGCAGAATTGCTGACTCCTGCTTTAAGTGATGATTGTTACGCTATTGATCTGCTTTCATCACGTCAGTGTGTTTATGAGACAACTTAAAGAGTTTACCTGATCATACAAGCAAGCATTAGATGAGTAAGATTTAAATTGCTCACCAGTATATATTATTGTATAATAAAGCTATTTATAGTGTAGGTATAGTTCAAATGAAGCAGTCAGTGCTTGAATTTAGGGTGTATTCACACATGCTGTGTTTAGTTCGGTTGAAACGAACTCAGATGCACGTCCGCCTTCGGTGCGCATCTTTCAGACATGTGTGAATACAGCAATCGCACTCGAGGGCGGACCAAACAAGCGCTCCGAGACCCAGCTGAAGAGATGGTCTCGGTGCGCTTCCATACGCACTCTGCTGCAGTTCGTTGTGGTGTGAATTTGTCCGTACTCGATCCGACCCAATTGCAGGAAGCACTGTGCCTTTTCTTTTTTAATAAATCGCCGTCAGCTTCACATTATGGGAAAGTGTTGTTGTCGCCATTGTTAGGAAGATTAGTTGTGGTTTGACCGGGAGCCCCGAGCGAATATATTAACATTTTATAGACAGGACGCGTAAACATGCTGAATGTGTTCAGCGATCAGATGAAGGAGCGGGGAGCGTCTCCCGCACAGTGACAACAGGTTCACGCTGCGCAAGAAGTGTGTGTTTTTATTTTGCTTCCCATGTACGGGACCGTCAATAATATCCCCGTGTCAGTTTGGAGCTGAGCCGCCCCGAACTCACACCCAGCTGACACACGGCTAAATCAGCTGTGTGTCAGTTTGAGCCTATTCCTTGTGAGCCGCGCGTCCAGCAGCAAAAATACAGTAAAAATTATGTTTCACACCGTAGGCTACAAGCCACACATTGACACAGGCCTACATATTATAACCATATGAAACAACAATAATGTTATGTTTATTTTATTTTATTTTATTCATAGGCTAGATGTAGGCCTATTTATTTATTTATTTATTTAGTTATTTATTATTTTTAACCCCATATCGTATCAGTTATATATTTCGCAGTTTTTACTTCGTTCTTCCTGCTTCTCTCCACCCCAGAATGTCTGTCCAATGAATGAATGGCCTCAGATCACGTGTGGTTTTACTTCTTAATGCTGGTTCACTTACAAAAGGGGCAATATGAAAGTGGACCACACCAAATAAAAAAAATCTAAACTCTATTTGGTCTGGACCAAAGCAAGTGAACTAGCGGACTTTCCCTGTGTGAATACACCCTAATTCGATGGGAGTATTGACACCTAATACAGTGTTTCAGTGCTGGTGGGAGGGAGCACAGTCTGATACATTTGTTAGACTGCACATTGCACATTTCAATATTACTTATCTACTTTTTACTTTCTATTCTATTTTATACATACTGTTTTATTGTACAAACAATTTGTTTGCATTACTTAGTACTTAGTATTTAGAATTGATCTAATGTTAATATTGTTTAGGTTATGTTTATCTTATTCTACTCTATATATTTTTTTTTCATCGTTCCTATTGCACCGTGGGCCAGTAATACACACCATTTCGATTCTGATGTATGTCTTGCATGCAGGGCCGCCCATAAGGGGTAGAAAGTGGGAAGGCTTTCTAGGGCCCATCCACTTGGGGGGCCCATGGTCTTTGGAAGCCAAGAACCTAACTAAGCTAATGGCCATTTAAAAAGCAGTGGAAAAGCAGAAATGTTCAAAATGTTTCAGATTGAGCACAGCAGGGTGTAACTGTTTCTAACATAATCCATCCTATAAAACCTTTGTGTGCCAAATGGTGACAAGATTAGGTTTTGATATTAAACAGTTTTGGCTGGATTATATTTCCTGAGTCGTTCCTGCTCACGGAAAACACATGTAGGCCTACCTGCCACTTGTGTCTGGGTGTTACATGTAGGCCTACCTGCCACTTGTGTCTGGGTGTCGTTGTGAAAAGTATTTGGACCCCATGAAAAAACAGGTTGGGTACCTTTGGTAGTTCTTCTACATTCTTATAAAGAGGACAGGCTAGTTACTCTGTAATTTTCCTGAGTCTACAAACAGGTTTAAATTCTCTCTCCCCATAACGTACATTTTTGTGAAAAAGAATTTCCCTTTGGGGACTATACATTCTAAAGGCTTTGACATAAGTCTTTAGGTTGACACGACCAGCCAGGTCTGACCAGTTTTTCACAAACCTGGCCAATTGACCAACCAGCCGGGTCATACCACAATGAAGCTGACGAGCAGCATCATCCTGTTTTAATTATTGCCGTAACCACCAAGGTCCTGCTTTCTGTATTGTTTCTAAAAATAAAAAATAAAAATAGACTTAAAAAAGTTCTTAATGCAAAGAAAGACACAAGGCACAACGAAGTTGGAAATAATTGAAGGAACAAATTTGAGTTCAAAGATTAAGAACTTTTTTTGTAATGATTTCAGTGCTTTTGCAGTGATGAGAGCAGAATGAACTAAGCCTAAATGTTGCAACCAAACATAGGCCAACTTTGTAGTTTTGAGGGTAGGTTGGTTTGGTTATTCATGTAGAGAACTGCCTTTTTTCATTTGTGTGTGAAGAACTTGTTGTTGATATAATATTTCAAATGATTTAATATCATGTGCAGAAATACAAAAAAGTGCAATATTTGGTGCAGTCAATTAGTGTAAACCAGAAACTGGTAGCATAGAAAACGTGCAAATTGTGAAAAAACTGTTTGCTTTAGTGAATACTAAAGAAGAACAATGTCTCTGTGTGAACTGATTATTTTGTAAAGATTTGTTGATCTGTTAAACAATTGTGTGAGTGTAAGGGAATCAAAATAAATTGGTAGGTATGCTGGGCTAAGTCAGAAATGTGCTACTATTTTAAAATAATAATGAGCCCTTGCTCCCCCAACTGTCTCTGCAATTCCCTGGTTGATAAGATAGTTAGTCTTTCTACAAATACATGTATGTGTTTATTGAGGGAAGAGCGCACTCACACTCATTGTTGATAGGAGTAGTGGGTAAGGGGGGCCCATTGACTGGAGGTTTTCAGGGGCCCAGCCATTAGTGTGGGCAAGCCTGCTTGCATGTATCACAACTGACAATACTACAACCGAGCTGAGGATCTAAAGACATACGCAAGAAGAAGAACTGACAATAGAAAAGTTTGACTTTGACTGGACTTGTCTGACAGAGGCTGTGTGGTTTGTTTCAGAGGAGGCGGCCGGCGTTCCTACCTATCGCTTCAGGAAGAGAGACAAGGTCATGTTCTACGGCCGCAAGATCATGAGAAAGGTCAGAGTCTTTTTCAAACATCTCACCCAGTTTTTTAAAAACTTTTTATCTTCTGGTTCTCTCTGCTTCCCAATCTAGGTTATATAGTAGCCGGAAGTGAGATTCACACTGTCTTAATTTGTATGAACCAAAATGCACACTTTCATTTTCCAGCATTTGGTATTTTTCAAATACATGTTGTTTATGGTGCCAAGCAGATCTTGTTAGGAGATGTGTCATTTCTACCTGAAACGCGACCGCTTGGGATTTTTTGGAAATAGATTTGCGACCAAGGAGGTGGTTTCAACTCTTTTGTGGTTTGCTGCAGAGGGCTGTACTACGATGTAAGATTAACAGATTATTAGCCATAAGCATTCAGTCATTGATGCAGAAAATATAAAACTACAGCTAAAATGTTCTTTTAGCTGTTTCTTCTTGGATTCTTCAGACCCCAATGAAATGTCAAATTTCAAAACGCCTCCTTAGGCCTGTGTTTCAAATATATTGTATTGTAACAAACAAACTGGGGCTAAATTTAGCTCAGGTTGTAAATGCTGGTTTCAGAGCACAACAATGACACAGAGTAGAGCCTGTTTTCACTGTTGACACCCACAACTTAAGATGATATGCAAATATCCCACGGGGCTACTCCTTTTAACAGTACATTTCATAGTGTAAATCATATCCAAGTGACACAGCTACAATTTGTCACAGACAGTATTGAAATTCAACCAGTCTGACAAAGTACTTCCTCACAAACAAAATGCCTACTGTGCAGGCTGCTCTGTCCCTCTATGGTGAGGGCGTTACCATTACACTGATAACTAACTTTAAATACACAGTTATCTAATCTAATGTCTAATATTTATGTTGCTGTAGGTATATCTGTGCAAGCTGATGGCAAGAAACTATAACTGCCTTTTTTTGCTATCTGCCTAGTAGATTCTGTTCTGTTTTAGTTAGCCAAACTGCAGTGTTCATCCTCTTGGGACTCATTGAATTTCTATTAATATTCCATGCAAAGCTAGCCAGTTGTTGTCATGATAGCTCTTTGTCTGACTTGATGATAACATGAACGCAAACCTGTAAAACAGACATGTTGGGTCTTCTGTTGCAGGTTCAGACGTTGTCCTCGGCCCCGCCCCAAGTTCAAACTCAGCTTCCCGACAGAGGGTGAGGAAGAGGACCAAAGTCCTGTCTATAGCTCGCAAGTGAGTGCCCTGTTTTTTCTTTTTTTTAAGTGTAGACAGAAGATACGCTTTGAAAGTTTAAAAGTTCACTCTCCACCTAAGAAACAGTTGATATGACAAAATAATCTTTAAGTATAGGTCCATTTCTTTGGACCTTGGAGTTGCGATAAAAGATAAGGCGAGAAACAGGAGAAAAAAAGACATTATCAGGGCCAGCTACAAATCAATATTGGATCTAATGTATACAACAAATTTGAAAGACGCTGTAAACTTTTAAAAAGTCTACATACTAAGTACAATATTTCAACGCTCCAGAGTTAACCTGAGCATTCAGTTACGCTAATTAAGATACACATTCACTGGAAAGGAAGATACATACAATACTGTTTTTATTTGTAGGAGGCACCTTTTGAGAGATGTGTTTTGAAGGAAATAAGAAAAGAGACAAAGTTCCAATATACTGTAGATGAGTGGAAAAAATAAAAAAATTATGGGTCTGAGGTCAAAACCTGTTCAACCAATCAAAGTTAAAATTAATAACTTGAGGGATGAAAATGTGATTTTATATTTGTGTGTATAAAATGTGTACATATACTGTGTGTGTGTTTTAGAATCCTGCGTATCAGGAGGGAGCCCCCCACCCTGCAGCCCAAGGAGCCCCCTCCCTCTCTGCTGGAGGCTGACCTGACTGAGTTTGACGTGCAGAACTCCCATCTGCCCTCAGAGGTTCTGTACATGCTGAAAAACGTCAGGTCAGGAAATATACCACACTATGAATCATTTTCAAAGTGTTACATTTATGGACTATTATTCCAAGCTTGGTTTTTCTACTGAGTAGCAATGTTACTGCGTCGTATTGTACATTAAATTGATTTTTATTTATAATGAATAATCAACTGCTAAGAGATGGAAACAGATAAGAACACAAAGATTTAGCACAAACATAGATAAGTCAATTAGATTCCTTCAAAGAAAAATAAAGGATGTGTTTGAAAGGAGCAGGCAGAAGCATAGTGCTTATATAGTCCTGCCCTTATTTACAACATCATATCATTACAGAAGAAAATAGATAGATACATATAAAAAAAAAAACACAAGCACCCATACACATACAGGGCGGCAGTGGCGAAGTGGGTAGGGAGCTCGCCTCTGGTGTGCAGGGTCGGAGGTTCGATCCCCCGTCTCCCCGCCACATGTCGAAGTGTCCCTGGGCAAGACACTGAACCCCGAATTGTTCCCGATAGTTAGCTTAGTTAGCTTAGCACCCTACCCTGCGTGGTAGCTGCTGCTATCGGTGTATGAATGTGTGTGTGACTGGGTGAATGTGTACAAAAACAATGTAAAGCGCTTTGGGTCTGTGATAAACGGAGATATAGCGCTATACAAGTCCATTTACCATTTTTTTTTTTTTTTTTTACATACACTGTGGCTACATTGAAAATAAATAGGTCAAATATTGTTCTTTATTTGAACTGTATACTAGTATGCCTTTGTTTGTTTCATTGTTCAGTCCATTCCACAAGGTCACCCCACAAACTGAAATACATATGCTTTTTAAGAGTAGTTCGTACAAGAGGTTGTTCCAATGTAAATTAACCTCTTAGATGATATATCCCCTCTCTGTCTGTAGTCCGTAGCTTTTTCATATGAATGAATGTCGGTTACATTCAAGCCATCGCCCTAACAAGTTGACACAAAGTTGATTAAGCCTATCAGCTCCACTCAGTATGGCAGCATTTACAAACTGGTTTCGCCCCCGGACACTTGCGCAGGAGTCCAATAAGCGCCCAAGAAATGTTTCAGTTGTTGATTCTACTGCTGAGAAAAAGCCTGGACGTACAGCAGAAGGTATAAAATCCATGTGCGATCACCGAAGGCTTTACCTCATGTAGTTGCGCTGACAGTCTTGTTGTTGTATATATTCAGAATTCCCAATGTAAGTTACTCACTATCGCTTTAAAGGTATTTGGTATGCTAACAGTGTGTTGTTGTGAGCAGGGTGCTGGGCCACTTTGAGAAGCCTGTGTTCCTGGAGCTGTGTCGTCACATGGTGCTGATCCAGCTGCACCAGGGAGAGTCTCTCTTCAGGCCGGGTGACATCGACGACAGTATCTACGTGGTTCAAGATGGCCGCCTGGAGCTGTGCATCCGCGAGCATGTAAGAGCACAGGGCTGACCGCCAAGCACACTGCCTCACACAAATCAGCTAATACAGGAGTGCATTTTACATCCAGCACTCTTTGCAGGGTTCCTACAGAATCTGGAAAGTTTGGAAAATATGTGGTTTTAAATCTTGTGTTTTCAAGGTTTGAAATGTGCTTGATATATGAATATATCACTGGAACATGATGGATTTTCTGACTAAAGGGTCATTAGATAATTTAAATTTTTTCCATATCATGTGACCCAGTGTCTCCAGAAATGAATACTACTATATACTTCTTCCAACTGGATTTTAGTGCATGCTCTAATGTATATTAATATTTTTTAATGGAAACCCATGTGTTTCTTCAATAGCTTTAACATTATATTTAAAGCTTCAAGGTCCTTGAAAAAGTTATTTCTTATCTTGAAAGTGCTGGCAAAGTGTTTGTATTTCACCTTTATAAAGCTGTATGAACTCTGTCTTTGCCGTTTTGTGTATATGTGATCCATGAGGAAAATGGCTTGACAGCCTCATCTGCCTTGTGCTTGTTGTTGGCTCTCACGTGTGGTTTGTGACTGTGTTGTCTCTGCTGCAGGACGGTACGGACGCTGTGGTGAAGGACGTTCTAGCAGGAGACAGTGTTCACAGTCTGCTCAGCATCATGGACATTATAACCGTACGTGCTCATCCTCACATGTAATACACCTGGAATTAAAGGTCACCTATTATACAGAATGCACTTTTTCATACGCCCCCCTCATTACCAACCTAACTTAGCACTACCTTCACCTGTGATAAGCCACACCCTCAGATACCCCTTTATCTAACTAGTAGTTACATTCAAACCAGCAGTTAGATTCAGGGCCAATCAGAGCAGGCTGGGCTTTTTGAAAGGTGGCGCTCAAAGAAACAGGCGTTTCTGTCTGAAACAGAGCGTTTCAGACAGAGGTTGAAAAGAGGAGATTCAGCAATGATACTGTTGGGAAATGTAAAGGGATTTTTGGATACTAGTACTCCATGAAAACAATTTTGAAACTGAAAAGGAGCATTATAAGAGTCAGTTAAGATTAAACGGATTCAAAATATTTGCTATTTACAAATACATTGCACATAACATACAATTACAGAGAGTTTTCTGGTTTGGAATGAATGCTACTAAGTGCTCAAATTTTTACATTCGTTCTGCAACATTGACCTTTATTCTGTACAAATGTACACATTACATTACATTACATTTTATTTAGCTGACACTTTTATCCAAAGCGACTTCTATTAAGTGCATTCAACCATGAAGGTACAAACTCAGAACGACAAGAATCCCGCAAGTACTATAGCTTCAAATAAACCAATTAAACCAATACAAATTCTGTATCTTGTCATATTTGTGTTTCAATCATTCAGGCCTTTCTTTGTTCACCTTGCACTGTATATATCTTGAGGTACAATTCCACTGTATCTCAATGGTTACTCCACAATGTGCTGTGTTCTCTGTATTTCAGGGCTACCCAGCACCTTACAAAACAGTGTCTGCCAGAGCCTCGGCTCCTTCCACCGTCCTGCGTCTTCCGGCCGCAGCCTTCCAGTCAGTCTTTGAGAAATATCCCGACACTCTGGTCCGTGTCATTCAGGTAAAGTTTAAGCGTCTTTGAGCATTTGGAAAAGTGATATTATATATAAATCCAATGTATTATTATTATAAATATAATTATTAATAAGTGTCCGCTGCCATTTGATTATCCAAGGCAGACCAATTCCTACATATTCAATCAAAATGGGTATAATTGAATGGTTGGATTGTGTAAACTGTCCTTTTTAATTCTGTATCCACATGTATTCTCTCTCTCTTTGTGTTGTCCTGTGTAGATCATCATGGTGCGTCTCCAGAGAGTGACCTTCCTGGCCTTACACAACTACCTGGGCCTGACCACTGAGCTCTTCAACTCGGTACACTCTTTATTAACAGGAATTTGTTTTGACTGATGTGGCTTTATGCCAAACGGTTTTAGAATGGATCCCCTCATATTTCATTGCATGTGTGTTACAGGAGAGCCAAGCCATCTCCTTGGTGTCTGTGGCCACTATTCTGGGTGATCCTCATCCACACAGAGGCGCACGCAGGCGTCCATCCCACACTGAGGATCCGGGCTCAGATAAATCAGACGCAGGTCAGAAACTCCCGTGACTGTTTGTGTCGGCTTGTTGGGCACGCTTATTGATTGATTGATACAAAATTTTATTTTGAACATGTAAAAGAAGCAGAAATTGTCCTACAGAAAATAACGATATTACACAAAAAAAGAAAAGTATATCATTATCTAGATACATGAACGACAAACATTTTTATATTGTTCTGACTGAAGCCAGACTGCTCTAGTATTTTGCACCAGTTTCTCGTTTTGTATGGAAACAAATAAAAATACAAAACAAAAGATGAAAATAATCAACTGAGTACACTATGATTATTTTTAAGCCATTTACGTGACATGAAATTACAACTCAACCCTAGTCAGACCATAGAATCTGAAGTGATCTTGTGAGATACATAAATGGTGTACTGGTATATAAGTATAAGTAATACAGTAACATTAGTTGCACAGTTACAGTGGAGGAAATAACTATTTGATCCCTCACCGATTTTGTAATTTTGCCCAAAGAAATGAGCGGTCTATGATTGTAAAGCTAGGTTTATTTTAACAGTGATAGACTCCAGAAAATCACATAAAAAAAAAAGATATAGGGGAGAGTGGGGTGAGATGTGCCACTTTTTACTCAAACTGACTTTAAAGTGAGGCCTTGACAGTAAAGTCTCCAACTCAAATATGTACATATATTTCAGGGTGTTGTGCATCCCCGGCAACAATAACTTTGGATCTGAAATAAACTGTTTAAGAAATATAGCTTTCGGAAAAAAAGTTGTCTTGTGGCACTACTTACCCCCTGTGTGGTGTAAGTTGTGCCACAAGAGAGAATACCATTGGGTAAATTGTACCATTGATATATATCTCATAAACTGTAATGCAAGACAAATCCATTAGAGAATCACTTATTTAAGGTTTTATTAAAGTAATAAAGTAAATATTTTACAAATATTGAAGGACAATTTTCTTAAACAAGGCCTAGCAGATCTAATGGTTTTACCTGCCAAGCTCACAATGACAAAGTCACCATCATCATCTTTCTGGCCATCTGAACTCTCATCAGTGGTGTCGTTAAGTGGAATGGAGATGTCAGTCTCGTCTGAGCTACTGTAGACAGTCACTTTCTTTTGGTGACCAGCGTATACAGCCAAGCCAATGGCACAACTCTCAGAAATGTACTTTGCACTAGCTGCTCCTCCCTTGTAGAACCAACTGCCACCTGACAAATGTGATTCCCCCTCCATTGCTGCCTTTAAATCAAGTCTCAAAACCCATCTGTACACCCTGGTTTTTCCTCCCCATTACCTATCTTACCTCTGCACTACTATCTTTGTTTATGTGGATATCTGGGCTTTATGCCTTTTATTAAGTACGGGCACTCAAGCATTGAGGGCCCGTAATTATTACTCTCCACCATACTTATTCTGCTTCTTCTTCTTCTTCTTCTTATTCTCCCCCAAAATTTCTAGCTGCTTCTCCTCCCACACTGTTACACGCAGACATGCCAAAATTTCGCACAACGTGCGTCCCCACCCCCCGGGGTGTGCTATTATACAGTTTTTCCGAATTCCGATAGGGGGCGCTGTTATGAAGTCCCCACTGAAAAACTTTGAGAGGCCACGCCCCGCACACCGTAACTCCGATTGACTTGAAATTTCTCACACAGGTGTATGTTAGGGTGCTCTACAAAAAAGCTAGCCTGGCTCCGCCCGCCCTCCTACTTCCGGCCAAATTTCATTTTCCCTTCAGTAGTCAGTCTGGTGATGGGGTGTATCAGTGGGATCCTGCTCGACTCAGATTTCTGAGTATCCAATCAGCGAACAGAGCGAGTGGCTGAGAACGATGCCGTCGAAGTCGCGCTCCAGTTTCAGTTGAATGCTGCGTTCCTTTATACTCGGAAGAAGGAGATTTCTGACTTGGTAGTTCCGAGTTCCGACCTGTCTGTGTTCCAGTGCATCTGCTCGCGAAAGTATGGACGCCTAAAACCTTTCTCGTCCAAATAACTAAACGTTAGGCTCTAACAAGTTACTGTTGCCAGGTACCGGTAGATTCATAGACTACAATATGTAGTGAAGTCGGAAATTTCCGAGTTTCCTGTCCAACTGGAACGCACCGTCAAAAGCCGGCTCATGACACACGTGACGACCAAACGTGATGCGATTGGTTGGCTAATCCAGAGTGGCACTGGGCAGATCCAATAGTTTTAAACTTCGACAGACACCCGCCTCCAAGTGAGTGAACGTTTGCCAATTACAGCACTGCCAGACCTTCTGTACAAATGAAATGAAGTACGATGGTCTGGTAGCACCAGGCTACAAAAAAGCCTCTTGGACCATAAAAAGTGTTCTGGGAATATTTTCGGCTAATTAGCATAAACTGAAAAACAGCGTGTTATCCACAACTTTCGGGAATTTGACTGTATCAACACCAAATTTCTCGTGAAGCCCCGGGGGACTACAATAAACATACCCGTAAAAGATTAGTAGGACAACTTGAAAAACATGGCCGCCATTGACCAAAACGTTTACGCAGGGGCGGGGCATAATAACACGTTGGCCATAACTCCTTAACCATAGGTCCTATCATCATGAAACTTGCTGGGTATGTGCAGAAGTCATGTGGTAGCATGTCCATCGAAGCATATCGAGATTAACCCAAAGGGGGCGCCACAAATGGGCGGGGCTTAATAACACGTTGGCCATAACTCCTTAACCGTAGGTCCTATCATCATCAAGCTTGCTGGGTATGTGCAGAAGTCATGTGGTTGCATGTCCATCGAAGCTTATCGAGATCAACCCATAGGGGGCGCCACCAATGGGCGGGGCTTAATAACACGTTGGCCCTAACTCCTTAACCATAGGTCCTATCATCATGAAACTTGCTGGGTATGTGCAGAAGTCATGTGGTAGCATGACCATCGAAGCTTATCGAGATTAACCCAAAGGGGGCGCCACAAATGGGCGGGGCTTAATAACACGTTGGCCATAACTCCTTAACCATAGGTCCTATCATCATCAAACTTGCTGGGTATGTGCAGAACTCATGTGGTAGTATGTCCTTCTAAGCTTATCGCGATTTAACCATAGGGGGCGCCACAGGGGCGGGGCCTATCCACAAATTGGCTATAACTCCTTAACAATAGGTTCTATCATCATCAAACTTGCTGGGTGTGTGCAGAAGTCATGTGGTAGCATGTCCCTTGAAGCTTATCGCGATTAACCCGTAGGGGGCGCCACAAAAGTCACCCGACTCCGATTGACTTGAAATTGATTGCACATGTACAGCTCATGGTACTCTACAATTTCGCTCAAAGGAATTTTTTTTTAATTTCCGGTAGGGGGCGCTGTTATTAATCCCCGACTGAAGAAAGTTTGAGAGGCCGCGCCCCGCACACCGTAAGTCCGATTGACTTGAAATTTCTCACACTGGTGTATTTTAGGGTGCTCTACAAAAAAGCCTCTTGGACCATAAGAGTCAACCTGGAAATACTTTCGGCTAATTGGCATAAACTGAAAAAAAGGGTTTTATCCACAACTTTTTCAAGTGTTACTCCATCAACACCAAATGTCTCACGAAGCCCCGGGGGACTATGACGCACGTCTCCGAAAAATATCGGTAGGACAGCTTCAAAAACTGGCCGCCGTTGACTAAAACGTTCACGCAGGGGCGGGGCTTAATAACACGTTGGCCGTAACTCATTGACCGTAGGTCCTATCATCATGAAACTCGCAGGATACGTGCAAAAGACATGTGGTAGCGTGTCCCTCTAAGCTCGTCGAGGTCAACCCGTAGGGGGCGCCACAAATGCGAAAAACGTCATTCGCCGACGCAATGTTTGCCAGGCCACGCCCCTTTCCCCCCGACTCCGATCGACTCGTCGTTTGTCGGACGCGCGCGGCTCGCGTCGCTCTACGGTAAAGCCTCTGGGACCGCGGGGGTCGGCCGCGATTTTTTTCCTTCCCCGATTCGCGCGGGGGCGGCCCGTACTTTCCAAATCTCCGCGGGATTTCTAGTTTTTGTTATTGTTATTATACCTTCATTTTTTACCTACCTATGTTCAGCACTTTGGACAGTGCAAACTGTTATAAATGTGCTTTTATAAATACATTTTACTTATTTACTTACTAACTTATAACTCACCCCAGGCCCTCTGGCACAAATCACCCCAACCCCAGAATTTTGGATAAAAAGCATGATGCAGCAGTTTAGGGCTGTCATCGTGCTAACTATATAGACACAAAGTGTAGCATACTAAAGCACTGAAACATGTGTCAAATGTTTTCAAACGTGTCTATAATTGTTCAGACACAATAATCAAAAAACCTTGATCATGGAAATGTTACTTTGAAAGGCAAAAAAAAACGTTTTTTGAGCTTAAATGTGTTTATATCTTATTCCATGTTTCTCCATTCTTTACAGGATGAGTCAAATGGATGGCTCTTCTTAAATATATGGTCACATTTCCAATTTCTTCTATGGTTTTCTAGAAACAAGGGATGGCACAACTCACCCCACTCTCCCCTAAATAATTTTGCATTTCATTGAGTGAAATAAGTATTTGATCCCCTACCAACCATAAAGAATTCTGGCTCCCACAGATTAGTCCTCGTGCTTTAAATAAGTATTCCTAATCTCAACTAGTTTCCTGTATAACACACACCTGTCTCAACTTGTTATCTGTATAAAAGACACCTGTCAATAAATCAAACTCCAACATCTCCATCATGGGACAGACCAAAGAGCTGTCTAAGGACATCAGGGACAAGATTGTAGACCTGCACAAGGCCGGAATAGACTACAAGACCATTGGCGAGAAGCTGGGTGGAAGAAGACAACTGTTGGTGCGATTTTTCGAAAATGAAAAAAAAAAACACAAAATGATCCTAAATCTCTCTTGGTCTGGGGCTCCATGCAAGATCTCACCTTGTGGGGTATCAATGATCATGAGAAAGGTGAGGGATCAGCCCAGATCTACACGGGAGGAGCCTGTTTATGATCCCAAAGCAGCTGGAACCACAGTCACCAAGAAAACCATTAGTAACACACTATGCCGTAATGTATTGAAATCCTGTAGTGCCCGTAAAGTCCCCCTGCTCAAGAAGGGACATGTACAGAACCGTCTAAAGTTTGCCAATGAGCACCTGAACGACTCAGAGAATGCTTGGGAGAAGGTGATGTGCTCAGATTAGAACAAAACCAAGTTCTTTGGTATCATAGTGACTCGCCATGCTTGGAGGAACACCCCACAGTCAAGCATGGAGGTTGAAGCATTATGCTTTGGGGGTGTTTCTCTTCTAAGGGGACAGGTGGACTTCGCTGCATCAAAGGAAATATGGATGGGGCCATGTACCATGAAATACTGGGTGACAACCTCTTTCTCTCAGCCAGGTCAGTAAAAAAGGGTCATGGATGGGTCTTTCAGCACGTCAATGACCCTAAAAATACAGCAAAGGGAACAAAGGAGTGGCTCAAGAAGAAGCACTCTCCAAAGAGGAGTGGTCCAAATATCCTCCTGAGATGTGTGCAAACCAGGGGCCGTATTCACAAAACATTTTATCTTAGCGCTAAGAGTACTCCTAAGGAGCACTAAAAGTTCTTAGTAAGGAGTAATTTCTTAAAACCTATTCACAAAGCTGATAAGACCAACTTTTACTAAGGAATGGGAGGGACTCCTAAGCTAAGACTAGAGGGCAGTGTTGACCCTGTTGCTATGGATGATGTCATGTTCATACCTTCTATGCCCACAGTGATTGGCTGAGAGGGAATGAGAGCTAAGAGTGAATTTATGATAGAAACACTGTGGGAGATATCCATATCGTGTCGCTGTATTAAAGTAAAGAGTTTTTATATACAATTAATGACAAGTGACACTGATTTAACATGAAACCAAGATACTGCAGGGTTTCCCACACATTCGTTCAAAATTAACCTACAAAAGCGCCACATAGGTCTATTCATTTGAAATTTTATAAATGATTTGAATCGTAAAACATATCCTCATTGAACAGCTGCACGCCATGCACTCTCACTGTATTTCTCTCAATGGCGGACTATGCAGCAATAGTCAGACAGCGACAAACCAGGAAATTCACAATTAAGAAACAACAGCCGGCGAAATCGTAAAGTGCACGCGGAAGGAAAAAGGCGAGACGCGCAACTATACAGTAGCGGACCTGTGGAACGGAGGAGATGCTGCGAAGCGCCACATATAGGCCTACTGTAGTAACAAATTAAACCCAAACGTGACACCAACAGTAACTTTCAGCGCATCGTAAACCCAAAGCAACTGCAGGAAAAGGAATTTAATAAATATTTTTTTATATAAATGTAATATAAATGTGTCTATCATTTCTAAATATAGCTTTACCAAGATCATTAAACCCTTACAGCTAGGTACCTTTTGTAAAGCTCACTAGCATTAAATCTCTCCAAAACACCATCAAATGGTTGTCTGTGAATTACTCTTAGTGACTTAGGAGTCCTCTCGAGGACTCCTAGCTTTTCATAGATTTAGGAGCTAGTTTTAGCGCTAAAATGCTTTGTGAATTACACTTATCTTAAAAAGTTAGGAGTCTTAAAATTAGGAGTGAAACGCCCCTTATTTTTGAGAGTTACTCCTAAATCAGGACCTTAGGACCTACTCTTAGCCTTAAAATGTTTTGTGAATACGGCCCCTGGTCATCAACTACAAGACATTTCTGACCTCTGTACTTGCCAACAAGGGTTTCTTCACCAAGTACTAAGCAATGTTTTGATAGGGGATCAAATACTTATTTCACCCAATGAAATGCAAAATAATTCCTATATTTTTTTTTTATGTGATTTTCTTTTTGATATTCTGTCTATCACTGTTAAAATAAACCTAGCATTAAAATTATAGACCATTCATTTCATTGTAAGTGGGCAAACTTACAAAATCTGTGAAGGATCAAATACTTATTTCATACACTGTATGTCCCCACACAGTTCAACAATCCTAGTGTCCACTTTGTTCTGGTTCATTCTCTCAACTCAACATGTGTGTGTGTGTGTGTGTGTGTGTGTGTGTGTGTGTGTGTCGTAATGTTTGATTTGAAGTGATCTGTTTTTTTTCTTGTTCCTCACTATAACAGACAAGTCTGGCCTCCCTGACATGACCTCATTCAAATACAAGAAATCTCGCTCTCAATCCACCCCCAACGCTGTCTCGGGTATATACTCACACTGCTGCAGTATAATGTTATACAGTCCTGCTTAGCTTTTTATTTTCACAGCCTTTGGTTGCTTGTCTATTAATGGAAGTCCATGTGTGATACAGTAAAGTTGGCTTAACCTTTGAACACAAACATTTGGAAAACTGAGCAGCATGAGATGTCAACAGGATTTTATGGTGTCATTTTAATCTAATGTCTAAAAGAGTGTGGGATTCATGTGAGCCAGTCTGAAGTAAAAAATAAAAAATAAATGTCTTTAAATGCTGCTCCAGTCAAACTATTGCTTCTATTGCACTAGTGCATTATTCACCATCTGGCCATAACAATTCAAACAGTGTCAGTGAGTATTGTTGCTGTTGCCAAGCCCTAGTGTATCAATATGTTGACCTGTGTACTGTTTTTTGTCATGCAGGTGAAATGTCAGTGGACCTCAACAGAGCATATGAACGGGCCAGACTTGACACAGAGGAGCCGGCGGCGGCACCTCCTCCTCCCAGTCCTGTGAAGGTCTCTTAAAAATAACGTTTTGTATTTCTGGTTAGAATCCAGGTTCTTAACACCTGGGTCTGGTTTCACAAAGATATTTTTGGGCTGGTCTGTTAGTAGTGCTCAGATTAGTCGGGTTCAAGTTAGACAGTTTCAAGTTAGCCACCCATACCTTTGGCTAACTCAGGACAACTACCATCGTTTCTATGGTAACACTCCATGACACGTGCTGACCAATTGGAGCAAATTACAAACAAAAAGAAAATGGTGTGCAATGGATGGATTTTGTGTATTTTGTATGAAGGTGTTCAATACTTTGCTCAGAATAAATATACGTGTATCTGTAATTGGAGGATAGAGCTTATCTCGGATGACAGGAATACAACTTTCAGAAGGTATTGGTTGTTTTAATATGGTTACACAATGTAATATTCAATTTTTCACATAGACTTAGCCCGAGCAAAATAATAAATGTTTGAGCAGCAAGTTACAATAAAATATTGTACAATAGATTTATAGGATCATTTTATGTACACAGCATTGGCATATGCAGGTTCCTCTGATTGAGTTTGTAGGTTGTGGTTAATTGTTGTTCTAAAAAGGGCATCAAGTCTCCACTAAAACCTCCCCCCTCTCTCTCTGTCTCCTCAGTCTATTCTGAAGAAGAGTGTGACAATGCAGCACTCTCCATCTGCTATCTACCACTATAGTGAAGCCGGAGGAGAGAGCGTCCACCATAACAGAGTCAATGCCATTTTCCAGGCTGCCAAAAAGGATCTGCTGCAGGTCATCCAAATACAGGTAAGCGTAAAAAAAAAATCTACTACTTTTTTAATCTAATATCTAATTTCATTGTTTTTTTTTCAAGTTGAATGCTTCAGGTAAAAATAAATTTCTCTGTGCGTGAACAATGTAATTCCATGTTGTCAGGATCCAAATCTGTTGGAGGGAAGGGTGAACTTCCGTCAGGTCAAAGCTGGCACTGTTGTGGCCCGTCAAGGAGACCAGGTCAGTGTGTTGGACCAGCCCTGATTTGAAAGTGCTCTTTGTTGGTCAGAGAGGTTATGGTCTAATAAAGAATGTCTGTCTGACAGATTTGCTGTGTAGGGGTTGGTTTACAGCTGTCCATTATCTTCAGCAGCTTGTACAACATCCCTCTCTCTCTCCACAGTCAACTATAAGGGGCACCATTGTCACACAGCTGCCTACATTCAATTCCCACTACCAATAAATTATAACAGCTATATTTGAATATTTTTTTTGCAAATGATTTGCATTCACAGAGTGACGAAATGTTTACTTTGATAATATGTTTGATTTGACTGCTGCTACAACTCGTCAATTGTTTCAAACTAAAACACATTGTGATTATCTTTACGCTTTAACATACAGCATTGGAGGTATTCTTTCCTCATAAAACCTTTGCAAAGCAGATTTTTTAGTAAAAGTATTGGATCTACTTTCCCCACTGCATTTAATGGCAGGGGGTGTTCTGTAGTGTTCCATTGGCAGTCATGTGTATATCATCCTATTCCCAATGCTAACAAAAAAAAGGAACCTTCTTGTAACTAGAAATACCACTGGGCAGTTATATGTTGTGGTAGGCAATGCTTTAAAGCAGGTAAAGCTCCTCAGAAGTTATAATATGGTACAAGGTTACTTTGACTGTACATATTGTCAGGTCACAAACCTTTGACTGTCAAAATCTATTCAATTCATCTTTGAGTCAGAGTCGAGATTTGTGCAAACCTTAAAGAAAAATCCCATAAAGCGTTCTTGAGATATTGCCCTCAGAAGCATGGCCCGTTTAGACGTATGGACGGACAAACCGAAAGCATAATGCCTTTAGCTAGCGCCAGCACGGAGGGATAAAAAAACTCCATAAAGTTACTAGTCGTGAAAAAATAATGCTGGTCAAAGATAGAGAAGGGAGGTTGAGAAGGGGCCTCTTGTATCTTTCTAAAGTGACACTGATTGAACCGCAGCAGTTGATTGGTTAGATCTTTCCAATCCAATCCAACTTTATTTATAAAGCGCTTTCATCAAACCAGAGCAGACACAAAGTGCTGTACAGGCCTAAAATAAGGTCCAATAAAAATAAGTAAAATAAGGTACAATAAAAATAGATTAAAAAAATTAATAAAGCTAAGGTATCTTTGAACCATTGAAATGAGGCACCACTGTAATAATCTCACCACCCCTTTTTCCTGAGCTCCACGGACTAACTGATGTGTATTACTCATCCAGACCATTGTTTTCCTTCTCCACATGACTTCCAGGATGTGAGCGTGGCTTTCATCATCTCGGGCGTGCTCCATGTGTACCAGCGTATGATCGACAGGGAGGAGGACACCCTGCTGTTTGTCACACACCCAGGGGAGATGGTGGGTCACCTGGCTGTGCTGACCGGAGAGCCCCTTATCTTCACTGTCAAAGCCCTCAGAGACTGCACCTTCCTCTCCATATCCAAGGCCCACTTCTATGAGTAGGGGGATCCATCAAAACATTGGCTCATGTTCATATGTTATCACATCACATCACTTAGCATGCAAACAGATCATTGTGTGTGTCTCTTTGCAGGATGATGCGTGAGGAGCCCAGAGTGGTTTTGAACGTGGCTCACACCGTGGTGAAGAGGGTGTCGCCGTTTGTCAGACAGATTGACTTTGCCCTGGACTGGATGGCTGTGGAGGCGGGCCGTGCAGTCTACAGGTATCAGCTCAGATAAAGAGTATACTGCAAGAGTTAGGACACACTCACACTAGACCCAGTCGCCTGGCCAGAGCACAGTATATATTTATAACACATGTCATTGTGTTGCAGTGCAGTACAACACAGGCATCAAGTCAAGTCAACTTCATTTATATAGCACATTTATAACAGCCGAGGCGGAACAAAGGGCTGTACAGCAAAATACATTACATCCAAAACATCATAAAGACACGTAAAAGTAAAAATAAAACACAAAACAATAGTAAAAGTTCTAGTAGCCACTGCATCGATTTATGCCATTGTGGCGCATCTAAAAAAAAATTAAACGGGTTTGGGTTTTTGTGCGTTGTATCCGTATATACAGTCTATGGTTGTATCCAATTGTTCTTATACAATTTATAATATTTTCATATTTTTATCCGACCAAATTGGCAGAAAACATTCCACCTCTGCGTCAGACCACACAAACGAGCAGTCTCACATAAATTGACGTCAGAATAGACTTCTATGATCGGGCTCATACATGAGCATTCGTACCGTGCTGCAGCACACCTCTTCTAACCTGGCCAGTGTCAAGGAAGTGTACATAGCACTTAACAGTAGTTAAACATACTGTATTTAAACCTTCAATTGCGCTTGGGCACAGTACGGATTGTACTGGTGTGAGCGCGCCCTTATACACATTATAGATATAAATCCATATAAATATGAGAATGACAAATACATTATAGGAATAACATTATGCTAGTGTGAAATGTTGAATTTTGTCATTTCGTTTTCAGACAGGAAGACAAATCGGATAGCACCTTCATCGTCCTCAGTGGCCGTCTACGCT
Organism: Ammodytes dubius; assembly: GCA_026122265.1. Classification (NCBI taxonomy): domain Eukaryota; kingdom Metazoa; phylum Chordata; class Actinopteri; order Uranoscopiformes; family Ammodytidae; genus Ammodytes; species Ammodytes dubius. The sequence goes on from CM047507.1 coordinate 6,127,884, forward strand.
CCGTCATCGCAAAGGATGATGGGAAAAAGGAGCTGGCTGGAGAGTATGGCCGCGGGGATCTCATTGGTGTGGTGAGTGGTCAGACACGGTTGAAATAAAAATTAGTTGGTTTGTTTTTTTAAATAAATCTACAGGAAACCCATTTTTAGACCATACAAATGGGCAGTACAACAGCTGTTTATTTTGCTTGTTCAGGTGGAGGCCCTGACCCACATGAACCGAGCCACCACGGTGCATGCTGTGAGGGACTCTGAGCTGGCCAAGCTTCCAGAGGGAGCTCTGAACTCCATCAAGAGGAGGTATCCTCAGGTGGTCACCAGACTCATCCATCTACTGGGCCAGAAGATCCTAGGCAACATGCAGCAGGTCAACGGACCGCTGGCTGGTAAACGCATTCCCTTTCTGCTAGTCTTTGTATCTGGATGGGACTGTAATTCCTGCATCAATATCATAGGAACAATACCAGTTATTTATTATGTGGAGATCAAGTCAGCTTATTACATTTCACCGGGCTGAGTAATAATGTGCCAACCACTAAGGCCAAAAAACACTACAAGATGTGTTTCAGTATGAGATGATGAGATACAAAACAAGATACATGCAAGATATGGTGTAGTGGCACTCCGTCTCATTCTTCATCCTGTCTACCATTTGAGGAGTAATCTCACAGTATAAAAGACAACCCTCCTTCATTTTAAAACGATTTCTGGAAAAACTTCCAAATAAAATAAATGCCTTGCACATCGAAAAGCTGTGGAGCTTCCTTCCATGTCAGACTCCAAACGTTACAACAGCTACAACTACACAGTCATGTCATAACACAAAACATAGAACAACCTATTATTTATTATTGTCACATGACTAAATGCATTTTAAACAATTTTAAGAATTATACATTTTAATATACTTTAAATACTTTTTAACTAGATAGTAATTATTAATCAATTATTTGCATATTGGCTCTTACACAAGGCATGGAAATAAAAATTTCCGTCTCAAATACCCAATGAGTAAAATAGTCCTTTGCAGGTCGTGGTCTGGCTGGCAGTAAGTGGGACGCTGGGAATCCAGTGTCCAACCTCTCCACTGTGGCCATCCTGCCTGTGTCTGACGACGTGCCCCTCACCGCCTTCACTCTGGAGCTGCAGCATGCACTCAGTGGCATCGGTACACTACACTCACACACACACACACACACACACACACACACACACACACACACACACACACACACACACACACACACACACACACACACACACACACACACACACACACACACACACACACACACACACACACACAGGCCTTAGATGTGTCTACCTTAGAAACTGCCCCATGTTGATCATCCATCACGTTCATCCATTGCAATGTCTAGGTCCTATTTTAATAATGCTTTTGAGGTGTTTCTGTTTTTCTGAAGGCCCCATTCTACTGCTGACCAGTGACACCATCAAACAGCGACTGGGCGCTGCTGCCCTGGACAGGTAGTAACAGAAGGATTGTGTTCAGATCTTTTAAAATCCTGAGACATTTCCGTAATAGATGTTTGGTTCTTTCTGAAAACAAGATGTTTATTGGGTCATATGTCACTTCATTTCAAGAGTTACATACTTCACGTAAACAGACATGGTTTGTTGAAAACTTTTGGAAACCTGGTCTAAAATAGTATAGATTTGGGTTTAACAGATGTGATTCAATTCATGGTATACATGCCATAAAAAGGCAATGTATTGCGAACTGGCTGATATGTGTCTGTTGTGCTTTAAAGTGTCCATGAGTACCGTCTGTCCAGCTGGCTGGGCAGCAGGAAGACATCCATCGCATTGTCCTGTACCAGTCTAACTCTAGCCTCACGCCATGGACCCAGCGCTGCATCCGCCAGGCCGACTGCATCATCATGGTGGGACTAGGGGAGCAGGAGCCTACTGTGGGGGAGGTCAGTGCACATACGCCCACACCTCTTCAGCTGCTGTAGCTTTGCTGGAACAAAAAAAGAATATGGGATTTTCTCCTTCACAAAGACACAAGGTTCAATATACACAATTCATGTTTTACGTGAACGTCCTCAAATTTAGTTCAGTGAAGAACGTGACTTTGAGTCATGCTAGCTCTAATCAGCATGATTCACATAGTTGAGATGGAGCGGTATTTCAGTCCCCAACAAATAAGTATACGGTAATCAAATAGTCGACTATTTGACGATTCAATCTAAGGAGCCCAATTCCACTTCCCAGTCGCAAACTTTGGTTATGAAACAAGGATCATTCTATTTTAACTTGGGGATGTCTGATTTAGGATTTTAGTGCATTTTTGAGTGAACGAGACACATACTTTACCTCAGAACTACTATCAAAGTACCATGGCTGAGAGTTCCTAGCCGTTTTGTCAGCAGTGTCTTTGTGAAGTGAACTTAATTTATCCATACAAACTGTTAGAAACTGTAGGTTCATTGACCAAGCCTTCTGAAGCTAAAACCCTATTTTCCGTAGTACAAATCTAGCTTTCTTTCTTCCCCTTGTGCCCCTGTAGTTGGAGCGTATGTTGGAGAGCAGTTCGGTGCGTGCTCAGAAGCAGCTTGTGTTGCTGCATAAGGAGGACGGCCCCCCGCCCAAAGGCACGGCCAACTGGCTCAACATGCGCAGCTGGATCTCCAAACACCACCACCTGTGCTGCCCGCGCCGAGTCTTCTCCAAGAGGAGCTTACCTAACCTGGTACCCATTGACTACACACTACTGAGTCTGCAATGGGCAAAACTGCTCAGTGTGCAAATGCATGCGTGTGAGAGAGAGATAGAGAGATGCCTAAGAGTATTTAGTTTTTAAATATTTAAAACAGAAATGAAATCAATGCAAAAGAACAGATTTTAGTTCCTTAAATGACCTTTTTGTGTGTGTGTGTGTGTGTGTGTGGTTTTCAGATAGAGATGTACCAGCGTGTGTTTGTAAAGAGTCCAGACCGTCATTCGGACTTCTCCCGTCTGGCCCGCAGCCTGACAGGAAACAGCATTGCCCTAGTGCTGGGTGGAGGGGGCGCCAGGTACCTTGTTATATATCTAAACACATTTCACACTGTACATGTACATTTGCTGTACATTGTAAGACTTAGCCTTAGAGGTGCAATTGTATACCATCCAATACCAATCTGAATAAAGGGCATTATTCTGGGAATTGGGTTTTGTGCACGATTGTTCACCAGCTTAGCATGTCATTTTTTTGATGTAGTATAGAAAAGGATCTAATGTTGGGGATGCCTGCTTTCTGTGCACAGAGGAAGCACCAGCTGTAGATTGTGTCTCACTTTGTCATTTCAATGCATTTATTCCATTGGAAAAAGGGACCAATCTTTAGATTCTTGGTAACAGTTTCATTTTTATGCACAACCAAAGCTTCATCATTACAATCGAACCTCTTAGCTTTGTAATTCATTTAAGTTAAAAAAAGCATATGATGGTTTTCAATTTCCTTGAATTGAATTGTATCCTATTTTCCTTGAATTGAACCTTGAATTGAGCAACTAAGCAAACCATTTTATTTTCTCATATGTGCTTAACATACAGTATAATGATTCCACCAATACAACAACAAGTTTATCATTAGAAAAATGGAATGTATAAAACTCAAAATGGTGACTTTTGCAGAAGTATCAATTTCTAACCAAAAGCCATTTACAAACTATGTACTGAATATTTTTCCAGTAAGCATGTTTCTATTCTGATTGATGTGTTTCTGTTTCTCACTGCTCTGGCTTGTCCTGGAGCTCTGACAAGGTACGGACCTTATTTCTCTTAGCTAGGACCTGAGAGATAACATATCTGAGATACAAGTAGAGCAGTTCTAGTATCAGCCAGTTTCTGCACCCCACCCTTGTCCTCCTAGCATCCTTTATTTGAGGGAGCTTGAGTTATTAATGGCTCTGGCTTTTCAATCATTTTCTTCACGTGACAATTTTCTTACTGTGATTGATTTGCCTCTTTAAAATCACAAACTCAAACTCTATTCGAAACAAATAGGGCCTCGACAGATATTGTGTGTGTGTGTGTGTGTGTGTGTGTGTGTGTGTGTGTGTGTGTGTGTGTGTGTGTGTGTGTGTGTGTGCGCGTGCGCCTGTTTGCCGATGCCACTGAATTCTCCAGAATTGCTTACCCCCACCTTTTAATATCCTTTGAAAAGATCCTACTTCAAATGTGAGACTTGTGGACTAACAACCTATGATACGATCCATTATACGTGATAGTGAATGAAGGGCTGTCTGTTTTCCAGGGGCTGCTCTCAGATAGGGATCCTGCGTGCGCTGAACGATGCTGGGATCCCTGTGGACCTGGTGGGGGGGACCTCCATCGGCTCCCTCATGGGGGCGCTGTACGCAGAGGAGAAGAACAACAGTCGCATGAGGGTCCGGGCTCGGGAGTGGGCCATGGTCGGTTGACATTTTGTTTCAAAGATAGGACGAACAACTTGGATTCACTCCAAGTTGAAAATGAATGGATTTGACTACTTAGGTCTGTGTCAAAATTATATTATTCTAGATTTCAACATGGTTTATTTGTCATATGCACAACATCGATAACAGCAGCAGTCGTTGGCAATAAAAAGTATTTGGTCTCAGGCTCTGTTCAACACACAACCTTAAACCTGTAAATGTGCAGATAGAAAAAAAGTCTAGTGATAGTAGATATGTATCAGATAAATATGATTTAAGAATGCAAATTAAATGAAAATTAAATGGAATACTTTACATGGAATAGAATAATGCGAAATAAATAATATTGATACACGATATGTACAGAAATAATACGTTATAAGTGGGTAACTGTATAAATAAGTGCTGCATGGTCTTGTTCCTATGACATATGCTCTCGTATTTAACAATTAATCTAATATCTTCGCTACCTGACACTAATTTTCGTCTTTTTATTCAAAACATTATGAATTTGAAATTTTCCTCAAATTTATAGTTTTTAAGAAAGGATTTTCTGGGAATGTTAATTCTGTTTTTAAAAGCACATCCGTACATACTGTACATTTCATTCTGTCCCTTGGTAACTGCCTTCCTCTCTCAGGACATGACCTCGTACTTTAAGAAGATCTTGGATCTGACCTACCCCATTACCTCCATGTTTTCTGGGACTTCCTTCAACTCCAGCGTCCGCTCAGTCTTCAAGGGCAAACAGATAGAGGTAAGCTTTCTTTAAAACACCGCTGTTTCATACCTGAATTATAATTTAAGGTGCTCTGTGCTTTAAGGGATCCAGATGGTACATTTGTTACAAAGCAGCAACACCTGTGAGATTGTCTCTTTCAATAATACCGCCCCGAAACTCACTTCGAAATGTAATTTTTATTTTTTATTTCCCTGCTCCTACCACCTCTCCTTTGCTAGGACCTGTGGCTGCCGTACTTCAACATCACAACAGATATCACAGCTTCCTCCATGAGAGTTCACACTGACGGTCTGTGCAACTTTGGCAAAAATATGAATACCTTTTGCATTTTTGGATCCACTCAAAGAACAAAAGCCTTAATATTTTACTGAAGTGAATTAAACCTGGTTGCCTAGAGGGGGGGATATAGACAGCAAAAGCAGAATGCATGTATGATTTATAATGTTATTTAATCAAAACAGGAATTAACGCTGCTATGATTTTACTTAATATCAGGTTCGTTGTGGCGGTATGTCCGGGCCAGTATGTCTCTGTCTGGTTACCTGCCGCCTCTCTGCGATCCCAAAGATGGACACTTGCTCATGGACGGAGGGTACATCAACAACCTGCCTGGTAAGAAGCATTGAGTGGGTCGGAGTGGGAATTCTATATTCCATAAAAAGACACAGAGTCATTACCACTCATGCATTTACAACAATTAACCAAAATACATTTGTAATAAAGGAACCTTCATAAATCCTACACATAGATTTTTTTTTTTAAACCCACATTTGGAGAGGAATTATTTAATGAATGAAACAACTTCCCATGTGCTGATGGATCATCTCAGTATTTTTGTACATATAATTGTGTTGACTCAATGTAGGAGACATTAGCATTACTCCAGTGATGTTCTACATTTGCCTTGAATAAAACCAAAAGGTCATTTTAGGGCCTTTTTAAGACCTATAATGAATGTGTGATTCCTTTATGTTGGTGTCCAGCCGATGTGGCTCGCTCCATGGGGGCCAAGGTTGTGATTGCCATTGACGTTGGGAGTCAGGATGAAACCAACCTGACCAACTACGGAGACGCGCTGAGCGGCTGGTGGCTGCTGTGGAAACGCTTCAACCCTCTGGCTGAGAAAGTCAAGGTACACTTTCATTGTCCGCCATTTTAAAAGGTCACATATCGTGCTCATTTTCAGCATCGAAATTGTAATTTGGGTTTCTACTTTTCACGGTGTAGTGTCTGAAAACCCCTTCATATTTATCACAGTGCCATTGCTGAATCTCCTCTTTTCACCCTGCTGTCTGAAACACTCTCGCTGCGTTTCATTAGTAGTTGCACTTCCCTTCGTTCACTTCCCCTCAGCCCTTGTTATGAAGTAACAGTATGCGTCGCACGGAGGGAACTTGGAGCTCGGAGGGAGACTGGGCGGGGGAGGAGCGGGGGATTTAAATGGAACCCACTTGCCCTTGTAGTCGCAATGGACCTTCAGTTACATAGGTAGTTCTGAATGCAAATAATAGAAAATTATAAGATTCTGCTAAAGTATATTGCATGAAGCCATTTCCATTGCATTTTCGATCACTCAGCCCTCCGAGGGTCTATCTCACCAAGTTGACTTCAGTTTTCAGACAATTGGAACGACACTTATGATGGCGGCGGGATTCCGAGGCAAGTGCCGAGGGCAAGTGAACGGGCATGTTGAACGAAATTTAAACCGAAACGCAGCGTCTGTCTCTTTTCTGTCTCTGCCTTCCAAGAAGCCCAGTCTGCTCTGATTGGCCCTGAATCTAACTGCCATATTAATGTTGAAAAAAGTGTATTTTGAATAATAAGCTTGTGGCCATTTACTTGGCCCAGCTGTCCTGTTAATCCTAACCCTACATTTTCCCCACCAGGTGCTGAACATGGCAGAGATCCAGACCCGGCTTGCCTACGTGTGCTGTGTGCGTCAGCTGGAGGTGGTCAGAGACAGTGAGTACTGCGAGTACCTCCGGCCGCCCATCGACCACTACGGCACGCTGGAGTTTGGCAAGTTTGACGAGATCGCTGTGAGTGTGCCCTTCTCTTCCTCTATGCTGTTGCCCATGTCTTTTTTTATCTGTTTGCAGTGTGTAGAATCTATTGGCAACAGACGTCTATATGGAAATAAATTCATAACAAGTATGTTTTTGCTAGTGTGTAAACTTTATTGTTCCTTTTATTACCTACAAATGAGCCTTTTATAGAAACAGGGCGCAGAGGCTGACATGGTGCACCGCCGTGTTTCTCTACAGTAGCACATAACTGACAAACTTAACTGCCTTGCATATCTTTTATATACTGTATATAGTGGATGGAAATGCACCTGCAATCTGGAATCTCACCACTAGATGCCACTAAATATTTGCATTGTACCTTTAACCTCCTTCCCTGTGGCTGTAGGAGGTGGGCTACCACCACGGAAGACAGTGTTCGATGTGTGGAAGCGCAGTGGCTTGGTGGAGAGCATGCTGAAGGACAGACATCAGGAGGAGTTCCACAAGACCAAAACTGGCCATGTGAGTGCAACTGCAAACCTGGGCCTAGATTTTAAAGCAACGAACCAAATGTGTCGGCCTGGTACTGTGACCCAGTCCCTGTTGTTCAACACAACGGATGTGCAGTTAAAACACACACGTCCTTTCAGGTTTGAATGCGTTAGCTAATGTAATACGGTCCGTCACACACATCAATAGGAATCCCAGGGATTTAACAAACTTTGCAGCTTTAGTTTCACTGTCCAGATGCTTTTCACAAGCTGCTGGCATCAATTTGCAGTAAGCAAGTAGTGGTGATGTGATGGCAAACCATTACAGTATTTATTACCAATCATTTATAAAATAGAATAATAATAACAATTTATATATAATGTAAAAAATATGAATACAAAGTGGCTGCAGTTGACTGATGTGGTAAAAGCACAATGAAAAAGAGAATTGATCCAGTGTGTGTCTTCCAGGTGACCTGTCCCAACGCCTCCTTCACTGACCTGGCAGAGATAGTGTCCAGAATTGAACCCGTCAAGGTTGCCATAATCGAGGGTACGTGATTAATCAAATATAAAAAACCTGAAACACCTGTGCTTTGGAATTCTAATGTTTTTAATCTGTATGTTAATACCCCATATCCACTTGAAAACAAATGACTTCATGAAATTCTATCAAAAGTTTAAGGATGAAGTTTTTCAAGCTTTGTTTTTCTCACGATCCGCTACCTGTACATACTGTGTGTGGTCTGAAACAAGAATCTGGTGTTAATACTCACAGCCTAGGCTCTGTAAATGGGCCCCCTTGAGCCTAAGATGTTTAGTAACACCAGATTGTATTTCCAGCGCACACAGTACAGACAGCTTGTGGATGGTGAGGGGATATTCACTGATTGTGACAAAAAGTGATTTTGACACGCAAGCATTCTCCAGAATCGCTGACTCCAACTCTAAATGCTTTCTCTATGAAAATAGAAATAGAGAAAATAGCTTCTAGTGTTATGATTTCAAATGGGGACAATATTTGGATTGACAAACGTGTGCTCGTCTTTGTTGTGCCTTCAGAGGAGCTGTCGGATGATTACCAGACAGATTACAGTGAGGAGGCCGGCCTGTCTGACTACGATGCCTTCAACCAAGGCAGTGAATACACCGAGGGAGAGGAGACGGCAGACACAGCTGAAACAGTATGTAGAAAAGCAACACCTCAGAAAAGTTGTTAGGCATGGTGGCAGGTATGTTTGGGGAGGGAGGGGGGAGGCAGGAAGGGGTGGGTTATATGACCTAACATTTATATCACTGTATTTCTCATGTTTTAGACAGAGACGGTATTATATCATGATATGACTGTTATGTGTGGTCTATATCTTTGGAGGAGAATTCTTGCCTATCCTTTTAAATACATTGAATAAGTTGATAACGTATAACAATAAATGGTTGGTATCCTTTTCAAACAGAGACATGGCAAAGTTTCATGCATTCTTAACACCAAAGATCCTGATATTAACAGTGATAGACTTGACTATGCTTGGCATGGTGGAGGTCAGGTTAGGCATGGTGGGCTGCTATGCCTGGAATACACTAGGGAAAACCCTACAACATCATTCATCATACTGTACATAACTGATCCTTTTTCTAAACACCAAAGTAATCCTCCTATAGTAACTGGAAGACACCGATGACTTCAATGTATTTTCCTTCCACAGGACGACGATGCTCCAATCCAGATTCGACACCGGCTGAAGAGTGACTCACAAGGCTCCAGTGCATGACAGGGCTGCTGACTGGGGGTCCACAGAACACACTCCAGTGCAGTGTGTCTGGTAAACCCTCACTCACTTTGTATTACAAACGTGTAGCTGATACTCTTATCCCAATGAAGAGCCAGGAGGCATGCTCACTGTCTTTGCTCAAAGGCTCTTCGGCAACAGTACACTAAACTGTTGGTGGATAAGTTGACTTCCTCTCAGGCTCACACTCCTTCAAGCAAAAAGGGAAGGTAGTTGTAACGGATGGAAGTGAGTCCCATTGTTTTATTGCACTTTTGTAAAATTTCACTGATTTCAGTAACAAATCGCCAAACAGGGGAAAGCTATGAATTCTGTCTGTTCAGCAGAGGCATTTCACAAATCAGTTCATACACACAGCGATGCAGTGGAGTTGTTTTTTATACATTCATTGACTTGTACGGCAAGCCGTGGCTCTGTCATAGTTGTGGACAAATGGGGAAAATGTAAGAAACTGCGAGAACCCTTGAACATATTTTAAAAGATTAGTATATTTTTACAAACGCATCATGCATGCACTACAATCTTTCAACCATATAACATGATATTTTATATTATGCAGTGCCACTTTTGGGGGACAGTTATATGCATAGCTAGTTCCCACCATAATAAACTCAAATCCATAAAGTACTATGGAGCATTTCACAATGTTTACATATTAGAACGTAAAACACACACACACACACACACACACACACACACACACACACACACACACACACACACACACACACACACACACACACACACACACACACACACACACACACACACACACACACACACACACACACACGTTTTATGTGCCTTCAGTGCACTTCAAATCCAGTATTACATCATGTGTGTCCTGTGAGGAAGGGATTTCTCAGCATTACACAGATGTGTTACTCTGAAAGAGAACAGGGACTCTACTAAGCTTTGGATGTGTATCATGAATGTATTTCTTCATTGGAGCCTGACTGTTTAGGAAAAGTCAAAGTCTCTGCAGTATTTTCATGGCATTGTAAAGACAAGTTCACGCAGCACTATAATATTATGGCATCTGGCCGACAACTTGACCGGTGAACTTTTCTTTACGCCAGGTATTCTAGCTCTGTGCCAGTTTTATACTATGTTTCATTTTACATACTAACCAGGTCTTTATACTCAACACATGTTTTTTTTTTCGTGTGTGAATTGGATATACACTTGTTTATTTTTCATCACACCTGTGGTTTTCCCTTTATGACAAGGGAAAGCTTGTTATGAACAAGGTCCATTAGTAAGCATAAACAGGTGTCAGTGACTGAACATGACAGTCACATTGAGCATTTTGCTAAAAATTGACCTTCTTCGCAAACCAAATCACATCATTCATGCAATAATAATGGATCAAGCTAAAAAAGCAGGTGTTTGCTTTGATATGTCCCTGCTGACATTGCCCACAGGACAGACTGCTATTTGCTGGTCTCTGCAACCGTCCCATTAGAATAGAGTAAAAGTGAACCTGACTGTTTTTAGATTTCTTGTTTTTAGACCAGGTATGGTATGATATGCACTCAGTTGATATTAATTAACCTACCAATACATGCATCTTCATGTAGAAACACAACACACAACCTAACAACTTAAAGACATAACTTACTGTTGCAGGTTAGTAATACACTTGTGCCTGGATGTTGTTATATCAACTTGTATGACAGAATGCTATTCATAGAGTGTGGTCACTATTGTAATTGTGATCATGTTTTAGAGCCAGAGCCACTTAACCTAGGCACTATAGTATATGCAAAGTTGTACCTGCCAATTAATGCAACATTATGCTTTATATAGGTGCCTTTTGTCTCCATGGTTAAAGAGCTCCTGTGGTATTGACTCGTAGGAATTCACTGTGAAAAAAAGATCAATTGTTAGGAATATAGTGGCTTTCATAATGCTTTAAAAATGCCATGTTTTTATTTTTGGTTTGCCAGTGGTCATGTGGATTGTGTGTTAATAGTGTGTAGTTGCCACTGTTAGATGTTGCCTTTTGAAAAACTACAAACCTTATTTGTTTTAGTTTGTTGTGACTGATTGCCTGTTAATGTGTTGCACCGGATAATGTACAATAATGTAGAACATTTCAATATGAATAAATAGTTAATAGTGGGTGGGAGGGTAAACTGGTGGGTTATCTTAACAGATGAGCTATTTGATGTTTTTTTTTCTTTAAGTTGTACTGTTGTGAAAGCCAAAATGATGTAATACCTAAACAGACAAATCCAGAAGATACATGTTTGCGTGGAATTTGAGACTGAGATGAGACTGTTTGTTGACATGTTGAAATAATAATAATAAAAAAATTGTTGTTGGAGGTGGAAGTTCTCACTGATCTTGTATAATATTTTGGTGCACACAGTCATGCCCCTGGATAAATGACACATTCACTGACCCTGGATTTCAAGAGGAAACTGAAAGTGATGTCTGTCAATCTAAAGAACCACACCAAACATGTGCACAACACACACCACAGAGAAGGTTGGGGAAGTGTGTGGGAAATGCTGCTTTAATGTGGTGGATCTGGACAGAACCACAGAACCATTGATGGCACGGATCAACTGGAGAACAGCACCATCCTGTGGCCTCTGTGTGTTTGTGTAACTCCTACCAGACATCCATTCCTCAAGGGAGCACAAGCTAGTTTTACTGTAATGTCCAGTTTTGAGATACTGATAAGAAAGGTTTTATGGTTTTAAAGGTACTATGCAAAATGCACTTTTCCATGGTCTTTTAACATTAATATGGGAGACTACCAAGAATGAGAAAAAACAACCCTCCCCCTCATCCTTTCTGAAAACATGTGTCCAAAAACTCCACCATTCAGACTTAACTCTCCATATGATGTCATAAGGGGAGAAGCCACAGGCTACTGTTATGATGCTACTGTTAAATAAAAACAGTAAAATAACCCGTTAAGTGAATACCTATAGTATACAAAATAAATGTCATTAAGTGTAAATCTAATTATACTAGTGGAACAGCATCACATGACAGCCCTCGTGTCCAAACCAACAATAAAGTCATTTTCCATGGACAAACGCATTTTGCAAACAGTGGTACAACTGACTGATTGACCCCCTGAATAGCATTCACTAGAATTAAATAGAAAATAGTTTACAAGACGCAGCATGCTCCTATCTTTATGTGCTCTATAATCGAACTACAAATGTCTGTATTATGGCCAAAGCAATCGAAATAGTCAAAATGGTGCCATCTGGTGGCCAATAGTTGGTATTGCACTAATTTAAAAATTTAACGCAGGACCCTAATGAAACAATAGCCCAAGTCTAAATTGCTATCATTAACATGTAGTTTTATTATAGAGAGTGACCTATGTTGAAACGCTTTGTTTTTAAATATGTTTTACCAGAAACATCTATGTTGACGTAGCGAGGCCTCGTCCACCCGTGGCAGTCACGTGATTTTTCTGGCGTGTGGTGCCATCACATCCAGCCGCTGGTGTCGAGTAGTCTGCTGCTTCGAGTGTATCATTACGAGCGGGCATACAGATACCATGGATTTCAACGTGAAGAAGTTAGCCTCCGGTGCTGGGCTGTTTTTCACACGAGCTGTCCAGGTAAGCATTGAAGTGCTCGTTCTGTGGTGTCGGTCTGACGCTTGTTTTCATTTTGACAGCCAGCTGTTCCTAACGTTGCTGCACGAGACCTCACTTCGCAGTGAGCTACATCGCACTGTTTAGCTAACGTCACGATACGTATCGAAATAGCAAGCAGACACAGTGACTTGATATCTACTTACGTTGTGGTGACAATACTAAGATAAAAATGGCCTACAGTGCAATGAAATAGCGTTGTCCTGTTAGCCAACAAGGATAAGGTTGCCTTTTTAATGTGACGTTATATTTTGGGTAAGCTAGTTTAGCTGTCTCTAGAATAAATTGTTAATGGGTTCAGTCCAGTTAAAAGAGCCTAGCCTGCGTTCATTTTTATTCAATTGGGCGAGTGAATTAACTGTCTGGCAAGCTCGTGAACCTTCACCGGGACGTCATGACATCACGTCGCTTTATGAGCGATGTATGATGACAATGGTGATGGAAAGGCGGACGGGGGAGGGACAGCTGTGCTTTACAGAGGCTCCTCTCTCACGGTGTGTGTGTGTGTGTGTGTGTGTGTGTGTGTGTGTGTGTGTGTGTGTGTGTGTGTGTGTGTGTGTGTGTGTGTGTGGTGTGTGTGTGTGTGTGTGTGTGTGTGTGTGTGTGTGTGTGTGTGTGTGTGTGTGTGTGTGTGTGTGTGTGTGTGTGTGTGTGTGTGTGTGGTGTGTGTGTGTGTGTGTGTGTGTGTGTGTGTGTGTGTGTGTGTGTGTGTGTGTGTGTGTGTGTTGTGTGTGTTGTGTGTGTGTGTGTGTGTGTGTGTGTTGTGTGTGTGTGTGTGTGTGTGTGTGTGTGTGTGTGTGTCCTGTTTCAGTTCACGGAGGAGAAGTTGGGCCAGGCAGAGAAAACGGAGTTGGACGCCCACTTTGAGAACCTGATGAGCCGCGCAGACTGCACCAAAAACTGGACTGAGAAAATCTACAGACAGACTGAGGTCCTGCTGCAGCCCAACCCAAGTATGACATCAATAGACACATCCCATAATTAGAGGTGGAAAGAGTATGGCAAAGTACATATTCTCTGTAAGGAGAACTACTGCTATGCTGATTATGCTTGATTCTTGATTTACTTATTAGGCCTATAAGACAAATGGACATATAGCCTATCTATTGTAAACTTTTAGCAGAGGTAACTGATTTAATTTAAAAGCAAAAAGATTCATCATCAGATATTTGCCATGTAATGCAACATACAATTGAAGTAGGCATAGTACATATACAAGAAATATAGGCCAACAAAATAATGCTGGACTTATCACACTGATTGAAAAATGGATGGATTTAAAAAATGTTACATTAGAATATCATGCATTTGTTATTAGTATTTATGAAATGCAGCTTCGACCCAGTGAAGGAGACATTTAATTTAGTCATCGGTGTATTAAAATGCGGTTGCACAATTGTATTTGCCAACTTTACTGGCATTGTAAGCAGAGTTCAAGTTGCCCTGTGGAGTTTGCAAATGTTTGTTTACATTTAGTTTTTCTCACTAATAAGCAAATGTATTTCCCTTCAATAGCCAGAAGAATATTTTAAAATGTGTATTGTTTACATCCATGTTTTATGAGCTGATGTGCAACTGGCTGTAGAGATGTGTGTCACGTCTCATGCATGTGCATTTTCATGCTCAATCCCTCAACAACCACCCAAAAAATATTCATCCATAGGGACAACAGTGATCAAAAACTCCACAGGGTGCCTTTAAAATGGGATCAGCTTCACAAGTGCAACGTTCAATAATAAAGGGAAATGAAAGGTTAAAAGTCTGAAACATGCAGAAACATGGTGTGGTCCTTACAATAAGTTACGGTAGACAGTAGACACACACATTCAAAGAGGTCAAGTACGTTGTACATACTGTAGTTTATAAGCATTCTTTGTAGGTTTACAGTGACATGATGAAATGACATGCTGCAGAATAGGGAGCTCTAACATGTGACTTTCTGATTCTCCATGCTACAGTCGATCACACTGGTAAGTACTGTCCCTCCCTCCCTCAGTGCCCTGCTGTGGAAACATGTCATGCCTCTCAATCATCAGTACAGACTAGCCTAGTTGATGAACATGGTGGTCTGGTATTAAAGTTTGCTTATAGATACTGTACATTGAATGTACACTCAGAGCAGGTCATAGGATCAATGCTGTTCTGGCAGCCCGCTGATCTTGAGTCAGCACATGGGTTAATGATATTGTATGCCCATTGGCTGTTTACCAGTGAGAGCCAAACTCATGCCGGCTTTAAAAAAAAAATTGCCTTCATTTTGACAGTGTACTTTTTTTTCCAAGTCATCTTTCTCATGTTTATCTTGCTATAAATCTGAAGAGGGCTTTTAGGGTATTCTTTCCATATAGGGGAAAGTGGGGTGAGTTGTGCATTTTGGAAGTTGCAAAACCCCTTGTTTCTAGAAAACCGTGGAAGAAATTGGAAATGTGACCACATATTTAAGAAGAGCCATCCATTTGACTCATCCTGTAAAGAACGGAGACACAAGGAATAAGATATAAGCACATTTAAGCTCAAAAAACTGTGTTTTGCCTTTCAAAGTAAAATTTCCATGATCAAGGTTTTTTGATTATTGTGTCTGAACAATTATAGACACGTTTGAAAACATTTGACACATGTTTTAGTGCTTTGGTATGCTACACTTTGAGTCTATATAGTTAGCACGATGTCAGCCCTAAATTGCTGCATCATGCCTATTATCCAAAATTCTGGGGATGGGGTGATTTGTGCCAAATGGCCTAGGTGAGTTATAAGTAAGTAAGTAAGTAAAATGTATTTATAAAAGCACATTTATGACAGTTTGCACTGTCCAAAGTGCTGTACATAGTGCATTCAGTAGGTAAACAATGAAGGTAAAATAACAATAACCAAAATAAAAGACGTAAAGCCCATACATCCACATAAACACAGATAGTAGTGCAGAGGTAAGATAGTTAATGGGGAGGAAACACCAGGGTGTACATATGGGTTTTGAGCCTTGATTTAAAGGCAGAAATGTAGGGGGAATCACATTTGTCAGGTGGCAGTTGGTTCCACAAGCACGGAGCAACTAGTGCAAAGTATATTTCTGAGAGTCGTGCCAGTGGCATGGCTGTATACGCTGGTCACCAAAAGAAAGTGATTGTCTACAGTAGCTCAGAAGAGAGTGACATCTCAATTCCACTTAACGACACCACTGATGAGAGTTCAGATGGCCAGAAAGATGATGATGGTGACTTTGTCATTGTGAGCTTTGCAGGCAAAACCACCTAGATCTGCTAGGCCTTGTTTAAGAAAATGTACCTTCAATCTTTGTCAACTATTTACTTTATTTACTCTAAATACACCTTAAATAAGTGATTGTCTAATGGATTTGTCTTGCATTACAGTTTTTGAGATATATATAAATTGGCACAATTCACCCCACCTTATTTTCTCCAAATGCACAAATCACCCCACGTAGTGGGGTGATTTGTGCAACAAAACAACTTTTTTTCCGAAAGCTATATTTCTTAAACAGTTTATTCCAGATCCAAAGTTTTTATTTCCAGGGATGCACAACATCCTGAAATATATGTACATATTTGAGTTGGAGACATAACTGTCAAGGCCTCACTTTAAAATCACTTTGAGTAAAAAGTTGCACAACTCACCCCACTTTCCCCTATATAAAAAGAAAACAGATTCGCTAATAGTTCTTTTTCTGGCTTGGCTGATCAGATTTGAGCAATGTTACTTATAACCAGGCCAAGCCATTTTTTTTAACCATTTTCACATTCTCCCATCATCCAGGCTGTTGTTATTTTGCTCTCTTCATCTCACACTAGTTGAACTGTTGTTGTCATGATTCCCGCTACATGCAGCATGTGACAGTGTGAAGTGATGTTTGTGTTTGTGTGGTGTATAGAAAACCATTCTCATCCTTTTTGTATCGACATATGGAGTTTTCCCACTAGTGCAATATGACTTGACAGCCAGATAGCTCATTACTGAACCGTTTCTTAGTCTTTTTAAAGTAGCTACGAAAAACTTTTAAATATGTCTGAAGATGGTCTGAAAGTCGAAGACCATCAGTGCAAAGAATTATATTTTTTATTTAGTTTTTCTTAATGCCTTTGTCATGGATACGCTCACCCAGGAAAACAGCTGGCATCGTAAAATCACTACCACTTGTCCAAAGGGTTTGCAGAAATGAACACAAACTGAAAGTAGCACCTTCAAGTCTCAGTGAGTCTTATGAATTAGTTAGTTGGTTCAAACCATGACATGGCTTTTATCAGTTTATGATTAACTGTATAGTTAATGTTTTGGAGTGAAGACTTAAAAAGTGCTTTACTAGTCTGGGGAACATGACTGCTGAATGGCCTGGTTTTACATATTTGCTGCATAGTGTACTTGTGGAAAACATGTTTACTATATGAGATACATATATAACTTTGTAATTGTGTAGACTCAACTCATCCACAATATTCATTTTTCCTACTTAACAGACATTAGACCTGGGTGGTTAATTTGTGACAGTAATGCATTGCGTAAGGACATTTAATTCATGAAAATAAAGGAGGTTATAGCTTATAGGTGGGACTATGTAGTCAAAATCAGGTTTGTTTTCACACAATTTATATAGCATTGATTGAAAAATAATGAGCAAAAAGCTATGACTGGCAAAACCCATATTTTAGATTTAGACCATGATCAGTTTGGAGTGGCCACGGATCAGACTTTTACTATTGTATTTAGGGATGCCACCCAAGCCTAACAGACATCAGTCATGTTGTTTGTGTTGCC
Organism: Ammodytes dubius; assembly: GCA_026122265.1. NCBI lineage: Eukaryota > Metazoa > Chordata > Actinopteri > Uranoscopiformes > Ammodytidae > Ammodytes > Ammodytes dubius. The sequence goes on from CM047507.1 coordinate 6,145,728, forward strand.
TCTGTAACGAGTAGGGATTGGACATGTCAAAACTAACTGTAGACTTCTTTTTCCCTTCTATGCAACGTTTGTTTTTGAAGCTTATAATGTTAGGGATGTTTTTAATTCCCCATTTCTGTGACTGTAGCGTGTCATTTGTTCATTTACTTTACTGAATTACACCCAGTGGACAAAATAACAGAAACCTTACATCCCTGTTGAAAGTGTCTGGAGTCATACTTCAATTTAGTGATCTTTCAATTTAGTGAGTTTTTCAGCCAACATTTTTCCACATTCTTTCATTACACTGTAAATCTGCAATGCCTCATGGTGAAGGTTTTTCCTCGCATGCCGTTACAGACAGTGTATATTTGAATCACAGTTAAATTTAAAGTTGTCAGTATTGCAACATGATAACGACCCCAAACACACCTCCAAACGACCACTGCCTAGCAAAAAAAGCTGAGAGTAAAGGTGATGGACTGGCCAAGCATGTCTCCAGACTTAAACCCTATTGAGCATCTTTAGGGCATCCTCAAACCGAAGGTGGAGGAGCATAAGGTCTCTAATATCCACCAGCTCCTTCATGTCTTCATGAATGAGTGGAAGAGGATTCCAGTGACAACCTGTGAAGCTCTGGTGAACTCCATGCCCAAGAGTGTTAGGGCAGTGCTGGAAAAATAAAGTGGCCACACAAAATATTAACACTTTGGGCCCAATTTGGACATTATCACTAAGCGGTGTACTCACTTTTGTTGTCAGAACTTTATACATTAATGGCTGTTTGTTGAGTTATTTTGAGGGGACAGTAAATTTACACTGTTATACAAGCTGTCCACTGACTACTTTACATTGTATCAAAGTGTCATTTCTTCAGTGTTGTCCCATGAAAAGATATAATGGAATATTTGAAGAAATGTGAGGGGTGTACTCACTTTTGTGAGATACTGTATATGCCACCAGCAACAGTCTACGCCCACACATTATTATTTTTTTTGTGTGTAGTTTCCATCAGTGTGAGGAAGAAATTAACTTGCTGTTTCGAATGCTTCTTTTGTTTCCCATCTGTGTCCTTAATGAAAGCCTTGTTGACTCTCTGTGCAGGTGCCAGAATCGAGGAGTTTCTCTATGAGAAGTTGGACAGGAAGGCTCCGTCCAGACTCACCAATGGAGAGCTGCTGGGTCAATACATGCAAGATGCAGCAAAGGAGTTTGGTCCTGGAACCCCATATGGTTAGTATGCAAACACTTCGAAAACAAGCTGAAGCGGGTCAGAATCAAAGTGAGATTGTGACCCCGCATTAAGATCCCATTTGTATCTAGATTAGGAATAAACACCATGTTATGTACTGCTGATAAAAAGCAATAACAGCTAGAGTTTTATCAGATAGCCCTCCCCTCTCTATACTCTCCCTACAGACTCATACAGACACTATGAACCAGCTGTCACGCTGCTGGAACATCAATAGTGGTTCTATCCAGTTGGTTTGCTCTCCGCGTTCCTATGCTGCAGCAGTAATCATGGTATCTGTACAGATGTCCTTGGGAAGATTCATAGCTCAATAGCTGTTCCAGTATCCGTTTTAGGCAAGAGCATAGAAAGTGGTGGCTTGTCATCTCCCTCTCCGCAGAGATTCTTGGATTTTGGAGTTTTGCAGCATCCCAGAATAAGTCTTCTGATGTCACACACTGTCATTTGAACGTTGGAACATTTTTATTTCTCATCTTCAGCAGTGATGTATCATAGTGTTTGGCTAGTGAGTCCCCATTAGACCAACCTTTATAAAATATCTGACATTTTATAGACCAAACAAATAATCGTAATCAATCAATCCATCAACATCATCAAATCATATTGTATTATGTTTATCACACACATAAATGCCTCAAAGAGCTGTACAACAACATGAACAAAATACAAATGTCAAAACACAAAAACCATTAAAAAAAGGAATTACTTAATGTAACGACTTATGAACATAAAACATGACATCGATAGTGCCATACTATAAAATGAAAAACCCAACTGAAAAAATATCAAAAATAAATAGAAAATAATCAAAAGTATGGAGTCTACTTTACTTAGTGCTGAGGGTTGATCAAAGTGTGAACACCATTCTGTATTGAGTATCGGTGTACCATGTGCTCAAGAAAGAACTGCAGAAAGCATCATACAGGCCTTTGTCACATCTGAGTTTTTATGAGTCCATGAGATGAGTGAGATACATTTTACTGGGTTTCACTCTGCATCTTCTGCCCTGAACATTAGGGGCCTGATGACCAGAAAATAATGTACAGAAAGTTGAGCTTTTATGGCTTTTTACTGGCTGTGTGGACACTAAAGGCTGTTACATACTCCGCGAGAAGAAAGAACAAAGTTCTCGATGACAGAGCTGCGAGAAGAAAATGACGTCATTTTCTTCTCGCAGCTCTTGTTCAGCTGTTCTTGCAGCTTGTTCTCGACACATCACCTGGGCAGAACTTTCTTCTCGCAGGTTGTCCGAGAACTATTGTGTGATTGGTCAATCTGAAGTGGGCGGGTGCTTCGTATGACTCAAATCCGGTTCTCCACCGGCGCTGAACTTTTAAAAACATGGATTGTTTTGAAGAACAGCTGGCCGAGGCCGTCAGAAAATATGAGCATCTATATAACACCTCAAGTAAAAGCTATAAGGACACCCAAATGGCTAACAACTCCTGGCGAGAAATAGCCCGTGTCCTAGGGGTAGAGGAGGCCATTTGTAGGAACAAATGGAGATACATACGCGATAAATTCGCAAAGGCTAAACGCCGGGTTACAGCCAAGAAGAGTGGGGATCCGGGTGGCACCAAACAAATGCCAGTACTGTATACTACGCTACAGTGGCTGGACGCCCATGTGAAACACCGGCAAACGACAGGAAACGTCACATTTTCACAAGTCGAGGTAAGCAATAACGTGTGTGTTGTGTGTGTGGGGTGTGTGTGTGTGTGTGTGTGTGTGTGTGTGTGTGTGTGTGTGTGTGTGTGTGTGTGTGTGTGTGTGTGTGTGTGTGTGTGTGTGTGTGTGTGTGTGTGTGTGTGTTGAGAGAGACTATGTAGGCCTAGGCCTAAACAATGATTGTTATTATATTATGATTGGGAATAAGTGCTAGCTAGATTAATTATCAAGGTGAAGAAAACAATTAAAAAATAGTAGCCTAGTCCGCTACGGATGAAACTTTCTCCATAGCAACGGTAACTATGTAACTGTCAGTGACGTGTAGTGAGGTCAGTGAGAGGTTTCCTTGCCATCCACAATCAATGCTGTTTTATTATTCAATAAACAGAAATGATTCACTGCAAAAATGAATTCCTTTGTGCATTTCTTATAATATAAAAATACAAATACAATTAGAGCACATGTTTAATGATGTACACTTGAATCATTAAACTCAAGAGTGACTTGAAGAATAGTTTAACCCATTGATGACTATGGCAATCTAGGATGCATGTCCTTAATGCCTGAGGGTTTTCTGAAAAAATAGTACGAATTGTCAAGTCTACCAAAACCTTAATATCTAAGCCTGTGTAGCACATAGAAACATGAAATAAAATACATTTAAAAGTTAAGGTTCACAGGATTTATTTAAACATGCTCCCTTAGCGCTTACAAACCAACAAATATTTCTAAAAATCGTCAAAATTAGATGAATTAGAAAATTATTAAATATTGTTAATAAATAGATGCAATGTGTTGTGTGATTTTCGTCAGTAGTCTATAGTAGACCTTGATTCTGCGCACCAAACGCCACTAACTGTTCCGTCGCCGACATAGCCGGCGTATTTTTATTATTATTTTGTTTTATTTTTTTATTTTTTATTATTTTGATTGACGTGATTTTCGGCAAACCACACAACTTTTGGGTGGTCACGTGGTCTTAAAAAAATCAACAAAACCCACCTCATGTGTATTTGAACCAATGACGGTGCATTTTATGCTGGGAATGCCATGAAAATTAGATAAAGTAATAATGCTGCGCGATGCAGCATCAGGCAGGAGAGCCAATGTGGCATCGCGCAGCAGCCGTCATCAATGGGTTAACTGGGTTCTGTAAACATACACAGATATAGTACACATTTGTGTAGCACACTGTCTACTTCAAAATGAAACAAAAACAAGAAGAATGAATGTTAAACTAATGATGTCAAATATAAGGACTTCAGACAATAAAATTTAAAATATGTATAGGGGGTGTACTTATCTAACAGACACTATTCTCACAATGACAGTTACAATAATAGTGCATATAGGCTACTTAGTATTGTATTTATAGTTCTTGCTTGCCTATAACACTTTATCCTTTTGCTTTTTAGGAGATAGATTCCGAACCCGATGACGGCGCCTCAGTCACAGAGTTTGAGACAATCAGTTTGGCAGACCTTGGTAGCACATTGCTAGTCCCTCCAAGGTCTCCAGTCTCAATAGAACCACCATCTCCGGGTCCCAGCCAATCACCAATTGCTCCATCTCCATCTCCATCTCCATCTCCATCTCCATCTCCATCTCCATCTCCATCTTCACCTTCACCTTCAGCTCCAGATTCCAGGAAGAGGAAGAGAGGCAGCCAGGATTTGACTGCTGCAATCGCTGCCCTGGAGAAAGGGAGGGCCAGCAGGGAAGCTGCGATGGAGGCTGGTCGGAGGAGAAGAGACGAGATTCTCCAACGTATGGACGACCCCTGCAGCAGATACGTGGTGCCTGTGGCAGATTTTATGAGGACACTGCCACCGGCACTACTGTCCGACTTCAAATGGAAGTTGCAGAACTTAATTCATGAGACAGAACAGAAAGCTGCCCTGCTCAATACTAACCCTCCAGAAACATAATTGTTTACATCTTTAATTATTTATTTTATTATTATTTTAAACCTGCAGTGTGTAGAATTTTGGGTTTTATTTCCTAGGGTTGGGGTTACCCAGGGAGTGTTGCATTCTAGAACTTTGTAGAACTTTCTTGATTATGTCATATTACACACTGCACCTTTAATTGGATATTTGTTTATATTAAATTATATATATTTTTTATATAATGACTATTTATTTTGTTATAAGACAGCTTTCTATTTTACCATTTTATTTATGTCTGTGTTCACAAACGGTACATTCGGTGAATAAATCTCTTTTCAGAACGTGCATAATTGAAATTTGTATATATTGAGAAAACACAAACCTGAAAGTGTGGTTTGAAAACAATGTTTTACTGTGTACACCCAACAAAGCAGCAGCAGCAGCAACAACAACAACAACAACAACAACAACAACAACAAAGCAAGAAAGCAACCAAGCAAGATAAGTCAGAGTATTAAAACTGGTGTTTGGATAAAGAACTGGATAACTGTGTTGTTGGAATAATTAACAGGCCACGTAACAGGCAAACTTATGCACGGCAGAAATAAACAGAGTAGCCTACATTCACAAAAAATTCAGTGGCAAAACTACTTTTTCGGAACATGGTGCAAAACGTAAATAAACCCTAATGTAAACATCCCATTCGAATAATTTCTTGTGGTGCAAAACATGGTGCAAAACGTAAACAACTTAAATAACCCCTAATGTGAACATCCCCTTCGAATAATGTCTTGTTGCCATGACAGAAGTCCTTGGGTTGTCAGAAAGAACTCACTGAGGTCTTTTCTGACTGCATGGGCTGCCCGAGATGCTCTGACTCCTGACAGTCTCCCTGGGTCCTGGAGGTTGCTGTCTCCTTCCACCTGTCTCCTCCACTCTCCATGCTGCAGCTCTCCAGAAGCGCTTATGGAGTCGGTGAAGTTTGCAGGGATGTATCTTGCACCTGGAGCATTTGCAGCATCGACATAGGCAAGGTAGTTGTGGAGGGCAACACAAGCTTTGACAATATCCCCGGCCTTATCTGGCATACATTCGATTGGCCGGCCAAGGATCCTCCATCTTGCTGCCAGGATACCAAACGCATTCTCAATTACTCGCCGGGCTCGACAGTGGCGATAGTTGTACGTCATCTCCTTCTCTGCGAGATTGCGGTCTATAATAGACATAAACAAAAAAATTATGTATTATTTCACATCTGTTTTTTGGTCACAACATGATCCATGATGACAGAAGACAGTTGGACAGTTGACAGAAACTATTAACTAAAGGATAAAGGATAAACTATAAGGATTCATGACAATAGGTAGGCCTATATGTGACCCGCTAGTAGGCTATTGTCCCTTTAGTAATGTTACATAGGCTAATAAAATAACATAATGTGTGAGATGTACACAATTACAATCGTAATAAGTATTTCTGTATACAGGACAGACACTTTCATTTTGTGTTATTGGCTTAATGCTGCTATGAAGAGAAATTACGTAGGAAAATAGTTAATACATTTTGGACAATAAAATGTTCAATTTTCTATACTCATTACATTATTAGCAACATACCTGGATAGGGACGCATGAGGTTGACATGCAGGGGGAATGCAGCATCTCCCACAAACACATAGGGGGTCTTGATGGTCGTACCAGGGAGATGTGCTGGTGGTGGCAAAGGAAGTTGCCCATTTTTGAGGGCAGACCCAAAGGCGCACTGCCCAAATACTCCTCCATCGCTCTCTTTGCCATAGGCCCCGACGTCAACCATGGTGAAACGATACAGTGCGTCACACACTGCCATCAACACGATGGAATGCTGACCCTTATAATTAAAAAAGTCACTTCCTGCTCTTGGTGGAGCTTTGATTTTCACGTGCTTTCCATCAATAGCCCCAACACAATTGGGAAAGTTCCACATCCTCCAAAAGTCCTTGGCGATGTCACTCATCTGTGTCGGTGATGGAAAGGCCACAAAATCGTCCTTCAGAGCCAGCCAGAGCGCCTTGGTCACCTCGGAGACAATTGTGCCAACGGTAGTCACTCCCATTTTGTAGCTAGCTGCCACACTGTTCTGTGAGCTCCCAGATGCTAATACTCTCAGTGTGACAGCTAATCGTTCAGCGATACTGATTGGCATGCTGTGTGTGGGTGCGTGCTGAATAAACGGCGTGATCCGACGGACAAGGTCGTCAAAACGATTGGCCGACATCCGAAAATAATTGAAGTGCTTCTCGTCGTCCATCTCCCGCATCTGTTGTACCAACACACTGTACTCGCCCTGCTCAATTCTTGTCCTGTTGAGTGGACGAACGTGCCATCTACGGCTATTTGTTGCTGTCTCCTCGGCGAGCGCGGATAATAGCAACAACTCTTCTTCCTCCTCCGCTTCCAACATGTTGTTTTCTTGTTCCTCCTCCTCCTCCATCAACGCAAACATTTCCATGATCGGAAGTTGTTGTGGAAGTTGTTGCGGAAAAGCCAGCTGCCTTTTCAGGAAAATCAGCTGGCGCTACAGAGTCAGTTACCATGGTAACATCGCGTGACGCGTGCCGGAGTGGGCGGGGCCTGTGAGAAACTCCCAGGAGTTCGGCACTTGAGTTCTCGTGAAGTATGCATTGTCCAGACCAGAAAGAACTTTGTTCTTGTTCTCGCAGCTCTGTCACCGAGAACTTTGTTCTTTCTTCTCGCGGAGTATGTAACAGCCTTTAGGGTGTATTCACACCTGCCGTATTTAGTTCAGTTGAAACGAACTCAGGTGTACTCCCGCCTTTGGTGCGCATCTTTCAGACAGGTGTGAATACAGCAATCGCACTCGAGGGCGGACCAAACAAACGCTCCGAGACCCAGCTGAAGAGGTGGTCTCGGTGCGCTTCCAAACGCACTCTGCTGCAGTTCGTTTGTGGTGTGAATTTATCCGGACTCGATCCGACCCAATTGCAGGAAGCACTGTGCCTTTTCTTTTTTAATAAATCGCCGTCGGCTTCACATTATAGGAAATTGTTGTTGTCGCCATTGTTAGGAAGATTAGTTGTGGTTTGACCGGGAGCCCCGAGCGAATATATTACATTATAGACAGGACGCGTAAACATGCTGATGTGTTCAGCGATCAGATGAAGGAGAGGGGAGCGTCTCCCGCACAGTGATAGCAGGTTCACGCTGTGCTTTGTATGAAGTGCGTGTTTTTATTTTGCTTCCCATGTTATGGGACCGTCAATACTATCCCCGTGTCAGTTTGGAGCTGAGCCGCGCCAAACTGACACCCAGCTGACAGTTTCAGCTGGAGCCTATTCCTCGCGAGCCGCGCGTCCAGCAGCAAAGATACAGTAAATATTATGTTTCACATCATAGGCTACAAGCCACACATTGACACAGGCCTACATATAGGGTTGCAAAGGGGTGGAAAATTTCCGGAAACTTTTGGGAATTATAGGAATTAACTAAATGGCTGTCATTTAAATGATTTTTTTTGCATATCTAAACATAAATCTAAACATATAAACACTATATTTTGTCATAGGCAGACAGACATTCATGCAAACTAATACAATTTAAAAAAAAAAAACACCACATTTGAACAGATTTGCCACGATTGCAACCTTCAATTGGCCACAACTTGGGGCGCCGCCGATGCGGGGCTGGCGGTCAGCGCCGGGTGGTCCGTACTTTCAAAATCTCTGCGGGATTTTTCTAGTTTTACAATGATATAGAAAAAGACAAAAGAAGCAAAACCTCACATTTGGGAGGCTGCAAATTGGGTTATTGAACATTTGTGCTTAATGACCATCAAAGGAGAAGTAAGTGATATGTTTTGTTAATAAACATGTTAAATCACTCTATATTTATACAGCAATCACTTAAAGCTGGGGTGGAGGATTTGGGGAGAAAATGGCAGTTGGGATAGAGATTCGAATCCAAATACCTCAACCGCTCCACTTGTTCTCTTTGGTCCCTCCCCTATGGTCCCTCCTTGACACGCTCTACACCAGGGCTATTCAATTAGTTTTGAATGGGGGCCGGTTGGTGGAAATGATCCGAAATGAGGGGCCAGAAAAAAATGCCTAAAATTGATGAGCATCACATCAATAGCTACATATACTGTAAAACACTACAACGACATAGGAGTGCATATTGTCTTTATTTTATCAAATAGAGTTCACCAGCTTATCAAAAAAAATCCCTATTTGATTAACATAGGTTGCCTGTTGTTTAAGTGTTTAACAATCTTATCAGTTCAGGAAAACACAATAAAAAAACCCTTCAACAGTCCCCCCCCCCCTAATGTGTTTGTCAAGGGGTCACTGTCCAGGGTCATGGGAGGTGCGGCGCAGCGCGCCGCGGCGAAAATTTTGGCTGTATTTTGCTCAAAGTTGCCAATGCACAGTACAGAAATAAACAACTGCTTATTTGAATACAAAAAAAACTACAGACACTAACTTTACAGTTGTGCAATTTTGTTTGCTATGTGAAGGTACAAATTTTGTGCAAACATGCAGACAGTACAAAGCAAAGTTCTACTGGTGCAATATTATGCAGACACACTAAATACAAATAATGGACCATACACTTACACTCCGGTACAATCGCGCGCGCAAAGCTGCATACACAGAGCAGCTGATAGAGAAACGCTTGGAGACACATTTATTTACTGCAGATCGCGGCCTTTCGCGCAGTTATGACCATGTAAAAGCACACATCGCGCGTGCTAGTACATTAATTGTGCACCACAAAAAAAAAAAAAAAAAAATTTTTTTTTTTTTTTTTTTTTTTTTTTTTTGGGGTCAGTCGGTAGTCAAGGCTGGGGCCAGTACATAGTCCTTCGCGGGCCGGATCTGGCCCGCGGGCCGCCTATTGAATAGCCCTGCTCTACACCAACAAAGTCGTGCCAAAGTGAATGGACAGTCCCAACAGCCAATAAGAACAGAGAATCGGAGCCTCGCTCTGATTTGTCAAAGTGTACAGCTCATGTTAATTTTGACCAATCAGAAATCACATACCCCAGCTTTAAACAGTAAACACAGTTCATAACACAGGTCATTGGTCCTGATCAGTTGTCCTAGCCAAAACATATTCTAAATAGGCTCAATATTCATAGTGTGCGTTACCCATTACCATAAAAGCTTTTTATTGGAAAACAAAACGTAACTTTTCAATTACTACAGAAAACAACCGTATATTCAGGAATTAAAATTTTATTACATGTTTTGTTGTTTTTGATGTTTATTCTTTTTAATCCATTGGCAGATTATTGGGTGCTGGAGGGAAAGTCAGCTCAGGTGCCTTTGTTGAATGTTGACATCTTCTACTCTTTCCACTTCTGAGGTTTCCTCAACCCCAGAAGGTGGCGGACTCTCTTCCAGATTGAAGTTCTCTTTGTTTTCTCTATTGTTGGGAGCTTACCATCATAGACTTCTGCCTGAAGAAGTTCAGTGGGTGGTTTGTTTGTGATTTCCTCCAGAATAGCTAGGTCTTGTTCAATGGGGAGGGACTGCCTGCACGGCTTCTCCTCAGATACTTTATCTTCCTTCAGAATATCCAAAACTGGTTCTTTTTGGAGGTACTCTTCCTCCTGGGATACTTCTGCCTCCTTTAGAAGTTCCAGCCCTGGTCCGTTAGGGGGGGACTCTTCCTGCCTGCTTGGATCCTCCTCAGATACTCCGGCCTCATCTAAACTATCCAAGGTTGGTTCTTTGGGGAGGGAGTCCTCCTGCTTCTCTACAGCTACTTCGGCCTCTTCCTGAAAATCTAGGGCTTTCTCATTGGGGAGGGACTGCCTGCATGGCTTGTCCTCAGATTTGATTGCCTCTAGCAGAGTATCCAGAGTTTGTTCAATGGCGAGGGACTGCCTGCACGGCTTCTCCTCGGATACTTTAGCCTCTTCCAGAATGTGCAAGGCTGGTTCTTTAGGGAGGGACTCTTCGTCTTTGCACGGCTTGTCCTGGGATACTTCTGCCTCCTTCAGAAGTTTCAGGCCTGGTTCATTAGGGAGGGACTCTTCCTGCCTGCTTGGATCCTCCTCAAATACTCCGGCGTCATCCAGACCATCCAAGGTTGGTTCTTTGGGGAGGGAGTCCTCCTGCTTCTCTTCAGCTACTTCGGCCTCTTTCTGAAAATCTATGGCTTGTTCAATGGGGAGGGACTGGCTGGACGGCTTCTCCTCAGATACTATGGCCTCCTTCAGAATGTCCAGGATTGGTTCATTGGGGAGGGACTCAGTGTGTCGACATGGCTTATCTTCACAGACTTTGGCCTCCTCCAGGAGTTCCGTGGCTGATCCATGAGGGGGAAGCTCTTCCTGCTTGGATGACTCATCGTCTTGCTTCTGCTGAATCGTGCCAATGTTTCGTCTGGATGGCTGGTACTCTTCTCTCTCAGCCTTTAGCTCATTGCAAAGCTCAAGGTTGAGCGAGATCTGGCTGTTGAGCTGAGCTTTCAACTCTTCCATCTCTCTCCTGAAAACCCTCTCCCTCTCAAAGGTGTTGTGCTGCAGGATATTGATTTCCCTGGCCATCGTTTGACGAAGGGCTTCCTGTTGAGCTAGAAAGGTGTGGATCACATGCCAGTACTCAATAACCTTGTATGTATGTGACTTGCTTTTGTTTTCAAGTTCACGCTTAAGGTTGTCAGCCTCCTGTCTGGCAGTGAGGACATCAGTTTCACACCTTTGGCTGACCTCATGATGGGAAACTCTGAGTCTATCCAGTTCTTCTTTGAGAAGTTCGTTCTTCTCCTTCTCACCCTGGAGCTCAGCTGTATGCTTTTCTTGGCTGGTGATATGTGCCACTTTAAGCTCCTCATAGTCAATTTGCAGGAGTTTCTTTTTCTTTCTTTTAGTTGTATCGCTCACCTGATTAGCGATCTTGGCAGCGCTGAGAGTTTCTGCAGCACTGTACTTCTGCAGCCTCTCTAGCTTTCTGTTTGCTTCTTTTTCTCTGTTTATAAAAACTTCTTTTAGGCTTTTCTGCCGTTCCAACTCTTCTTTTGTTTTATCTAACAGGTCGTTAAGCTTCCTAACTTCTTCACGAGGTGTATCGCACTCCCTGAAGTTTTTCTGCTGAGGTCTACCTGTGCCTTGCTGTCTGTAGGTCCTGTCATATCCTCTTAAGTGTTTTTCTGGCTGCATTTTCTTTGGCTGTTTAAGTTTCAAAGTGATGCTGCTGTTAACAATTGTAGTTGGTCTCTGATGAATGGACTGAACAGTTGTCTTAATCAGTGGTCTTCCTTTGTTATCTTTATAAGATTCTGCTTTCTGTAAGTGGTGTCACCTGTTGAAAGGTTTGAAATCATCTGACTGGCTGTAGAGCTGGTTCTACTCATAGAATTTATTGATGATGTCATAGTACACATGCAATGGAAATATTCCTTTGATGTAACTTTGATGACACATTCTATTTTCCTTTGATCAGTACATTCAAAATAACAATCTCTAATTCAAATAATAACAAAATGGCTGCACACTAATAGCATTCCAAACAGCTTTTAAACTTGCTATGAATTCCAGATTGGTTAATACGTGTTTATGATAGATGTTCCATTGAGTGCCACAGTCCACTTTCATTTATAATTTCAAATCTTATTTTAAAATCTTGAATTAAACATTTAAAGGCACTACGAGTAAGATGGCACGTTGGCGTCCCCTTTGGACAAAAGCGGTAGTATTTTTACGACACCCGCTGTCGCAAATGCTCGTGCCAGGCGCGTGAGCGTGGATTGAGAAGGGCGCAATATAGTGCATGTCCGTGTGTTGAAAGTGTGAGGACTCTTTTCGGCTCCGTGAGAGTGGTTTTGACACTGCATCAACTAATGCCAGTCAGTACACACACCTGATTGCAATGAGTTGATGCAGCAGCGTCACCTCTACTCTCTCTCACGGAGCTGAAAGACGTGTCCTCACAGAAAGCGAATGAAAGAGAGACGGCAGTTAGTAGCCTATGGATCACGATGAGGTAATGTGTTTGTAAATAATGACTATTTCAGATAATGGTTATCTGATGATGGTGAAGCAACGCAAACTTTGTTACACGTTGCTTGGCAACGCCCTCCCGCCCGTCTATCACTCTCCCTTTTCGCTTTTCTTCTCTTTTTTTTCTTTGATGGTTCAGCCCCGTTATCAGTAATTATGACGACAAATAACTGTCTCAAACAAGGCTCCCGCTCCCCTTCCCTCACCTCACCTTCCCTCACCTGGAGGGATAGGCTCTCAAATCGCGTTGCAGCGCCACACTGAAATCTGCAACCAATACGGATATGTGGCCATAGAGCCTGCACGAGCGAACCGAAAATCGGACTGGGTGTGCGACCAGACCAAAAGCAGTAATAAAAACTATATAAAAACGTCTTTCTTTGCACTGATGGTCTCGTTTGCTGTTAAAGGTAATTTATGATTATCAGAGGAAACATGAGGCTGTTTAAAAGATATTTAAATGTTACTCGTAGCCGCTTTAAATTTTCACTGCCTTTTAACTATTAGATTTTTGTTGTCAAATGTTTGAGCTCACAATTCATGTTAGAGATTTTACTGATGTGACAAAATATATTTGTATCAGTTAGTTTTAGTCAGTATAAGAACCCCAAGCTATGTTTAGTTTCAGCAAAAATGGTAGTAATAATACCCATCTAAGCCATGAATGTTTTTCCACACCGTTCACTTGGAATTCATCATTGTGTTATTATGTCATGTGACAGAAGCAACCCAACCCGACAGTAACTCAGGCAAAGTAGGCGAGGCAGGGTCACTGGTGGGGTTGAATAATGTCTTGGTGATGTGGTAGTAATGACATTCAGTATTTTGACAGTAGTGACACTACATTACATAGTAGTTAATTAATTTGTCCTTAGAGTTCACATAATCAAAATTGCACAAGATTTGTTTGAGAAACTTATTGACAGAAAATACAACTGTGTGAAATAATTTACGAGTGTGTTGGTTGGGTACTAGGGTTGCAAAGGGGTGGAACGTTTCCGTAAACTTTCCACGGGAACTTTCGCTCGGGAATATTCAAAATTGGGAATTATAGGAATTAACTAAATGGCTGTCATTTAAATTATTTTTTTTCATTTCTAAACATAAATCTAAACATATAAACACTATATTTTGTCATAGGCAGACAGACATTCATGCAAACTAATACAATTAAAAAAAACATCACATTTGAACAGATTTATTTGTAAGTAGAACTTTATCAAGTTTTGATTATTTTATGAACAATCAATAATTTCACTGAAACACAAAAAGATGAATGTTGAGTAAAATATTACTTATGTCTCACCCCACCCATTCAATAAATTAAGTAAAATGCCCCCCCATGTGATGGAGGAATGCACAGTGCATGTAGGGGGCGTGGCCTCACTACCCCATCAGTAAGCAGTGTGCTATGTGCAATTTGCCAAGTGTACTTGCATAACATCTGGTTGTTTTAAGTCAAGATTATTCTAAAATATATTTTCCCAAACTATATTTAAAATCACTGTTTAAGCCTCTGTAAACCTAGTCTAGTAAAAATCAATATATGATATCAAGTTGGGTTTCTCAATAGGCTTTTCTCCACCCCAGAATGTCTGTCCAATGAATGAATGAACTCTGATCACGTGTGGTCTTACTTCTTAATGCTGGTTCACTTGCAAAAGTGGCAATATGAAAGTGGACCACACCAAACAAAAAAAATCTAAATTCTATTTGGTCTGGACCAAAGCAAGTGAGCTAGCGGACTTTCCCAGTGTGAATACACCCTAAGAGTAGTGTAGGCTTTCTGGAAGAATGTTCTCATTCTTTCTTTATCAGACAAGCTGATCAAAAACCATCGAGCCGTTGCTTGACTGTTGAACCAACGCAGCTGCTGCTGCCACTGAACAGTCTCCAGTCAGCTGTCTGTTTAGAATAGTGGCCACATGTACTGTATACACGATGCATTCGCAATTTCCCAACAAGGACACAGAATATACCTGAGAATATACCTACCTGATACATAATTCAGACCAGACAAAGTTACAAACAGTTGTTCTAAAGACAACAGAGTTTGAAAGTGGAAATGTAAAGATCATTATTTATTTTTTAACATGATTATTTTTGGACATTTTCAAGCTTATTAGATAGTACAGAGTTAACATGGGGAGACAGAGAGAGAGGGGGATTGACCTGCAGTAAAGGTCCATGGGCCGGATTTGAACCTGTGACTAATGCAACGAAGGCCGGAGCCAATATGGTACGCGCTCTATCCGCTACGCCACTGGAGCATACAGTAAAGATCATTTATTATGGGTTTCGGCTCATTTCAATTTATGTGCTTTCCTTGCATCACGTCTTCAGTTTTTACTGTATGTTGTGAGTGTGAGGGAGCAGCTGCATGTCCAGTCATCAGCCAGATGACACTAAGCAAGCTGTCATTGTGTGTTCCTAACAAGCAATTACTTATGAGTCAGTGTTTTCATTTATTTTACTCTATCAACTAAATTACTCACAAGCATGTATAGGAGTTAGTGCTAACACTTTACAATAAGGCTACATTAATGAACTGTTAGTTCAGTGTTAGTTAATGCTTAATACACATTAAAGAAGCTCTAACTTACTATTAATACATGAAGCCCTGGGTACATGCTGCAATAGTAATCCAGTACATTTAAGATAAACTGCACTGCTGAGAGCTACCAGTGGCCATTCTAAACACAGACGCTGATCAATTGTGTACTGAATAACTATTCAATGTGCAATGGGTTGATTCCCTGTTTGCCGTTGTTATGCCACAGTAACTAAGCTGCAGGCTTTCTATTATTCATGCAGGGCAGAGTGCCACCAGCCGCTGGTGGCATTTACTCCCCTTTCCCCTATTGAATCTAGTATAGCATAGAGACAAACGTAAGAAGAGGGCAGGAAACCATGTAAGGAAACTCTTTAACTCACATGTTACATTGCACTGTTTTTGACCAACACATATGGACCTATCCTAACCTTTATTCAGCCAAGGGAAGGCGGTTTTATATTATGAGACACATGCTTTCTTTCTTAGGTATTTGTTGTTCATGATTGTTTGAATTATTTGAATATGTTCTTTAGGGTAGAGCCTAGAAATGTCTAAAAGTCTAATTAGTAATGGCATCTAATATAGAACATCAGGTGAATGGCTGTGGTGCGTTTAATGTCTTGCAGGCAGTACTCTGATGGAGGTGGGGGAGTGTGAGCGCAGACTAGGGGCAGCAGAGAGGGAGTTCCTCCAGACCTCAGCTATCAGTTTCCTCACTCCTCTCAGGAACTTTCTGGAAGGAGACTGGAGAACCATTTCAGTGAGTCTGACGCACACTCACACTCACCACACACATTTGAAGAAAACAAGTCAGTATTGCAATGAGTATTGAAGAAAACAAATGTTGAGATAATAGCTGTTAAAGATGTCTGTAAAGGAGAAATAAACAGACGCAAACAGACATGTTCTAGTCAAATAAACACCTAAATGTACATTTTGGACCTCAAAATTGACAAGTGCTTTGAACAAAACAGTGTTTTTGCCTGCAGCGTCTCACCTTAGATAGTTTATTTCAAAGTTTGAAAGCATAAACCTTCAATAAATGAGAAATCAAACTTTAACCCTGCACTTTGTACAATTAACCACTAGAGGGCAGCATGGTTGCTTTCCCCCTTTGTACCAGGTCCTACTCTTGTTTTTGGAAGCCTATGGATGTCTGTCCACAGGCGCCATACAGCCTGTTTTAACTGTGCCATGCCAGCGTAGCTTGAATGGTTGTGGTTGCTCCTTGCTCAGCGGCCTTCCTCATTGTGTGTTGGTGTGTGTGTGTGTGTGTGTGTGTGTGTGTGTATCATTTAGAAAGAGCGGCGACTCCTGGAGAACCTGCGCCTGGACCTGGACTCCTGTAAAGCCCGTCTGAAGAAGGCCAAGGTGGCAGAGGCTAAGGCTGCGGTCAGTGCTTTAAGTCCCTCCAAGGACCCTCACTCACTCCCATAATCCTTCTGATAACAATAACAAGCTATTGGGTGGCCCTTAACCATGACTAACTCTCTGTATATTCATAATCCCTTTGCAGTGCGATGGAGAAGTGAGTATTGAAGCCATTCTATTAAATACTTTGTGTGTATGACGCACATGTTGGGTTTGTTTTTTCCTGTCCAGCTTGCTTTGAAAATCCTTTCTGCGTCATTCAGTTATTGGTAACAAGAAACAATAAGCATGAAATTCAATGACACACTGTTTTTTTAGAAGCAAAGCACGGGACTGAAAAAAACAACTTTTGACCTGTTGTTGACTCTTTGCAGAGAAACCTTAACCGTTGTAGGATATTAAAACAGATTCATGTGAAATTACCAGCAGCCTTTACATTGAGTAAAACACTGGGCCTGGTGAGATTGTTTATTCTACAAGCCAGTTCTACAGGTTAACAGCCTTGTCGCAAAAAATCTAATATCTTCATTTGAAAAATGCAGATGTCTATGGAACGTTGACTCAATGCCGATTTTTCCCCACAAGCTAAAAAGATTGCCTTTTCTTTTATCTGAATGGAGACTTAAATACAATATCAATATTTGAGATTGGATTATACATTGGCAAGAGTTGAACAGACACGCCCTAACTGTTCTCTGTTAAACGTCATTCCACTTCAAATTTTCAAGTTTTCATTGCAAGAACGTTGCACAAAATAAATGATTGCTCTGTAGGTACGTCCACTGTTGTTGATTACAGGCCTTCTAGACAGTGGAGGCTCTTCTTTCTATTTACAGTGTGCAGCCACGGGCTGACTCATGTTTATTTTTCAAGACCGAACATCATCATCATCATCATCATCAACCGCTTATCCGAAATCGGGTCGCGGGGGCAGCAGCTTGAGCAGGGAACCCCAAACTTCTCTTTCCCGGGCCACATCAACCAGCTCTGACTGGGGGATCCCGAGGCGTTCCCAGGCCAGTGTGAAGATATAATCTCTCCACCTAGTCCTGGGTCTTCCCCGAGGCCTCCTTCCAGCTGGACGCTCCTGGAACACCTCCCTAGGGAGGCGCCCTGGGGGCATCCTTACCAGATGCCCGAACCACCTCAACTGGCTCCTTTCAACGCAAAGGAGTAGCGGCTCTGCCCCGAGTTCCTCACGAATGACTGAGCTTCTCACCCTATCTCTAAGGGAGACGCCAGCCACTCTCCTGAGAAAGCCCATTTCGGCCGCTTGTACCCGCGATCTCGTTCTTTCGGTCATTACCCAGCCTTCATGACCATAGGTGAGGGTAGGAACAAAGATCGCCCGGTAGATCGAAAGCTTTGCCTTACGACTCAGCTCTCTTTTTGTCACAACAGTGCGGTAAAGCGAGTGCAAAACCGCCCCTGTTGCTCCGATTCTACGGCCAATCTCACGCTCCATTGTTCCCTCACTCGCAAACAAGACCCCGAGGTACTTGAACTCCTTCACTTGGGGTAAGGACTCATTCCCTACCTGTAGTAGACAATCCATCGGTTTCCTGCTGAGCACCATGGCCTCAGATTTAGAGGTACTGATCCTCATCCCAACCGCTTCACACTCGGCTGCAAACCGATCCAATGAGAGCTGAAGGTCACAGGCCGATGATGCCATCAGAACCACATCATCCGCAAACAGCAGAGATGAGATCTTCAGCCCACCAAACTGCAACCCCTCCCCACCACGACTACGCCTTGATATCCTGTCCATGAATATCACAAACAGGATTGGTGATAAAGCGCAGCCCTGGCGGAGGCCAACCCCCACCGGAAACGAGTCTGACTTACTACCGAGCACCCGCACACAGCTCTCGCTTTGAGCGTACAGAGATTGGATGGCCCTCAGAAGAGACACCCTCACTCCATACTCCCGCAGCACCCCCCACAGTATCTCCCGGGGAACCCGGTCATAAGCCTTCTCCAGATCTACAAAACACATGTAGACTGGATGAGCAAACTCCCAAGCTCCCTCTAGGATCCTTGCGAGAGTGAAGAGCTGGTCCGTTGTTCCACGGCCAGGACGGAATCCGCATTGTTCCTCTTCAATCTGAGGTTCGACTATCGGCCGAACCCTCCTTTCCAGCACCGAACATGAAAACACAAATTGTTGGCCAGCCCAGATCATGAGGTTAAATGCTTGAGTACTCCATGTATTGGCTGGGAGAATAACAGAAATGGTTGTTGTGAAGACATAATGCCTAATTTTAACCAAAACCACAGAACACAGGTTATTTTCTTCTCTGGAAAATTGATACAAATCTATCAGGCCTTTCCCAACACTCCTTTTCTCGTCCAAATTCTTGGATCTTGCTTTGTCCTGCGTCTACAGAAACCAATTTTATTTGAATATTTTGTAAGCACTGACTGTCTCCTAGAAAAAACAATTCTGATGGGAATTCTTCGCGAAAATCCTTTTAAGTTGTGTGTAGTAGGTATAACAAACCAAGTAATATGCCTAATGGAAATGGAAGGCTTTATTGGTTATATTATTGATTACATTCCTTTATTTCACTATGATATAGAAATAATGACACCTTCATAAAATAAAAAGCCAGACTTTTCTCTGGACATCTCAGTATGACAAAGTCCGACAACCTGTATGCATGTTAGCATGCGCATGCTAAGCTACTTTTGACTAGCTGTGTGGAGCTGACTGTGCAGTGTTGTGTATTGCTCATGTCAGTGAACTTCCACAGATTAGTCACTAGTTTCACTGCTGTCGAAGAGGATGTTGGCAAACAAATGTATTGCATCACCTCTCGGCAACTTTCTTCTGTGTGTTCAGACCATAGATAGTGGTTCAGACACACCTAAGAAGTGTGGAAGTGTGCGGTCAGGTGTGTACACTGCCAACCACCACCTGCCATCTTTGCAATTGGCTCGGGGGAATATAACTTCCCCTTTTTAAAAAGTAAGAATGAAAGAAAAAAAACTTTAAATTCTACTGGCAAAATTAAATTAAACTTGACCACATGACTGACATACATTTTATATTTTATTAGTCATACATGAATCTAATATTGATTGTGTCGTTGAATTCTCAGCCACTGATACTAACGCACAATGAACATTTCTGACCAATTTAACCCATCTCAATTATTTTGTGCTTTCCAAATGTTTTCGGTGTGCATTTCTTAATTTCTTTCTGTATAGTGTGTGCTTCAGTACTGTCTACATGTATAAGTTGAGTACTACATAGTATGAATGCTAAGTGTCCTTCCTCTTTCTGTAGACGGCTCCAGATTTCCAGGAGACCAGACCCCGCAACTATGTGCTTTCTGCCAGTGCCTCTGCGGTAAGGAGACAAGTCTGCTTTTACTAAAAGAAACATAGACAGATCCTGTACGATCAACCAGTTAAAATTATGATCAAAATCACATTTGGTTCAATCAGTTTCTAATATAGGTCAAAGAAAGGTCCCCAGGAGTATGGGTGAAATCCCTTTACCTTGTATTAGGGTCATTAAAAAGGCCTTAATGCAGCTATCAGGAACATGTAGTGTATTTTTTACCAGTCATTGTTAATGTTTAGTCAGGAGAAGGAGGTGTCCATCCGGAAGAATGGTGATTATGATATGATTATTGCATACTAGACCTCTGAGTCATTGTATGATAGTGTGTATAATGATAAGTTGTCTGCATACCTTTTTGATAGCGAGTGGCATTCAACACCTCAGAAGGATGTGTGGCTCATTACCTTGAGTGTGTGGTGTGTGTGTGTGTGTGTGTGTGTGTGTGTGTGTGTGTGTGTGTGTGTGTGTGTGTGTGTGTGTGTGTGTGTTGTGTGTGTGTGTGTGTGTGTGTGTGTTGTGTGTGTGTGTGTGTGTGTTTTTCTCACTCACCTACAACCAAACCCAGCCAATGTGTCACAGGGGCCTGGACTATACAACACTGTACATCACTGCACAGTGGGGACAAGATAAGCCAAAAGCAGTAGATAACATCAGAAATCCCATGTGAAATTGTATTGCATCACTGCCATACAATGTCCATTAATACATTGATACAAAAAACTCTGCCAACAAGACAACATGCAGGAGACAAAGTTGAGTTGAGACATGAGGAAATGAATGAAAATACTGTATGAATGTTTGCATGTACCTCCTTTGCAGTTGTAATAGTAATTCTGTTAATACGTAGTTTCAGGATAGGTTCCAAACAATGTTTTTTTTTTTGTGCGGCTAAATCAGCACAGTACTTCCGACACACATTGAAGAGATCAGTGTTAGGAATAGAAATGCCACTAATTGTCACTCTCTCTCTCTGTCCCCAACACTTGTAGTGCAGGCTTAGAACTAGCTGTCTGTCTGTGTCTACGGTGTCTTTTTAATCCAAAGTACAGGCGGATTGATACTGGAATTTTGGGGCCGATATTTATATTTGGAAGTTTAATTTTTTAATTTATCTTATTTTATTTTGATGAAATAATGTGTTAATACTATAAAATGTTGGCATTTTTCCCTCAAAACTAGTTTTGTATTTCCATAATGACATTCTTGTTATTTATTGGCTATTATTAACTATTATTGGCGGATAAGCCCCATGGACCTATATGGAAATATAAAATAAGCTCATCCAAACTGTTACATGTCCATTATTCTACAGATAGACTAAGGGGCCAGCAAAAACAGTCTTCTTGAGAAAGCAAAGATTCAAACAAAGAAACAAAGCAACAAGCAGCTGCATGCATGTGATTGGACAGAACAAAACTCAATGTTCAGTCATTGTCTGACGGAGTTATGTAGTCGTAATGAAATAGCATTTCAAAGTCAATACCAGACTTGATCCAAAACAAATATTTGCCTACATTAACTCAAACCTTACCCATCAGAATACATTCTATAAACTTGTTATTATTGTTTTTACATGTCTCCTTATTATGGGAGGATTTGTTCTCCGGGGCATTAAAGGATATTTTTTTATAAATTTCTAATGATGTTAGGCACTGAGGTTACTACATCACAGTAGTAACGTCCGTCTGGGATTACCCTTGTTATAACTTGTATTTCTCTCTTCTCTCTTTTGCTCAGCTCTGGAGTGAGGAAGTTGAAAAAGTAAGTACGACAATGTTGTGGTTTTCAACTTTGATGAACTCCTAATGGTTTAAAGTCTAAAATGTGTCACTAATATTTTTTCCCATTGTTTTTTTTTTTAGGCTGAACACGAGCTGAGAGTGGCCCAGACAGAGTTTGACAGACAGGCAGAGGTTACACGGCTGCTGCTGGAAGGGATCAGTAGTACACATGTATGTCAGTCACTGCCCCCCTACACACCTCTCCTCTCTGTCTGTCTCTATGGAGCTGAGGCAGGTTTTAATAAGTCACGCACATTGAATAATGTTAAGAAGAAAGTTACTTTAGGACTTTGGATAAAAATGGAAGACAAAAAAACACCCAGCGGAAGACTCTTGAGACCTATTTTACTGTGGCAACTTTTTAGATACGTACATATTAGGACTAAAATACCTTTAAAATCTGCAGCGCCACCAAGCACATACATCAAAATAAAATGGTTACTGTCCTTTTAATTATTCCAATTCACTAACTAAATGCCAGAATTCATCTAAGCGATGATGAACAGAATTTACAGAGGTGGAAGCTGATAGAAAAAAACAAACATTTAAATACTTTTTAAGTTCTTATTAATCATTTTATTCTGTAGATTAATCCTGTGAAAGGTCTGAAAGTGGTGCAGTATGAATATTCCATCCTATGGCCAAATACAGTATTGTTACTGCACAGACACTTGTTTTAGGAAAGAATTTACAAATGTTTCCTTGAGATTGTGGGGTTTGCAGATTAAACAGTATGGAGAATTTTTTTAATTTGCTTCACCAACAGTATTAGCCTATATGTACCTTTGATCGCATCATTAATAACAGTCCCATGATATTGTATGGTACGTATTAGACAACACCGTCAAAGGAGACACTTTTCTGCATTATTCTTTTACTTTTGATATTTTGGGAGAATTTTTCACACTGTGGTATTTGCTTTAAGAGTGACTGTGAGACTGTTGCTTCTCTGCAGGTGAACCACTTGCGCTGCCTGAATGAGTTTGTGGAGGCCCAAGCAGCTTTCTACAAGCAGTGTAACTTCCACATGCAAGAGCTGCAGAAAGAGATGGGAAGGTGAGTTCCACTGGGCTGCAGATAGGTAGCCATTTATCTTCATACTTCACCTCATACTCTGTCATTCCCTCAAAGGACTCAGAAACAGTTTTGCAGATCTACAAGGGTTTCTAAGAATTAGAAGAATCTTTCTCTTCAGGTTAACCGTTGCCCAAGGCTTGATCGGTCACTGTGAATGATTAGATGGCTCAAGAAACCTATTAACCAAGGTTGCAGTTGATTGGACAGTTTGTGCATTCCTGGGTGTGTTGACCCATATCAGAGCCATGATGCAGGCTCAGCTCCATTGCTTTACTATTTTACCAACATTTTTAATAATCTTTTGTAACAGCAGGTTAAGCGGGAGCAGCACATTTGGAAATAATTTTTTATTTTCATGTAATTTTTATGAGATTTTTTTTATCAAATAGAAGTAAAAGTTGTAGTGCTAGTTTTAGTTCAAATAATTCTCATATTGCATATTGTGAGGAGGCATATAAATGCATGTACAGTGTAAGCCAATGCCCCAGATACTAGAGAAACTTGTAATTGATACTATTACAAAAGAATACAACAATAAAAAACAAAGACACTTGGATATAGCCTGTGGGCTTTTGTTATTTTTGATATTTTTTCCCCGTTCATGACCAATCCTCTTCACTGTCTCATGCCCTCAGTCGTGACGAGGACGTGTGAGTATGGCTCGCCTTCCTGTGTGCACATGCTGTTTATTTCTCTCTGTGTGTTTTCCAATTCTTCCCTAATACTTAATACATACAGTATCTCACAAAAGTGAGTACACCCCTCACATTTCTTTAAATATTTCATTATATCTTTTCATAGGACAACACTGAAGAAATGACACTTTGGTACAATGTAAAGTAGTCAGTGTACAGCTTGTATAACAGTGTAAATTTACTGTCCCCTCAAAATAACTCGACACACAGCCATTAATGTCTAAAGTGCTGGCAACAAAAGTGAGTACACCCCTTAGTGAAAATGTCCAAATTGGGCCCAAAGTGTTAATATTCAGTCCATCACCTTTACCCTCAGCTTTTTTAGCAAGGCAGTGGTCGTTTGGAGGTGTGTTTGGGGTCGTTATCATGTTGCAATACTGCCCTGCGGCCCGGTTTACGAAGGGAGGGGATCATGCTCTGCTTCAGTATGTCACAGTACATGTTGGCATTCAGTGAACTGTAGTTCCCCAGTGCTGGCAGCACTCATGCAGCTCCAGACCATGACACTCCAACCACCATGCTTGACTATAGGCAAGACACACTTGTCTTTGTACTCCTCACCTGGTTGCCACCACACACACTGAACCGAATAAGTTTATCTTGGTCACATCAGACCACAGGACATGGTTGTAGTAATCCATGTCCGTAGTCTGCCTGTCTTCAGCAAACTGTTTGCTGGATTTATTTTGCATCATATTTAGAAGACGCTTCCTTCTGGGACAACAGCCATGCAGACCAGTATGATGCAGAGTGCGGCGTATGGTCTGAGCACTGACAGGTTGACCCCCCAACCCTTCAAGACCTGCAGCAATGCTGGCAGTATTCATAGGTCTATTTTCCAAAGGCAACCTCTGGATATGACCCTGAGCAAGTGCACTCAACCTTCGTGAACTGGGCTGCAGGGCAGTATTGCAACATGATAACGACCCCAAACACACCTCCAAGATGACCACTGTCTTGCTACAGAAGCTGAGGGTAAAGGTTATGGCCTGGCCAAGCATGTCTCCAGACCTAAACCCTATTGAGTATCTTTGGGGCATCCTCAAACGGAAGGTGGAGGAGTGCAAGGTCTCTAATATCCACCAGCTCCTTGATGTTGTCATGAATGGGTGGAAGAGGATTCCAGTGACAACCTGTGAAGCTCTGGTGAACTCCATGCCCAAGAGGGTTAAGGCAGTGCTGTAAAATAATGGTGGCCACACAAAATATTGACACTTTGGGTGCAATTTGGACATTTTCACTTAGAGGTGTACTCACTTTTGTTGCCAGCAGTTTAGACAGTAATGGCTGTGTGTCAAGTTAATTTTAGGGAACATTAAATTAACACTGTTATACAAGCTGTACACTGACTACTTTTCATTGTATTAAAGTGTCATTTCTTTAGTGTTGTCCCATGAAGAGATATATGAAATATTTGAAGAAATGTGAGGGGTGTACTCACTTTTGTGAGATACTGTACGTTCCACATTGGAAATGGTTAGCATTAGCTTCTTTTCCTTGTTGGCTTTTCTATCTAAGGAGCCCTATTTCTGTGGCAAAGGACTGAACAGTGTAAGCAGTGCTCCTACAGTTTGGTATTTTCCTGACTTTAAGATCCATGTTGTCATACGTCTGTGTGGTATTGTGTTGCCCAGTGTACGGTACACAGGCACCAATAGGCCAGAAGTGCATTCAAACCAGGCATTGCTTAGAAAGTTGTTGTTTTTTTGCTAGAAACTGGGATAACGCATTTCGCAACTTCAATATGTTGGAACGACTACACTAAACAACTAAACTAACCAAACCTTTGGAGCCAATACACCGATATAACGGATAGATTCCGAAAATAATGATTTTTGACGCCAAGTGTTCTCCAGCATTGCTGATTCCACCTTTAAAGGACAGGATTATGATCAGGCAGCTGTCGTAGGTTACAGTGTACTCTAGATGTATTGTATGTGTGTTTTTTTTCTAGTGTTGTGCTGATACTGCTCTTGCTATATTTCGTATATCTGCTGAAGAGTCTTTTGGAGTGCAGGGCCGCACCTGAGGACTTTTATGACTATGTGGTAGCATCGGCCATATTCTGAGGTGTGGTGTGCTGGTGTGGCAGCATCACGGCTGCTGACAGGAATAAAGTGAATGAGCTGATTAAAACAGTCCTGAGTGCTCACTGGACCCGGTGGAGGTGGTAGGAGACAGGAGGGTCATCGCCAAGCTGTCCTCCATGTTGGACAGGACATCCCATCCACTTTATGAGTTAGTTTCATCAGAGTGATACCCCTTCAGTGACAGGCTGATACACCTTCAGTGACAGGCTGATACCCCTTCAGTGACAGCTGATACACCTTCAGTGACAGGCTGATACACCTTCAGTGACAGGCTGATACCCCTTCAGTGACAGGCTGATACACCTTCAGTGACAGGCTGATACACCTTCAGTGACAGGCTGATGCACCTTCAGTGACAGGCTGATACACCTTCAGTGACAGGCTGATACACCTTCAGTGACAGGCTGATACACCTTCAGTGACAGGCTGATACACCGGCTGATGCACCTTCAGTGACAGGCTGATACACCTTCAGTGACAGGCTGATACACCTTCAGTGACAGGCTGATACACCTGCGGAGTGTGAAAGAGAGTGACCACAGATCTTTTCTTTATGCAGCAGTCAGACTGTACAATCCGCAATGTTGAACTGTCTGTCAACTTTATTCGTGTTTCACTGTCACTTGCCTTCTGTAATGTTTACAGGTTATGGTTAGGTTATATTTACATGTCCTCACTATGGGATGTATCAAGGATTTTTCCATCTGATCTTATCTATTGTTTTTGTGTCATTTATTCTATATGTATGTTTCTGACCATCACTCCAGGCTTCCCAATGCGTTTGCACTGAACTCCACTCACTCCATGCCTGATGCTGGCTCTGCATCAGAAGACCCCAGCAGCCCCGTGGAGACAGACACACTGAAGATAGAGGAGGTCCAGGCCCCGGCTACGGGAACCCGCAAGGCCAAAGTGCTTTATGATTACGACGCCGCTGACTCCAGTGAGCTCTCCCTTCTGGCTGATGAGGTAAAGTGGTATAAGTTAGTTAAGCTTTGTGGCACTGGCTAGTATGTGAAGTTATGGCTGTTGGCAATAACAATAACATCACTTGTAAGGCTTCTGTTGATTCATGTTCTACATATTTGACCCCTTTTCCCCTAAAGGTTAATGTTTGATTAACTGAGTATGGACTATGGTATTTTTATAGTTCTGCAGCTAATCTGCTCTTGCTCGTGACTCCAGCTCGTCCCCTCACAACACTTTGGTTGTACCCCGGTTAAACTTTGATTCATTTCTAACATTCCTTCAAGATTAAGTCTCTGGTAAAGTAGAAATGGCATTTCAGATCATATGCTGTTTATTTCTTTTTCAGCTTCTTGGTACCCAGGGGGCAAAGTGATTTTATGGACATGGAGTGTTGTAAAAGGTTGTTCACCAAAAATGATATCCAGGACCTTCCAGGATCACAACCTGGGTGGACAACCTGGTCAACAAGCTGCTGGAAAGCTACAGGGGGCCGACATAGAGCAAATCAGAACCACTGTTTAAGTGAATGGGGGTGAATGTCGATGGGCTAATGGGGAATTTTTTGAACTTATAGATATCATTATGAAACTTTGCCAGTTGATTACTGACATTAAAACAAAAACTTTTTGTATTATAGTATTTTCCAAAAAGTTTAAATAAATATGAAAAATCATCAATATCTTACTAATGATGCGTAGATTTGCATATCTGCAAAGCCCCAAAATCTAGATGTTGGAAGAAAACAAAGTACATTTGTTTTTAAATTTTGAAAACGAAACAAGTGTCCAACTGCCTGAAGCCTTTCCTAATCACAGTTCAAATTTGATCAATAACCCATAGAAAATACATTTTTTACACAGTTACATTTCATGTGCCATGGACCAAAAGTGTCCTTTTGGAGTCTCCAGCTGGTATTTTAGGAAACGGCTAGACATTCCTTTGGAAAAAACAGTGTAAAAAAATAATTTTCTATGGGTTATTGATCAAATTTGAACTGTGATTAGGAAAAGCCTCAGGCAGTTGGACACTTGTTTTGTTTTAAGAATTTAAAAATAAATTGAATCTGCTTTTGTCCAACATCTAGATTTTGGGGCTTTGCAGATAAGCAAATCTACGCATCATTAGTAAGATATTGATGATTTTTCATATTTATTCAAACTTTTTAGAAAATACTGTAATACAAAAAGTTGTTGTTTTAATGTCAGTAATCAACTTGCAAAGTTTCATAATGATATCTATAAGTTTAAAAAATTCCCTATTAGCCCACCCCCATTCGCTTAAACAGTGGTTCTGATTTGCTCTATATCGGCCCGCTGTAGCTTTCCAGCAGCTAGTTGACCAGGTTGTCCACCCAGGTTGGGATCCTGGAAGGTCCTGGATATCATTTCTGGTGAACAACCTTTTACAACGCTCCATGTCTGTTTTTCCAAAAAAAGGGGGTTTGCCCCCTAGGTATGGTGCAAATTGTGAACATTCTAAAAGCCGAAGGATATATGACATATTTGAGTTATTTTTAGCCAATAGTTACTTACAAAATGTTCAAGGATAAGCCTGATAAGATTCTATCTGAAATAAGAAAGGATTTCTGCTTCAAAAATCTGATTTCACACTAGATTTGGCTTAATAAACGATTAAGAACTTACGAAGGAAAACAAGACATAAGAAGGAAAATGAAAGCAGAACCGACACTGGTTACCAATGACAAAAACCACAGGGACAAGCGGAAAGAATCCCAAAGTGATATTGCATTGGTATGAATCCTCAATGAGGAAGTTATGTCAAAAAGTGTTTGAATAATAAGCCACAAACCATATAATATGATTCATATCAAGACAAATGCAGCCTTTCTATTAAAAGTAACATAATGCTCATTTTCAGATTCACAATTATAATTTGTCTTTCTACTGGAAAATGTTTTCATGATGTAGTGTCCCAAAAAAAGAAAAAAGTATTTCTCACAGTGCCATTGCTAAATCTCCTAGCTTTTCAGCCTCTGTCTGAAACGCTCCATTATAGTCTCTTTAAGCACCGCCTTCTAAAGAGCCCAGTCTGCTCTGACTAACCCTGATCTAACTTTACGCTTTGAATCTAACTTCTATATTCAGGGTTATCTTGGTTTGTCCTTCTCACAGGTGGAGGTAGGGCAGGTTAGGTTGAAAATCGGGGGCATGGCTTGAGAAAACCTGAAAGTGGACACCATAGTCTTCTTATGTTACCTTATTTTTCCTAACTCAAAATGGTTTCTTTTATTTTGAAAGCCTATTTTCCTTTTGCCCTAGCTGTTCACCTTGAGTACTATCTTTAAAGTGTCTACGTCCTGTGTGTTCCAGCTGATCACCGTTTACACAGTGCCAGGGATGGACTCTGATTGGCTGATCGGAGAGAGAGGAAACGTGAAAGGAAAAGTGCCTGTCACATACCTGGAGCTGCTCAGCTAAAGAACACACACACATTGACAGACACTCGCACATGTGCATGTGCATGGCGCATGTGTGGGTGTGTGTGTGTGTACTACTAAAGCCATGAGGATATTTTTGTTCACTTTCAATTTAGTTTATCCCCACTCCTAACACTAACCTGTAACCTTCCGATCCCACTCCTCCACAGCAAGCATTAGCAAACAATGTGAAACGGGTTACACACAAACATCCATGCGCGTGTGTGCTTCTCCCAAGTACATACTCAAGTATTGGCAAGTACAACTGGCCGCAGTCATATGGAGACATTGTTACAGGAAAGTCCCCATGGGGCCATGCTTAACATTCCTTTTAGATTTAGTTTTGCGATTCATTATAATTATGTTTTTTTTTTTCTATTTATTTCCTATTTATTGTTGTGCATGTTAAAGCTTCAGGTAGACCTCTCCCTGGTTGGAAGAAGTGTGTCTGGGACAAACTGTTTTCACACTGTCTGCAGATGGATTTTCTTTAAAAAAAAAAAAGAAAGAAAAGTGTCTTTATTGTTTCCTAAAGCCGCCTTGCGTGATAAAATACTGACTGAAATAAAACCCTGAGTTGTGTTGCCTCTAAAATATGAATTCCCCGTGATGTCAAAAAATACTTTGTTAACCTCTAATTGATTCTACATCTAGGTTAGAAGTTTTGAGTTTGCACTGAACATGAGTTTGCCTCCTGAAGGCGGAATGCGCGGCTAAAACAAACATGCAATAACAAGTCAGTTAATTACACCTCTGTTATGACAGACACTTCTCATCGAAGGAGAAGTTCAAATAAATGATGACTTGTCAGATATCAGAAGAGAATAACATAATTTTAAATCCATTAATATAAAATCAAGATGGCACTGCTTCCTGATTTGAGTGCAGAAATGTATTCACTTCAAATATGAACTGCATTTCTTGTGAGTTGCATCTTTTTTTTTTTTTTAATTATGTTCAACAAAAAAAAGTCTTGCATGGATGCAAGTCTTGGGGGAAGTAGATTTGCCTTAACTTCTCATGGAAATGAATGTAATTTCCTTCGTTTATTTTAAGCCACGATAACATTTTTGTGATCGGAACATAACACTAGCAACAGAAATTCATTTGGTTTTGATTAGACATGGAAATGAATGTAATTCCTTTGTTTATTTTAAGCCACGATAACATTTTTGTGGTCGGAACATAACACTAGCAACAGAAATTCATTTGGTTTTGATTAGACATTCCCATCATGGGGTATTTTTTTTATTTTTTATTTTTTTTGCTTCCCAGGCCTTTCCACAGCACTGACAATGTCCATAATGAACTTTGTATCAACATCTGTGCAGCAACAATAAACATGAACACTCCTATCCCAACTGCCTTAACACGATGGGGAAGGAGCCGCTAAGGCCGACTGCTGCAACTCAGAGAATGTTTTCTCTTCACTACAGAATGTTCTTGCGCCACATCATACAGCATGCAGGACCGTGACTCCTTTCTAATCACACTGTGTGTTTGTGTGACTTCAGTTTGAGTTTTAAGACACTCCTGTCTGTGTCTGTTTTATATGTTGAAAGTGTCTTCAGTTTTTTGACCTGTGCATGTGCTACAGCTCGTAGCCTGTCCCTGCTGGACGTGTGTGTGTGTGTGTTTGTGTTTGTTAGGTCTGTTTGTGCGCAATCTGGAGCTCCAAACAGTGCACACAGTTATACTAATGTGCTCTCTAACGTCCAGTGTGTGTTCATGCATGCACTCTCTCAATTTGGTTTCACGAGCACTGAAGAGTTTTTGGGTGAAATGAGCACAATGCAAATCTGATGAGCAACTTAGAAAAATGCAAATATCTGAACACGGTCTTCTAGTTGTTCTTGGCAGACGAATGTAATCCTGCTCTCTGTTTTTGTGCTCATTCCACACATTTTTAGAAACAGTTTTCATTTTCTTTTCTTTTTTTTATACTTCTGCTCTTGTGGTTTTGTTGTACCTCATCTTGTATTATTATTTAGTTTGAAATGTCTATAGCCTGTTCCTAAACCAATGCAGACTGAATGAATTGTATGAGATTTAATAAAACTCAGATTTATTTGAATTCATTGACTGTGTCACAGCTATTGTTTACATTGATACAAAGCGTCCTATGGCCAGGCACTGCAGGTGAAGAGGGTAAAACATTTAACTTGTATATATCATCTTGAAACTTTGCCAGTTGATTAATTAAAATAAGACAATACTTTTTTGTGCTGGTTTATTCATGTTTGAATGAATATGAACATTTGGCATGTTCTAACTATGTTTAATGTACATCTTTAAGTCCAAAGTTTTTACTGAACAGATTTGCTTTCAGCCTTTTTTCATTTTATAAATAAAAAAAAATACTGAGTACAGGTGATGTAACGATAGTTACGTATGTAACTACGGTTCTATGAGTTCCGGATGACCGCCAGAGGCGGTGCTTTCAGCACTGGATGTTCCATCGCGCGCATGCGCAGGTCGAGATCTTATACCAAAATAGTCACCCATGACACCTGGGTGACCCGAGAATATGTATATATTCCGGAAGTCACTCTAGGATCTGTTCCAACTGGATCTTCTCGTGGTATCTGAGAAGTCTGAGTGACAGAGAACTCTGGCGGTCATCCGGAACTCATAGAACCGTAGTTACATACGTAACTATCGTTCTATTTCGTTCCTACTGACCGCCAGAGGCGGTGCTTTCAGCACTGGATGACTTATACCAGAAAGGTCACGAAGAGTACTCATCAATTAGGGGCTTACAGCCGTCAACAAGACAGCCGCCATCCCACAGGATGAGGAGCAGAAACATTTACTCTGTAGAGCCGCGCAAACGTACATGATGAAAACCATGTAGCCGAGGCGCAAATGTCCTGACGTTGAACCCGCTTCAAGGCAGCCCAAGATTTAGCCATACTCCTGGTAGAGTGGCACTCAACGGCCAAGGCATGGGGAGTCCCTGTGCTCTATATGCATTCAAGACCACATCCACAAGTCAGTGGGAGTGTCTCTGTTTGGACAGGGCAGCCCCCCTCCTGCAGCTCCCATAGCAGACAAAGAGGTTATTTGTCTTACGCAAGCTGGTTATTGCCACAACATATGCCCCAAGCGCCCGCACCGGGCACAGTGGGTCTGACATTCTTCCTGCACCCCCTGGTGAGCCCAGGGGATTAAAAGCAGCCAACTCGATCGATTGGTTTACATAGTGGGGAGACAATCGTTTGGATAGGAAGGATGGATTTGGCGAGAGCACCACTCCTGACCCTTCTACATGCCAGCGCAAACGCGCCTGGCTCACTGACAAGGCATGGAGTTCACCGACCGTTTGCAGTTGCAATGGCAAGGACGAATGCCGTCTTCATAGACAGCCGCGTCAGGTCTGCCTGACTCAGCGGCTCAAATGGGGGTAGACCTAAGGCCCTCAGGACTACTGCAAGTCCCATGATGGTGCCCTCAGGGGTCGTGGTGGCTGGATGAAGCCTCTGGCCTCCCTTCAGTAACTGCCTGACTAGGTAGTGGGACCCTACCGTCTGGTTATCCACCCTTGCATGTGCGGCCGATATCGCAGCCACATAAACGCGCAGGGTGGAAGCAACTCTCCTGTTGCCCACACAGACTGCAGAAAGTGTAGTATCAATCTCAATGAGCAAGTCCCTTGGACTTCGCCATGTGTCATGCACTACTGTGCAAACAACTTCCACCTGTCTGTATAGAGCCATATAGCGGAGAGTGCCCCTGAACTTAAAACAGGTCTGGACCTCTGACTGGTCGCAATACGTCAACAGTGGGTCCTGGCTATCAGGAGCCACACGCCCAGCTGCAGGCGCCCCGAGTTCGGGTGCCCTACATGTCGTATGCCCACCTGAGACAGAAGTTCCTGTCTCTCTGGAAGGCACCAGGGGACTCCTTTGAGGAGTTTTAGTAACGCTGGGAACCATGGCCTTCCTGGCCCATGTGGAGCCACCAAACGTAGGCTGTAACTGCAATGCTGGACCCCGTCCAGTGTTACCAGTAAAAAGAGAATTAGAGGAAATACATAAAGCAGGCTGACTGGCCAAGCATTAGCCAGAGCATCCTGCCTTAGGGGACTGGTCCTCTCCACTCTAGGAGAACCAAGGGGGACAGTGGGTCATCTCTTCGGAAGCAAAGAGATATGCCACCGCCCTGCCATACTTGCCCCAATCATGCCTACCACCTCCGGATGGAGTCTCCACTCCCCGGGGGGTGGCCCTTGGCAAGAGAGAAGGTCTATCGCTGTGTTCCAGACACCTGGAAAGCTTAGATAATGGTAGAGCACCCCCATAAGGAGCCCTTGCGTAACCCGCAGGCCCTGCTCCGATCTGGTGCCCACCTGGTGGTTGAAGCCTGAGTGCTAAGAACCCTGCAAGGAGTTCCAGCCTAACGTGCTCCAGTCTCTGCTGGGCATCCCACTGGCCTACGACCGTCCTGTCCTAATAGACTGCGTCCCAGTCTGACAAGGAGGCGTCTGTCTCTACAACCTCACACCGGGAGATTCCTCCCTAAGGGCGACCCTGCAATCAGGGATGCCCTCTCTCTCCAGGGTCTGAGGGCCCGAAGGCACTGCCCAGACACCCTGACCATCTTGCGTCTCTGCCACTTGGGGTCCAAGTGGAGACCATTCGCCCAGATCTGAAGAGAACTCACTTTGAGGAGGCCTAGTCGGACCCTCCTAGATGCCGAGGTCAGCATACTTATCAGTCAAAGGAAGAGGCTGTATTCCAGCAGCCTCCCCTGCATGAAGTGCTGTAGTAGCTGCCGAATGGTAGCTACGCGCTCTGGAGAAAGGCAGGCTCGTATGGCCGCCGAGTCGAGCACCAGCCCCAAATAAATCACAACCCAACACATGGTGTAAGGTTGCCCTTTGTAAGATTGATCGTAAGGCCAAGCCTGTTCCCGGCTGGCTAAGGAGCGTGGCTGTGTCCCTGACCGCCTGCTCCTGAGTTGGCGCGGAATGATCAACCAGTAGTCTAGGTATGGCAGTACACCATACCGCTGAGCTGTAATGGCGACAGGGATGCTGCCACACACTGTTTAATATACGCAGAGCCAGGGACGGCCCAACGGAAGAACCCTGAAATGCACCTCGCCCAGAAATGCAAAGGGGAGGACCACCTGTGGCATTGGGCAGTAGGGACCTGAAAGTAGCATCCTTCAGGGCTATTGACACAACCCAGTCCGCCTGAGCGATAGACTGGAGGCCACCTGCAACACGCAGCATGTGGAAAGGAAGAACCGTGAGGCACCGCCCCACTTCCTTGGTACCTGAAATTAGGCTGAGTAGAACCTACCGAGCATCGAGTAGCACCCCCAGGGACTCTGGGGGAGGCTGGAGGCTGGACGCCGACTTCCTGGCACCTGAAAAGCCGACCGTAGTGTTACGGCGCTGTTCAGAATGTGCTGAGAAGCACTGGCCCCTTGATTGCCCACCCGGACATTGTTGAAGATATTGGCACGGGGTACCACAGAGGTTCCCGGCCTGGAATCAGGCAGAGGCGCACGTCGCAGCGTGCCACTACTGTCTAGCCTGGTCAACCTGAACACTTCGCACCGGGGCCTGAAGCGTGCGGCCTGGGATCACTGAAAGAGAACGGAGGGTCTGTCGACACACCTCCGACTGGGACGCACAGTTGGCATCAACCTGCCTAGCTCCCTAAGACATAATGCAAAGTCTGCAGTGAAGCATCACTGAGGGTCCGTGCTGAGTGACCAGCACCTGACCCCTGTATGGTTTGCGACCGAGCCAGGACTGTGTGAGAAAGCAAATTCCCAAGACGTCCCACACGGGCAGCAATGTCGTAACTCCTAGTAAGGAGGTCGTATGTAATCTGGCACTGGGGCCGAGGGCAGCGCACATCGGTTCTCAGAGCCTCGTCTGGGGAGACAACCAGGGATGCTATAGCAGGCTCAATCGGAGCTAACCAGTCCAAGCCCTAACTATCAGCATTGTGCATGGCTGCCAGAGCTCTGCTGTCACTAGTGTGATGAAAGAGCCCTTAAATCTGGAAAGCCTCTACGGAGCTCTGCTTTCGAAGTGAGGCTCAGAGGGAGGCCCAGAGAAAACGGAGTATTGAGGGCCCGCCGAAAAAAGGCATTCACAGGTGCAGATGAAACCAGAGCTTCATCTAGCCCAATACTTGGCAAGTCACAGACGGACTCTGACCCTCTAGCCGAGCTGCCCACCTGTATAACATTACAAGACGCAGCTGTGGACAGCATGTCATCCCCTGAGTAGGAAGGATGCACAGCCGCAAGGCTACTCACTGCAGCTGGTACCCTGAGCTGGTTGGAGGCAAGTAGGAGAGTTTCTACCTAGCAAGCCTCAGTGCCTGAGGCATGAAACTACGGTTCATGCATGGTTCATCTGACAGTGCTTCCCTCAGGTGCTCACCCCGAGACCTGCAGGGCACTTGTCATGGCCATTCTCCACCGTAGGGAGGCCATGAAGGCATCACAATTATGGTTGTTTAGTATGTCAGCAATTTAGCAGGCTAGGCTAAATGAATTAGTAGCCTGCTCAACCGAGCTTCAGGCGCAAGCACCAGAGCAACGGACCGACACCCCTAAAAGTAACAGTGACGGCGACTTTAGGAGGCCTAAGCTGCTCATTGTCGAGCCAATTAAAATATGCATCTGTTAAAGGTATGCAACCGGGCTTCAGGCGAGAGCAACCGAGCCACGGTGCGATACCGCTAGAATAAAACAGTGGCGGTGTAAAACTATGCTGCCCACTGGCGAGCATAATTACAGTAGGCTTTAGGCAATCGAGCTTTAGGCGAGAGCCCCCGAGCAACAATGCGACCTGTTGTGTAAAACTATGCTGCCCACTGGCGAGCATAATTACAGTAGGCTTTAGGCAATCGAGCTTTAGGCGAGAGCACCCAAGCAACAATGCAACCTGTTGAGACAATTAAAATATGCATCCGATTAAGGTATGCAACCGGGCTTCAGGCGAGAGCAACCAAGCCACGGTGCGACACCGCTAGAATAATACAGTGGCGGTGTAAAACTATGCCGCCCACTGGCGGGCAAATACAGTAGTCTGTGCTGACACGACAACGGTGTGACAGCCAAAATAACACAGTGAAGGTGACCCTTGGAAACCCAAGACGCTCACTGGCTAGTAGCAACTAACGTATGCAACCGGGCTTCAGGCGAGAACAACCGAGCCACGGTGCGACACCGCTAGAATAATACAGTGGCGGTGTAAACAGGCCCCCAGGATGCTGCCTTCTCCGAGCAGCCAGCATGGACTAGTGGCCAACCCATTAGTACTGCATGCTGTGAATGGGAGCTCATTTTCCTGAAAACCCCTATGGCAGATTTTCCCGTCCACACCAATACAAGCGGCGAACAAGATTGTGTCGCCGCAAAAATTCTCTGGATATCATCAAGCGTTTTATTAGCCCAACGGCTTTTAACGGCTTTCAGTTTGTTTTCGAGGGAGGAGGAGCATGGTGCCAGGGCTCTCATGAAAGCAATATGGCAGCTTCCTTGTTGCTTCTCTGCGAGCAAGACACTTAACCCCAAAATTGCTCCAGGGGCGCTGTACTGCGGCTGACCCTGCGCTCTGACCCCCTCTGAAGTGTGGTAACTTGAGAGGGGATATGCGAAAAGACAAATTTCAATGTGCCTCGTGTACAACTGACAAATAAAGATAACTTAAAGGGTAACTACACCCCCTGTTTGAGCTACTGCACGATTTTGAAAAATGCTTTCAGACCATGGATTCTGAATTCCGTTTGAGAACCATTGTTTTTAAACATTCCGACATCAGCCGGCCGACTTTCGGGAGGGAGGGGGGCGCGCGGTGTCTGTGAAGGAGGGGGCTAGCTGCTAGCTATCACTCAGGAAGATCTGAATGACATGACTTCATTGAAATATCGAGTGACACAAAGTCTAACGGCACTGTCGCTACACAGTGAGCTCATATGCCACACAGATGGGTTGTCTGAGGTGGAGGACTTTTCTTATTCTAAATTGTTGGCGGGTGTTTCTATCGTAGAGTTAGGAGACCGAGTAGCGCAAGTGAACGAGCGGCTGTGTGTGTCAATCAAGTGAAGTAATGAACAAGTCTGGGTCCGTGTGTGTGTGTTATACAGTGTGAGATAATGCAGACACACTGCCGATAGAAGTGAAGTGTGTTAACCCCCGAAATAACATCCTTGGAGGGACTGTATAACAGTAGTAGCTTATGGACCAGCCATGCACCTATGAAGAGCGTGACCGGCTTTGCGGCGACGTGATGACGTACTACTGTACCAAAAGTACAGTAGTACGTCATTTTTCGAACCCGATGG
Source organism: Ammodytes dubius (assembly GCA_026122265.1). Taxonomy (NCBI): domain Eukaryota; kingdom Metazoa; phylum Chordata; class Actinopteri; order Uranoscopiformes; family Ammodytidae; genus Ammodytes; species Ammodytes dubius. The sequence goes on from CM047507.1 coordinate 6,183,164, forward strand.
AAAAAAGTTTTTTTCAAATCTTAGTAAAGTTCTAAAATGATTTACAATACAAAACATTTCTTAAATTGCCGATATTTAACATATTGCAATTTTTTTCAATGTTAACACCAGCATATAAGTGTTCCTTAACAACATAGTGATTTAATTCAGCTTCTATCTCAAAAAACAAGTAAAAGGGTGCAGTTACACTTTAACTTAACTTAACCGGGCTTCAGGCGAGAGCACCCGAGCCATGGTGCGACGCCGCTAGAATAAAACAGTGGCGGTGTAAAACTATGCCGCCCACTGGCGAGCATAATTACAGTAGGCTAGGCGATCGAGCTTTAGGCGAGAGCACCCAAGCAACAATGCAACCCCCTAAATAACACAGTTCAATTGAATTCAGCTTATTTAAGAAGGGGACAGTGTCAAATTAATAAAACACATGATCATACATGGGTTAAAAAGATAGAATTAGCCAAATGCTATTCTCTATCTGTAGTAGTCCCCTGGCAGTGTCAGCGGCTCTAGGTAACCCCAGCGCCCACTGGAGAGCAAATCAACGAAGGCTAGGCAATCGAGCCTCAGGCGAGCACACCCAGGCAACAATGCGCCTTAAATAACTCAGTGACAGCAACACTTGGGTCCCAAGACGTTCACTGGCGCAACTAAAGTAGCCTATGCAACCAGGCTAAGGCGCGAGCTACCGTGCAACGGTGCGACACGGCTATAATAATACAGCGGTGTGAAACTAAGCTGCCAACTGGCGACACACTACAGCAGCCTACACACGTGCAACAGTGTGACACGGCTAAAATCACACGGTGAAGGCGATTTAGGAAACTAATTAGCCCACCGGCGAGCAATACAGCAGCATACAGTGTATACAACAGCATACTAGTGTGTGGCACGGCTCACCCACTGGTAAGCAAATAAAGTAAGCTATGCAACGCAAGGCTTAGGTGAGAGCACACGACTGGTGCGAACAGCTCAAATACAATAGTGAAAGCGACTTCTGACCCGAAGCTGCCCACTTGACGAGTAGCCTCTCGCTCTAGGCGATGCTACAAAATACTGTGGCGGCGGCTTGGACTCTCCCCAAGCCGCTCGCTGTCAATTAAATCGAAGTAAGCAACCGGTCGGGGCGATCTCTCTACGTAGCACCCGAGCACAGTCAACAATGCTAGAAAAACAATACATTCGAGCATACCGGGCTTGGCGAAACACACAAGCACCGGTGAGAACCCCCGGGGGGGAATAACACGGCGACTGTGAAACCAGCCGCCGCTTGACAAGCTCAATTAAAGCAAGGTGGAAAGGTGATATTAGCTTCCGCGATAGCCGCCGGCTACGCGTAGCCCTCACACTTACTCACCCCCTGACCCCGGCCTCAGCCGAAGTCGAACGAATTGCAAGTCGCAGCCTTTGGAGGACGAAGTCAAATCGAAGCCCCAACCCTTAGGTTACAAAGCTACTTGCGACAAGCTAATGGTATATACACAACAATATGTGTGACCTGCTAGCACGAGAAGATAGAAGGAACAGATCCTAGAGTGACTTCCGGAATATATACATATTCTCGGGTCACCCAGGTGTCACGGGTGACTATTTTGGTATAAGATCTCGACCTGCGCATGCGCGCGATGGAACATCCAGTGCTGAAAGCACCGCCTCTGGCGGTCAGTAGGAACGAAATAGAACAGGCATTTTTTTTATGTTTTTAAGAAGAAAATGTATCATAAATCAGAGAATGCAAATCCTTTAGTCATAACCTTCAGAATTTTGCTAAAAATAATTTTGGAAAGTTTTTGTTGTATAATTGAGACTTTTGAAAAAAAAATTGTGTTGAGATAATGGCCTTGAAAGATAGTTGTTTAGGAGAAATATACAGACGCAAACAGACATGGTTAAGTCAAATAAGAACAGAGATGTAGAGGCACACCTGGCGCAGTGGGCAAGAGCCCCCCCCCCCCCCCCCCTCCCCTCGTGTCACCCTTAGGACAAACTCTCTGTCCTACCGCTGCCGGTAAGCCATTAACAATAGTAAAAACATCCATATGTGCTTTAAACACTTTGCTATTGTGGGAAGTAGGCCTATACTTCTATTTTTGTTGCTCATAAATGAGACTGAGACCGTAATGTACCACTATTGCATTTTGGCCCTTGGGTCCAGCATTCTATATTTGCTTTGTTTAAGTTTTTCTCTAGCAGTGTACCAACTCCCTTACTGGTTGTGCTGAGAAAAGACTATTTCTAAATTGTGCACTACTAATGCAGTATTTCTGGTCTGGTCTGTTACATCATAGCGTGGCTTTTATGTCATCAATACCATTAAGCAACTTGAAGACATTGCACGACATGACCAGGCATGTCAATATTAATGATGATGTGAGTGAGTTGATCTTCTTGTTTCTCTAGTGCAGTGGCTCTGGATGAGTGTTGGAACTATTCCAGTACTTCTGTCAAGTCCATATAAGCTGTAAGATTTATGTTTCTCTAATACAATATCTAGGACTGGATTAAACTTTGAACAAAAAAAACTAAATATATATATACACACACATGAGCCGTCATGAAAACCTTACATTAAAAGACATAAAATAACTCTGATGACATCATTGAAGACTCCTAGTGACAATCTAATGTGAAATGTAAAATTGGTAGAGTGCCCCTTTGATAGAAATGGCTGTCATTTCAGTTTTGAGTCAAAGAAATATATACTGACATCCAACTGACTGGAGCCGAGGTGGACCTAATTAATACTTAATTCAACTTGAATCTTGAATTCAAATCAATCATGCTGTCCACACAGCCACATTTCAAAACCAACCGGTTTGCAAATACATTCCAAAGGTTTTGTTTTCCTGTACAGGAGAGGCAGGTGGCAGAGAAAGTGGTTTCGTCAGAGGAGATCCCCTTCATTAGGTTTCATCATCTATCCAAAAACCATTCTCAAAAACAGAAACCAAATCCTGGGATGATTGTACCTGTCTGGTTTTGATGCCACCCACTGTCTGTTGATCCTGGACCCAGATAAACAACAAGAGAAAAACAAAGTTTTCTCAGTGTTGGGAAAGCTACCTTGGAAGTGTTGCTTTGCAAACAACTAATGACTTAACATCGGAAGAAGTTCAATGAGAGCAAATGGTAACACTTTACAATAAGGTACACAAAAAAGAGTAGTTACTCTTCCAAAAAAGAGTAGTTACTGTTTTAAAAAGAGTAGTTACTGGAACAGCAGCTACTCTTTTTTTGGAAGAGTAACTACTCTTTTTTGTGTACCTTATTGTAAAGTGTTACTGAGCAAATCTACCCTAGGCAGAAATATAGTTTGGGTAAAAGGGTACATTAGTTAATTGTTAGTTAATGCTTAATTAACTAACATTTACTAAGCATTACCTAACTGTTAATCACGGTATTGAAAATGCTAAATAAACATAAACTAAGCACTAACTAACTGTTATGCTTAGTTTACGCTTAACTAAGCATTAGTTAACTCTGCAATAACTAACTGTTAATAACTAACCATTAACACTTACTTGATGCTTAATAGGCATTAACTATACATTAACTTACCATTAATAGCATTAAATTAGCATTAGCTAACACTTAATTAATGTACCCTTATTGTAAAGTGTTGCCTCATTTCCCACTAACTCCCTGGCTGGCCCACACACAAAGGCATGCACTGCAGGCTACATACCTGAGATGGCGGTACTAAACTCACTCCGAAAAGTGTAGGTGGCAAGTGAAACCAAACAATAATCAGTTTTCCATGTTATTCGATTATGCAATATGGGTTATGTAATGGCTGGTTCTATTGGCTAGACACAATCTATTGGGACCGGTGCATTGTCCTCAGTGGTGGAAAGTAGTGTGTCATAGTCTGATATATACTCTTATATCTAATTATAGCCGAACCTGTAATATTATTACTTATTTTCAAAATCGATTATTTAGTTTGTGTGGAAGTTTGCGCGCCAGGACAGCTAACAAGCAATGACAATAACCACCAGATCCAGTTAAAACACAAACAAAACAATCGGATGAAATGTAATATACAGTCTGAGTTGGTTCATATAGTCAGGTGGCTTAGTGAAATAACCCTTACCGGGCGAATAAAAGCACCACATTTAGCACGAGGAATTAGACTAAAACCAAAAAAGATCAAATTTAAATAAGAAACCTTTTTGTCCTATTTGTTTATAATAACGTCTGTAATGTGCCGGACTTAACCAAGGTGTACGAGGTACAAGATGTCTCCACACTCAATCAATGGTATGGAGCTTTGTGTACAGATTTTATAAATCTACTCCTATAGGCTAAAACCCATCAGTAGGTCCTAAGGGAAACATCATGCAGAACGTGGTGCTGTTATCCGCCCGGTATACTATCTTATAATGTTTATATTTCATTATCTATATATACTTTTATTTATTGAGTTTTGGTCCTTAAAACTCTCCATAGTAACAGGCTTTGGCATGAAAAAAAAATTATACAGTATATATAGGCAGAGCCGGCCCGAGGCATAAGCGAACCAAGCGGCCGCTTAGGGCCCCCGACTGCCCTGGGGGGCCCCCTCCAAATTTTTTTTTTTTTTTTTTTTTTTTTTTTAGTTTGTGTGTTTGATATTAACATCATATTATGCAAATGTCAGTTATCATACAAAAAAAGGAATAAAATGTTTTGGTCTAGATAATTAATAGCCTAAAAATGTTATCAGTTCATCTGGGAGGAAATCCGAAATTATCTGATCATGTCACGTTCACATCCATGCACAGTGTGTATTGAGTTTATTTAAAAACATTTGGAAATGGGGCTGCCCTCAGTTGCCCATGCACTGTGTATAGTCTATAGCCTATTTCAGCCTTGTCTGTGGAAAAAAAGATACAGTAGCTGGACAACAGAGTTCTTCTGCTTAGTTCCTCACACTGCATTTAAATGCATTCACTATATTACAGAGAAATATGTCCCGTAAAAGAAAAAGAGCTCCAAGCCCAACCCAGAGGACCCTCCATAATGTTTTATTTTATATTAATATTTTTATGGAAAATCCATGTGTCCTTCTTCAATAGCTTCTAATTCATCTGACCCAGTGTCTCCAAATTATTTGTTCTCACAAAATTTCTCAGATTAAGCCTCTTAATTTTCCTCTCAAAGTGCACCAGATTCATGCATTTCAGTTTAAAAAGGTTAAAAAAATCTCCCGGGGGGGCATACCCCCGGACCCCCCTAGGAGGGTCTGAATCTCGGCTGTCTAATACTTTCGCACAGCCACACAGTGGAGGCACTAGCGGAAAACACTGGGTGTGTGAATGATATTGTAACAAACATCTATAGTTTCAGCAGCGCTAACATTGGAGGGGGGCCCCCTAATCATATTTCGCTTAGGGCCCCCTGAAGGCTTGGGCCGGCTCTGTATATAGGGGAACCTCTTTTTATCTTTTAACAAAGTGAATTGAAAGAAAAGCAGTCTATCATTAGAAGGGTCATGTTAGCTGAGATGACTAGCTTATTAAATTCACGTAAGTAAGGTTGTATTACCTCATAGCGGGGCTTTGTTAACGTGCTATGGTAGGAATGTTATTGAGCTACAAAAGCATTAGCAATGTTATCTAGTTTCTTTCACCTTTTGAATGGATTACACTTCCTGAATGGTTTCCTCAAGTTGCTGACATCAGCAAAAAAACACTTTGTTGGGGAAAGTTTTTTTGTCAAATTCCTCCACTTCTCCTCCCACATACAAGCAAGAACCAGATGGGATGGGAAGGTCGTTGATCCCGGCGCCGTATAATTACTGGGCCTTGACAAGAAATAATGTCACATGATGGGTGATGCAACGGTTGTTTCCCAACACTCTGCAACTTATTAGTCAGTGTCACTCCAGTGAACTTGACCCCCGAGACCAAGACAAGCTCCCGCCTCCTGCAGCTGTGGAGGGGAAGCAGTGCATTGGAAATTAATATTAACTACATTACATTTGGATTCAATATTACATTTTCCTTGTCTCTGCTTGCATCAGCTGATATTCACATTTGTACGTGGTTTCACGTGCTGTGCGTAAGGTTGTAAAGGTGAACAAGTTGTATTGCGCTGTAACAAACAATAAATATTATTTCGAAAATACTGACCCTTTAAGTGAGAAAACAGTATACAGTATGCTTTCGAATCATTTGATCATGGCATGCATTTTCCCACACTGACCACTGCTGTGCTGACTGTTTCGAAAAAAAGGGAACTCGGCAAAGAGAAAAGTGCGTCAGCAGCAGTCATGGGAACACTGTCAAATATAAACACTTTAGGACAACTGTTTTTACCTGCTAATTCCCCAGAATCCATGGTGTGATCGTGAGACCAAACTTGTGGTTCTTTATGCCATGTCTAATTTTTTTTTAATTCCGTAGTTGCAACACAACGCAACGCATCATGCCATGGGAAGCTTATCTTCAGTATACGCCCTCAACATCATGTAATCATACCACAGCCTCCTGTCATAAGACATTTGATTTGGTTTGCGGTTAAAAACAAACCACTACTTCCATATTGATGTTTTTCTGTCCAGATGATGAAGCAAAATTACAGAAACAATCCCTGAGTCATGGCCGTGGTTATTGTAAACGTGCAGGTCTTGGTAAGCAGAATGGATGACATGCATAGTCGTTCAAAGCTGAAACACACATACACAGGGATTTAACAGTGTTGTTATGAATGGTGACGCACATTTCACTTTGCTTCATTCCCTTTTTCCAAAACACAGTCAGCACAACAGAGGTCAATATGGGTAAATACATGTATGGCCAAATCCTTATTTCGAAGGAACAGTATATACGCTGTTTCCTCACTTAAAACTCAACAACCATTGGATCTCTATTTACTGTTCATTTTGCATGTTTACATGCTGCAATTTGCGGCATCTGTACATTTGCTACGTCTTGTATACAATCCTCATCCGATCCAAAGATGGCGTCAGGAGGAATCTTCACCTACAGGTGGAAAGGTTATATCAGCGTCCATGATCAGATGCCCTTCTGTAGACACAATGCATTGTGGATGTTTGGACATATCTGCAGAGGACGGCCAGGGATGGATCGGTCATGCAAAAAGATGTTTTGGATGTGGATTTCACGAGGAGTTGCTTGTCTAGCTCTGTTGTGTATATCTGAAACTTTCATATTGTCACTGTCGGGCAGAAACCCTGTATCTCCAAAACAGTTGATTTTTCAGGAAAAAAAACATTTTTGAATACTTTTCATTGGTTTAAACTGTATAGAAGCCACGCACAGACGTGAAGTGTGACCAATAGCACTGATTTATGAAGATAAATAAAATAGAGATACGAGGTTTCCGCCAGACAGCATACCCAAGTATATACTGTATAGTGAGTTTATATAGTTTGTTGCATTACATGAACGACTTTAGTTTAAATGGCATTCACTTGGAATTGCAACAAAATTGCGAAAGAATGTCAAAACAAACAGAGCACACTGAAGCGTTGCAGCATTTCTTAGGAATGTATGTGACTCTCACTGCTGCAACAGGTGCACTGGTGGCACTATGAACTTTTGACTTGAACAAGTTGAATACGTTTGCTCATACAGGTACATCCCCTCTATTAACCTATACCCTGTCACCTGAAAGTTCACACACATCCAAGAGCTCTGTCTTGCATTTTGGAACTTGAACTTGGTTTCGGTTTAGGAGTAAAACTCTAGGGAGGCAGAGGAATGTGAGTGGTGACAAAAGAATTTTGCGTGGAAGGATGTTTACTACTTATGATTGAATAATGTTGGAAGGAAGAATACATGTTAAGGAAGCAGATTGTGTTTTTTATTTTTAAATCCTTACCGACGTGGTTAAAATATTTTCTCCAGAAAAATGACAAACTAAAATGTGAAAGGAACAGGCAGAAAGATGACTAGCCAGATAAGGTGACATAGGAATGTGTGAATGTGTGTGTATCAAATGTTGTAAACAAAATGATTAAATCTGGATGTGTGAGAGATAGAGAGATAGAGAGGAACATAGAAATCAAAAGTGAGGGAGGCACGGAGAAAGGCTGACGATTGGGGCATTGCGACGTCTCAAGCTGCAGTCATGGCGGGCAACATCTGCAAAGTGTGACTATAGTGGGAGCAAGTCATCCTCGTGACATTTGATGATGAGAGTCGGCGGGCCAATTTCCAAATGTGCCGCGGGACGTTTGTCAGGCTCTGTGGCCTTCTAAGCATCCCCTTTAGTACATTGAAAAACCCCCCTTCTGGTGAAGTGATACAAAGGGCACATAGTATCGGATTTAAAAGACCAGACCTCATACGTAGAAATCTGCCATGTGTTTTGGATATCATTCATGTTTTTTTGCCCAAGTGGATTTTTTTTACTTATCGTTAGCCTCATAGCATACTTGCCTAAATCATATTTACTCTACTCTACTTTTACCCTAAATCTACTCTATTCTACATCTACTCTACTCTACATCTACTCTACCCTACTCTATAACTCTTAAAATATGATTTAGGCAATTATGCTATGAGGCTAACAAAATGTGCCGCGGGACGTTTGTCAGGCTCTGTGGCCTTCTAAGCATCCCCTTTAGTCCGTTGAAAAACCCCCCTTCAGGTGAAGTCATACAAAAGGCACTCGGGTATCTGATTTAAAAGACCAGACCTCATCTGTAGAAATATGAGACTTCATGAAATCATTCTGGAAACAACCTCGATATGAAAAAAACAAATCTGATTTGGGCTGGCGGTCTGAATTTATCGCCACCCCCTGATCTAGGACATCCCACGGATAAGTTTCCTGAAAAATGACAGTGCTTGTATTAAATCATTCCACTTTTGAACTATAGGGTCAAGTTTTGACAGGAAAATGCTCTGTGTTTAGCGTGCCAAATAGCCCTTAGGGATACATCATCGTATTTCACTCTGCGATCACCCCCATGCTGCTGTGGGAAGACAATCAAAGAAAAATCAAGGTCTGTACAAGCTCAAAGAGTCAGGAAGAGTGCAACAGATAAAATGTTGGCACCAAAGTTGACACCAAGAACATGTGTGTTAGATGTAAGCAGTGGTCCCATGAGTCATGTGGGAAAGAGTTATTTGAAGATGGAGAGATATTCACTCGCTCACAATGTCGGTCATGGGTTGTAACTGCAGGCAGTGTTTTCCTGCTCTGTAAAGTTTTATATGTAATTCAGTCTTTTACCTCAAGGTGGACTCTCGTACTATTTTTTGTAAATGTACCTGTTGCTTTATTTCTTTGTCTTATTCGTTTGTTTTTATCCGGAAGTTGTTCAGAAGCTAGCGATGCAGCGGCAGACAAGCCACGTTTTTATTTGTTAAGGTTTATTGCCAAGATTTCCTCCAAGCAAGATTTTCGTTTAACCCCATTGGTACAAGCAGGCAAAGTGGTCAGTATTGTGTATTTGTTTCATTTTAATTTGCTGTGAAGAACTTATGTGCTCTTAGATAATTGTATTAGTATTAAGCTAATTTCATGTCTACCACCAGTTCTAAGGTGTGATGATGTCAACAAGACCAGACATTAAAGCATCAGTAAAAGGATCCGAAGTCTCGTGTAATCAATGGGCGTTACAGTAGAACACTAGACTGCATCGGCGAAGGCTCCAAGATGGACGTAACACGGAGCTGCGCCCCGGTCAGAAGACGACGTCACCGCACACTGTAAAAGGAGGTACCGCGAAAAGAACTGTCGCGCTTGAATGCACAAGGAGCAGACGTTAAGAAGCAAGCTTGCTGAAGATCGCATCTTGAAAGTAGCAGAAGTAACCTGGCATTTAAGTTGCATTGTGGACATTTAATTTTTTGCTGCCTTAAAGTAACAGTGGACATTTTTATTTGCGGTTGATTGTAAGAATCAAAGTGACTTAGAAAATACAGGGTTTTGAAGTGAGTTAAGTATAAGATGTTTTAAGTTTAACATCCAATCATTGTGTGTAATTTCATACAAGTGAGTTTTTCATATTAAGACCGTGCCTAAGATTTCACAGCTTTATTATTTGCCATACATTGCAATTCTAAATGGGCCTTTACAGCAATGTGATGCCTTAATGTGCATTTTATTTCATATCGGCACATTTGAGAAATAGCCTACATTTCATTTAAATCTCAACACATTTCATAAACATTTAACATGTCACAAACAAGTGTTAGTGCCACACAGGCAACTAAAGAAGCCAATCATGAAAACCAACAAAAAGATGGCGATGGTGAAAATACCCCATCTCAAGCTGACGCTGGTGAGCATATGGAAGCGACAGTACAAGACTCACAGTCCCAGGTTGGTGCACATTCTACACAACAGCCTCCAGACATGAGAAGAAGCGAACGTTCACGAACGCTAACTGAAAAAGGAAAGGCTCAGCTGGATGAAAGGTTGTGTGATCTAAAAGCGCATTTTTTGAAGCTGTATGGAAAGTGGAAATTTCAAATTAATGGCTTAAGACATTCCATTAAGAAAAATGATGATGTGGATCTAATTGAGGATGTTGTAAGCACAATTAACTCTATCCAAGATCAGATTGACCAAACTTACCTCAAAATAAGGGATATTGCAACTCCTGAACCTGAAATCCGGAGAATTAATGACACATGTAATGCACTCACTGTGACTGCAAATAAAAGGGCTCAACAATACCTCAGTGGTAATGAAGATTCAGAAGTTGTACCCTGGCCTGAAGCTGAGTCAGTGTTTGACAGCACAGTATCCAGTGCAAGCTCGCTTAAACCCAGCTGTAAGTCAACCACCTCTTCCAGTCAGTCAAGGTATAAAAAACAAGAAGCAGCGGCTGAAGTTGCAGCTACACAAGAAGTTCTCAAAATAATGAAAGAACAACATCAGCGAGAAGAAGAGATTCGGAAACTTGAGGTGCAGGAACAAATGTTAACAGCTCAAAGAGAAGCTGAAGAAAAAGAAATTGAAGCAGAGAGTGCTAGAAAACAAACTCAGTTTATTTCAGAAAGCGCTGCTAGAAGAACAGAACTGGAAAGGAAAAAGCGAGAAGTGGAACGGTTGGAGGAAATAAAAAAGCACAATGCAGCACAAGCCAGGCTGAATATTTTCTCAGAAGATCAGTATGACGAAGTAGAGCACCAGTCAGCCATTTTTACTGAACAGGGTCAAGACATCTATCCATCCCCACTAAAGGTTCCAGTTTCCCTCCACCAATCATCTGCACTCAACCCTGTAAGCAACCCTCTCTATCCTCCTCCCCAAGCTAGCCCTGCTCAATCAAATCCACCTTATCATCCACACCTAGCTGCCGTCACTAAGACCTCTCCCCCACATCCCTCAACGTTCACACCTCAACCAGCCAGTTTCCTTCAATCTCCAATGGTTCCCCAAGCCATTCTCACTCAACCTCCTACCGTGCAACAAGTTCCACTTACCAAGGCTCCCACTACTCACTCACCCACATTCACCACCTCTCATGAAGCCTCCAATGATCTTGTGAGAACACTCGCTGAAGCGATTACAGCCAATCGTATCCCAATCCCAGAACCGGCTGTCTTCATAGGAGATCCTCTCAAGTATAATGATTGGAAGCTTTCATTCTGTACTCTGATCGATCGTAAGAACCTGCCAACTCAGGAAAAACTCTTCTTTTTGCGTAAGTATGTTGGTGGCCCAGCCAAAAGAGCTATTGAAGGACATTTCCTAGTAGCAACAGAAACGGCTTACAAAGCCGCCTGGGACAAACTTGAGGATAGATACGGCAATCCGTTTGTTATTGGTAAGGCATACCGTGACAAGATACATGCATGGCATAAAATTGGTCAAAAGGACAGCGAAGATCTTCGTGAGTTTGTAGATTTTCTAAGCAGTGTTGAATCAGCCATGCCTTATGTTCAAGGTTTACAAGCTCTTAACGACTGTGTGGAAAACCAAAAAATGGCTGCCAAATTACCTGATTGGTTAAGCGCACGTTGGAACAGAAAAGTCACTATGTACCAAGATGAACACAAACTGTTCCCTGATTTCAGTTGCTTCATGCAGCTTCTCAACCTTGAGGCTCGAATTGCATGCAACCCAGTCACATCCTTTTCAGCAATAAAGCTAACAGAACAAGAAGCTAAGCAAAATCAGAAACCAAGTGCTAGGGTTTTCACCACTAGCTCAAGTGAGCAGACGAGCAGCATGTGCATTTTCTGTAAGAGGCAAGGTCATACTCTCCATAAATGTTTCAAAATGATGGAAAGGTCAGTTGAAGAAAGGGTTACATTTGTACAACTGGAACGGTTGTGTTTTGGCTGCCTCAAGACTGGCCACAACTCCAAAGCCTGTACATCTAGGAGCATATGTGACTCATGTGGACGAAACCACCCAACATGCTTACATCAAGATCGATGGAAGTACAACCAAGAACAAAGAAGAGAAACTAAACAAACCGAAGATGAACAGTCTAATGAAACCAAAGACGCTAAAGACAAAGAGTTTACACCAACACATGCACTAGAGTCAAAGCAAGCTACCTCCAACAGAGTTGTTCAAGAAGAAAATATCACCCATACGTCTACTGTTGTTCCAGTCTATGTCTCCACATCAGCTGAACCAGACAAAGAAGTTCTGGTGTATGCTTTGCTTGACTCTCAGAGCGATACCACCTTCATATTAAAAGATACAGCTGAGGCATTGGATGTCAAGAAGGAGTCAGTGAACCTGACAGTGTCAACTATAACATCGTCAACAAAGGTCGTGTCCAGCCAAAGGATGAACGGACTACAAGTAAGAGGCATTAACTCTGAAAGTGTAATCAAACTGCCAACAACTTATACCACAGACTTTATACCAGCAAATAGATCAAATATACCCACAAGTAAAACTGCAAAGTTCTGGCCTCACTTAGAACATTTAGAGCATGAAATGTTTCCGGAGCTTGGCTGCGAAGTAGGGTTGCTGATAGGCTATAACTGCCCCCAAGCCTTACTTCCCAGAGACGTCATCAGTGGCAGTGAGGACCAGCCATTTGCGCTCAAGTCTGCGTTAGGTTGGAGCATCGTTGGCTACAGCAATGCTGCCGTTGATGGTCATGATGAAACAGGCTTGAGTCAAAGTATCATCACAAAGCAAGTCATGCCAGATATCATGTCTCCCATTGAGCAAAGTAAACGGCACTGTGTTGTCTCAAAGGATAATCTAGCTGACTCTGCCTCTCGCAGGCTCACCGCGAAGGAGCTTGTAGAGTCCAACAGGTTTACAGGACAGAGTTTCCTGTGCCAAAGAGAACTCCCTAAAGAAGAAAATATTAAGGTGGGAGAGCTTGATGATGAAGACCCAGAACTCAAAGCGGCACAGGTTCACGCAACTAAAGCGAAGAAGAAGAGAAAAAATAGAGTGAAAGTTAAAGCAAAGACGATGAAGAAAGACAAGAAGAAAGAGAAAGGATCAGGAAGTGACCCTCAGTCAAAGGAATACGCTGAATCTGGCGCTGACCAAAAGGGACGTAAGACAATCCTGAGCTCTGATGAGAAGGTTGTGGAAGAGGACACAAGCTGGAAACCGAGTCAAAAGAAGCCCCGGATGTATTCATCTGGCAGTCTGTCTTCAGGAGCAGAACATGCAGATGAATATAAAAGGAGGAAGAAGAAACCAGGAAAGCAGAGAGGCAGGTGTAGCTGCTGCAAAAGGAAGATGGCAAAGGTTACCGACGTCTTCCCAGGAGCTGATGGGAAAGTCAGAAAGCTCAAACTACTGCTTAGTGACACAACACGAGACAGTAGAGGCACATACACAACTAGACCATTTTATTTTGGAAAGGTCCATACATAAAACGGTCCTTTTGCTTGAAGCTGAATAAAAGGTCAATCCATTTGTGAAAGTGATGTAACCACATAGTCAGATTATACAATGTTTTTCTTTGGGTAAGAAGCTGTTCACTAAGTTTACTCTGTTAGAAATCATACGTTGTCTGATGGTGGGAGTGTAACTGCAGGCAGTGTTTTCCTGCTCTGTAAAGTTTTATATGTAATTCAGTCTTTTACCTCAAGGTGGACTCTCGTACTATTTTTTGTAAATGTACCTGTTGCTTTATTTCTTTGTCTTATTCGTTTGTTTTTATCCGGAAGTTGTTCAGAAGCTAGCGATGCAGCGGCAGACAAGCCACGTTTTTATTTGTTAAGGTTTATTGCCAAGATTTCCTCCAAGCAAGATTTTCGTTTAACCCCATTGGTACAAGCAGGCAAAGTGGTCAGTATTGTGTATTTGTTTCATTTTAATTTGCTGTGAAGAACTTATGTGCTCTTAGATAATTGTATTAGTATTAAGCTAATTTCATGTCTACCACCAGTTCTAAGGTGTGATGATGTCAACAAGACCAGACATTAAAGCATCAGTAAAAGGATCCGAAGTCTCGTGTAATCAATGGGCGTTACATGGGTTATTCCCTGTTGCAGGGCTGACTAATACTTTTGTCATATCTGCTCGACAAAACAGAAAATCCATCTTCCTGCCTAAGGAAAGATTTGAGTGTCGCCTTCTGTTCATTTTTCATTTTCTGTTCCTAGGTCTAAATCGTTAAGTGTCCAGGCAAAAGCCGTTTCAAACAATGTTTCCGCAGCCATCTTTGTTGTTTATTATCACAACTTTGATGACAGTATGTCGGTAACTCAAGTCAATGAAGTCCAATGCTTTGTCCTCAGAGTAAGCTAAGGAGCATATTCAAATTTGCTAGTGGGAAGTCTGGATTTAGAAGAAATATAGATTGAAAAAAAAGGGCTAGCATGTTTGATGCCTTTTCTTATTTTTTTCTTTTGCATATTGTTGTTAGGGGTTTGATGTTTATAGAATGGTATCACGTGCAGAGCTCAGACATTTGGTAAATTCTGTTTGGTAAATTTTTCAAACGTGTACCAATTTAACAGTACTCACCCTGCTGCTGGATATTTGCTTTATAGGACTAGGAGTTAAAATCCCGAACGATTTTGCACAGCACTTGTCTTGAGTCTTGAGTGGTGATGAAAGCGACTTCTTTGCTGGGATGACTTTGGTGATGACCACTTTGTGATGTTTCAACCAGTACGGCACATCTTCAGTTCTGTACCCCGGCCTCATTGGGTGTTTCGACCCTTCAGGGGGTTTGGCTACAAAACGCCTTACAGCATTTTCCTTCATGTCCCTCATCGTTGGCATCCTCCCAAGGTACGGTCAGTCTATTGCCATCCCACTTCATCCAGCGGCCTAGCTGGGCATGGGAGACTGCTCTGGCGCATCTGTCTGCCTCTTCCTGACGGCACACCTCTTCCACCACCAGCTGCCGGCATTCACCTGGTGTAGCCTTTTGCCATGTTGGTGCTCGATGTTGTTTTGTGCCCCCAACGGAGCCTTCAAGGCAGCGCTGCCTGGGAGGTCCTGTGTTACGATTTTGTACTGGACCCAAGAGCAGACAGAGGCAGTTGTTGGATATAATAAAAACGGTTTATTTCAACGAGGTGGGGAAGCAGGTGGTGAGTGGGGAAGCCGGGGCGGAGAAGCAGGTAGGTAAGCTGGAGGTTGTGGTCCGGGTAACTGCAGGCAGAGGAAAAAACAGCGTTAGGGTGGTGATCACAAAAACACGAGACAACGAGATAAGGACGAGGTAGAACACTTGGAGCCAGGCGTGTATAGTTACCACTGTAGTGCATGGTACGATCTGGCAACGACAGCAGGGAAGCCAGAGGTGAAGTAGGTGCGTTGATTGATGATGCAGACCAGGTGTGCCACAGAACAGAGGGAGTGGGAGTGGCAAAAGGAGGAGGAGCGCACAGCAGCCAGCTGTGATCACCACAGTACCTCCCCCTCAACGGACGCCTCCAGGTGGCCTAAGCTTCTCAGGATGAGCCTGATGAAACTCACGGATGAGAGAAGGGTCGAGGATGAGACCCCGCGAGATCCAGGTTCTCTCCTCAGGCCCGTAACCCTCCCAGTCGGCGAGGTACTGAAAACCCCTGCCCCGCCGCCGTATGTCCAGCAGCCGCCGGACAGTAAAGGCCGGATGATCGTCAATCAACCGGGGAGGAGGGGGGGGGCATCCGGGGGAGAGAGGACTGGTGGAGACTGGCTTCAACTTGGATACATGGAAGGTGGGGTGAACGCGCATTGAAGGGGGAAGCTTGAGCTTCACAGCAGAGGGATTCATAATGTCAACAATCGGGAAGGGACCAACAAAACGAGGGGTAAGTTTTTTAGAGCCAGTCTGCAGCGGAAGATCCTTAGAGGAAAGCCACACCCGTTGCCCACCCGATAGGCAGGAGCGGGAGCCCGGTGGCGATCCGCGATGCGGCGGTTCTGTTCCGCAGAGCGCAGCAGAGCGCAGCAGAGCGCAGCAGAGCGGAGCGAGTGCCCTTCCAAACCCTGCGGCAACGGCGGAGATGGTGCTGGACAGAGGGGACGGAGATGTCGTCCTCTTGAGCGGGGAACAAAGGTGGCTGGTAACCAAGGGAACACTCAAACGGGGACATGCCGGTGGCTGCGCAGGACATCGAGTTGTGGGCATATTCGATCCATGTGAGGTGGTCACTCCACGCCGTGGGGTCCCAGGTCCTGATTCGCCCTTTCAGCCTGCCCATTGGTCTGAGGGTGGTATCCAGACGACAGGCTGACAGAGGCCCCCAGCGCACGGCAGAAAGACTTCCACACCTGGGAGATGAATTGGGGACCACGGTCGGAGACGAGGTCCGCGGGAATCCCGTGGAGGCGGAACACATGCTGCACCAGCAGCTGGGCAGTCTCGGTGGCAGAGGGGAGTTTAGGGAGGGCAATGAAATGAACAGCCTTAGAGAACCTGTCCACAACTGTGAGAATGACTGTGTGGCCATTAGAGGGGGGAAGACCAGTCACAAAATCCAGGCCAATGTGAGACCAGGGCCGGCCAGGAACAGGAAGGGGGCGTAGCAGACCAGCAGGGGGTTGATGGGAGGAGCACAGACCGTGCAGGCCAGCACAAATGCCCGGGTGTCAGCGTCCATCGCTGGCCACCAAAAGTGCCTCTTCAGTAGGGAAAGGGTGCGACCCACGCCAGGGTGACAGGCGAAGCGCGATGTGTGGCCCCACACCAGAACTTGAGACCGCACCGAACTGGGGACAAAAAGGCGGTTTGGAGGGCTGTTGCCCAGGTCTGGTTCGGTGACTAGGGCCTCCCGGATGAGGGACTCTATCGCCCAGGTAACAGCAGCCACATTGAGACAGGAAGGAGAGAGGATAGTGTCAGGGGGGGGCCGGTGTGTTCACAGTGTCAGGCTTGACGTTACAGGACCCGGGCCGGTAGGTGAGGGTGAAATTGAACCGCCCCAAAAAAAGGGACCACCGGGCTTGGCGGGAATTTAATCGCTTAGCTGTCTGAATGTAAGACAAATTCTTGTGGTCGGTCCAAACCACGAACGGCTGTTCTGACCCCTCAAGCCAGTGCCGCCATTCCTCCAACGCCAGTTTCACAGCCAGCAGCTCTCTGTTACCCACATCATAGTTCCGCTCAGCAGGAACCAGCCGGCGAGAGAAAAAGGCGCAGGGGTGAATCTTCTCATCAGTGGCAGAGCGCTGGGACAGGACCGCCCCCACCCCAGTGTCAGATGCATCAACCTCCACAACGAACTGCCTGGAGGGGTCCGGTTGGATGAGAATGGGAGCAGATGAGAAAAGCCTTTTAAGCCCAGAGAAGGCAGCGTCCGCCTCCGGCGTCCAGGCAAATGGGAGGGCAGGAGAGGTGAGACGGGTGAGAGGGGCTGCAACCCTGCTGTAATCCCGGATAAATCTCCAGTAAAAATTGGCAAACCCCAGAAACTGCTGCAGTTTCTTGCGGGAATCGGGGATGGGCCAGTCTGTCACTGCAATGACCTTCTCGGGGCAGGTCCTCACTTGCCCGCTCTCAATGATGAACCCCAGGAAGGATACAGAGGTGACACTGAACTCACACTTCTCGGCCTTCACATAAAGTTTGTTCTCCAACAGTCGTTGAAGAACTTGCCGGACATGCTGAATGTGTTCCTCCTGGTTGCGGGAAAAAATCAGGATGTCGTCTAAATAGACAAAAACTGAGCGGTTGAGAAAGTCCCGGAGGACGTCGCTGACCAGGTTCTGGTACACAGCAGGGGCATTAGTTAGGCCGAAAGGCATGACGAGATACTCAAAATGGCCGAGGGGGGTGTTAAAGGCCGTCTTCCACTCATCGCCTTCACGGATGCGCACCAGATGATAGGCATTACGTAGGTCCAATTTGGAGAAGACTGTGGCGCCCTGCAGTGGCTCGAATGCGGAACTGATGAGGGGCAAAGCATACTTGTTCTTCACTGTAATGTTATTAAGACCCCTGAAATCAATGCATGGGCGAAATGACTTGTCCTTTTTGGCCACAAAAAAGAAACCTGCACCAACAGGAGAAGAGGAGGGTCTCATGAGGCCAGCCGAAAGAGAATCCTTAATGTACTTCTCCATGGCCTCCCTCTCAGGACGGGACAAGTTATAAAGGCGACTACTGGGCAAAGGAGGAGATCAATGGCACAGTCATAGGGGCGATGAGGAGGCAGGGTGAGCGCACGACACTTACTAAATACCTCTCCCAGGTCATGATAGATTTGGGGAACCTTGGGCAAGGGAACATCTCCCACTGCCGGAGACAGGGCAGATTGTAAGCAGGTGGAATGACAAAAAGTGCTCCAACTCACCACTTTGCCAGAAGACCAGTCAAATTGGGGATTATGAAGTTTGAGCCAGGGGTGCCCCAGCACCAGGGGAGTGAGGGGAGACAGGACGACATGAAACTGCAGTATCTCGTGGTGATTACCAGAAACAATTAACTCAAGGGGCTTAGTAGTACGGTGAGTAATAAGGGCCAGGTGACGGCCGTCTAAGGCGTTAGCATTTAAGGGAGAGGGTAATTGTTCCAATTTAATGCCAACCTGAGATGCGAAGCCAGCGTCAATGAAGTTCTCATCCGCTCCAGAATCCACCAGGGCTGACACAGGAAAGGAATGCCCGAGGGACAGGAGAGTGGCATCCAGCAGTCAGCGAGAACAGTGAGAATCGGGGACGGAGGGGGCGTGGCTCAGCAGGGCCCCGAGCCTCACTGCCGAGCCCTGTCTTTTGGCAGTGACGGACAGGTGGAGATGAGATGCCCAGGCAGCGCACAGTACAGACACACTCCGGTCTTAATCCGATGAAGCCGCTCTGCCTGGGTGAGACGTGTGCGGCCCAGCTGCATGGGCTCCTCTTCAGTGACAGCACGCGTCACGGGGGCAGAGAGGGCAGTCTTAGGGAAGAGTGGGGAACAGGAAGCAGCGAAAGCCGGAGGCACGGAGCTGCCCGCCTTCTCCCTACGCCGCTCGCGTAGGCGATTATCCAGCCGGATAGAGAGGGAAATTATTTCATCGAGAGTTTCACCTTCCTCCCTAGTATCCAGCTCATCTTTGAACGACTCACTGAGACCGGAAAGAAAAAGCCCACGTAGTGACTTGTCGTTCCAGCCCGACCTGGCGGCATACGTCCTGAACTCGACAGAGAACTCAGCTACACTGCGGGAGCCCTGACGTAAAGAAATAAGCCGCTTGGCGGCGTCCCCTCCCTCTACTGGGTGATCAAAAACTTTCCTCATTTCCGCTACAAAAAGGTCAAAATTGTCATTAACTGGAGAACTACTGTCCCATAATGCTGAAGCCCACGCTAGTGCAATACCCTTAAGTGACCCCATAATGTAAGCGATTTTAGACCTTTCAGTGGGGTATATGAGGGGCTGCTGGCTGAAAACTATGGAACATTGGATCAGAAAGGCTCTACACGTACCCATGTCCCCAGCGTAGCGCTCCGGCGCAGGAATGAAGGGCTCACGGGCTCAGGCAGAGCCGGCCCAAGCCTTCAGGGGGCCCTAAGCGAAATATGATTAGGGGGCCCCTCTCCAATGTTAGCGCTGCTGAAACTAGATCTTTGTTAAATATCATTCACACACCCAGTGTTTTCCGATAGTGCCTCCACTGTGTGGCTGTGCGAAAATATTAGACAGCCGAGATTCAGACCCTCCTAGGGGGGTCCGGGGGTATGCCCCCCCGGGAGATTTTTTTAACCTTTGTAAACTGAAATGCATGAATCTGGTGCACTTTGAGAGGAAAATTAAGAGGCTAAATCTGAGAAATTTTGTGTGAACAAATAATTTGGAGACACTGGGTCAGATGAATTAGAAGCTATTGAAGAAGGACACATGGATTTTCCATAAAAATATTAATATAAAATAAAATATTATGGAGGGTCCTCTGGGTTGGGCTTGGAGCTCTTTTTCTTTTACGGGACATATTTCTCTGTAATATAGTGAATGCATTTAAATGCAGTGTGAGGAACGAAGCAGAAGAACTCTGTTGTCCAGCTACTGTATCTTTTTTTCCACAGACAAGGCTGAAATAGGCTATAGATTATACACAGTGCATGGGCAACTGAGGGCAGCCCCATTTCCAATTGTTTTTAAATAAATTCAATACACACTTTGCATGGATGTGAACGTGACATGATCAGATAATTTCGTATTTCCTCTCAGATGAACTGATTACATTTTTAGGCTATTAATTATCTAGATCAAAATATTTTATTCCTTTTTTTGTATGATAACTCACATTTGCATAATATGATGTTAATATCAAACACACAAACTAAACATTTTTTTTTTTTTTTTTTTTTTTTTGGAGGGGGCCCCCCAGGCAGTCGGGGGCCCTAAGCGGCTGCTTAGTTCGCTTATGCCTCGGGCCGGCTCTGGTGGCAGGTGTAGCGGGAAGTGGGAGCAGGCGGAGGTGCCGCTGGCAGTGAAGGCGCTGTGGTGTGGGGAACCAGTAAGTCCAATTGCTGACCCATTTGAGTGACACGGGTAGCGAGATTCTCAAAAGCCTCCATAGCGTCCCGGAGGGCTTGGCTGTGCTCAGCCACCTGAGTGCCTTGGGCGGCGAGAGCTCCACGGATCTTGCCAAATTCCACTGGGTCCATCTTGGCCAGATCGTTCTGTTACGATTTTGTACTGGACCCAAGAGCAGACAGAGGCAGTTGTTGTTGGATATAATACAAAAGGTTTATTTCAACGAGGTGGGGAAGCAGGTGGTGAGTGGGGAAGCCGGGGCGGAGAAGCAGGTAGGTAAGCTGGAGGTTGTGGTCCGGGTAACTGCAGGCAGAGGAAAAAACAGCGTTAGGGTGGTGATCACAAAAACACGAGACAACGAGATAAGGACGAGGTAGAACACTTGGAGCCAGGCGTGTATAGTTACTACTGTAGTGCATGGTACGATCTGGCAACGACAGCAGGGAAGCCAGAGGTGAAGTAGGTGCGTTGATTGATGATGCAGACCAGATGTGCCACAGAACAGAGGGAGTGGGAGTGGCAAAAGGAGGAGGAGCGCACAGCAGCCAGCTGTGATCACCACACCCTGACCCTAACCCTATAACCCTAACTGTTCCGTGGGGGGCTCAAAACACCAAACACCCATGTTGGTGTCTTGTTGCTCATTATATACATCATTTTGAACACAACTAGAATTGCAACATTTTGCTAAATGACCTCAAAGTGCATTTATGTTGGAACTGAAGAAGTCAAACCAAACTTAAAGGTGTACAAAAAAAGAGAACACATTAACATAGCGCATTATGATTAACGCCAAAGTTTCCCCCTAGCAGCAGAACTGCATTGGGCGGGGTTTATATGATATCATTTACCAGTAACTAGTGTTTACTACCCTCCAAACATTACTTATCTACATTCCTATTGGCTATGGTAACACATTGTGGAGATACAAATAAAAACACAGAGTGACTAAGCCTTGTGTGTCACCATTCACAGAGGGTTATACTTTGTATTAGGACTGTTTATTAAAGTTACTCTGATGTTGTGTACTATTCACCAATGCGTTCCTACATCCTATTTATCTCTTGACTTTTCATGATAAAAGTGTTACACTAAAATATGTAAGCCTTTAGATTCTTCCGCTTTATAAAACAAAATGATAAAGTACCCACTTTGGAGGACAGAACACATCGAGTGGCCTTGTGTGTAGATCTGTCATAGGCATTTGACATAATTCTCTTCCCCTTCACTGACCACGCAGTATTGGCTTTGATGAAAAATAATTAAAGGTGTACCACAGGGTTCAATCCTGGGTCCTGTCTTGTAAAAATGTATATCAACATGGTCTCATCATTAGGTCACTGTCAGATTCATCTTTATGCAGATGACACTATCGTGTATTGTATTTTTGAGTCTGTACAACAAGCATTTAAAACCTTCAACTCTCTTTAATTGCTTTATAAAATGCTCCCATGATTTTTAAACTGGCTTAATGCAACCAAAACAAAATTCACACTGTTTTAAATTATACACAGCACACATTTGCCTCTTCTGTGGTTGTGTCTGCTCTGGTGAGAACCAGGCCTCCATTGGAGAGAGGAGCTCATGTGGCTCAGAGAACACACTTAATAATGTACATACATTTTACATTTTATATAAATATTTTATATATATAACAGTAATATTCTCAACTTTATCTTACTTTAAATCGTTTTGGTTGCCGACTTAGTTTCTTGGCAAGATTAAGCATCTTTAACACAAGGTACACTGACTGGATGGTGGAGTAGAGAAAGCAATTTCCAGAACCCTGGTTCATGTCCATGACTAAGTGGTCACTGGTTACTCAGAGTCCTGTAGGGAAATGTGAAATGGCTAAAAACCACACTAAGATAATATTATTGCTGTTTTATTTTTTTTCCTTTTGGGGAGAAACATACCCACTAAATGAAGATAAAAAAAAAATTAAATCCCTTCTTCATTCTGCCCAAACCTCCCCAATCAAAACCAGTGTGAGAAACCTTTGGCTCAAGATTTAGGCCATAAATTAACCAAAACATTGCACCCCCCCTACTCACAGAAGACACTGTTTCATGTTTTGTCCTTACAGTTTTTATTAATAACTTTTCATTTTAGAAACACACACACAAATATAAAAATTTATAAATTCAATTGACATAGCAAAAAGTGCCCAGCAAGAAAGGAATTAAATAATTAAATTAAAGAAAACACAAGTTTGACCCTTTTAAAAAGGCTTATATGAGCATAGTTGTACATCAGAAACATGCATGTAAAAAAAGGAAAAAAAAGGCCCATGGTGAGAAAAGTCTAAGTCATCCACACACAATCACAGCCTGGTATAAAGATCCGCTTGGTCAAACCAATGTGTGCAAGAAAGAATACCTGTTTTGTCCTTCACAGTGGTAAAAGTAGTTTATCACTTGATAAACCATAACGCATTGCGATTTACACCAAGGGCGGGGTTTATATGATATAATTTTCCGGTAACTAGTGTTTACTACTCTCCAAACATTCCTTATCTACATTCCTTTTGGCTATGGTGACACATTGTAGAGGAGGTACAACAAAAACACAGGGTGATTAAGCCTTGTGTGTCACCATAAATACTTTACTGTTTATTCAAGTTACTGTACTGCTGTGTACTAATTAACCAATGCTGTCCTCCGACAGCCTCAATATCTATTGACTTTTCATGATACAGGTGTTACACTGAAATATGTGAGCCTTTGTATTCTACAACTTTACAAAAAAAAAACCAATACGACTAAGTGGCTGGTCAAATAAATAATGAAGATCTTTTAGAGGAACTTCTGCTATTTTCCCTTAACCAAGTGCTTCCCCTTATTTCTGCTTTCCCATTCTGTAAAATTACTTTTCATTCACACATCCCTACGTCATCTTTCTGCCTGTAGTTCTCAAGCTAAACAGTCCTTGGGTGTTACTTTTTGAATAGAATTGCAAACCGTGTCATTCTGTCCTATCTCCTATCCTCCCTGACCTACTGTTAACCCTTTTCAGTAACAGTTAAGTAAATACAAATGTTACCACGTTCAAACACAGTAAAAAAAAAAAATGCATGTTTGCCAAATAAGGCCAAAAGTCACATTTCCAGCTATTATGCTGCTATCCTTAACGGATTAAAAGTGTAACAATAAACTGCTATTTCGAACAATCCAAAGAGTTCCTACTGATAGTAGTTGGTGATTTCGAAAAGTGATGTGGGTTAACTCACGTGTTTTGTTTTTGGACACAGGCCAAAAGTAACATGATTTCTTGACTCAATTTGGATATGTTCCCTTAAGTCCTGGAGTTCAGCCATGCTTTTTACTGTAAAGTAGTTTTAAAAGGTTGGGGAAAACCACAGACTGGAGCTAATGGCATTCTAATGATTTGTCAGATAATTTTCCGAGCAAGACACCTGTCCAAACAAGATATCTAAAGCCTTACTAACAGCACAAAGAACAATTCTTTGATCGTCTCTCAAGAATGCGGGAAATATCGGCATCTAATAAACAAAGTTAATAATAAACTTATAAACAGTTCATTCTTTTTGGTGAATTGATATTTTGCTGTCTCACCTAAAGTCCAAATCAAATATATTTAATATATAAAATGATATAAAAACAGAGAAACTCAACTTATTTCTCCACCAAAGATCATAACAAAGTGCTTTTGCTTTCCAAACATTTGGATTTAATACAGTGGAGTTACAAATTTAGAGATGGTGCTAGAAAGATGATGCATGCTCTTTAGAATAGTTAAACCAGCAGTAGTGTGTCTCTGTGAGTGGGTTAAGGAGTTAAAAAACAATAATTTTAATAATGCAGTCAGGCAAGTACTAAGAGCTTTGTAATGTTCCATAATTGAGCAGTTATAGTAATGAGGCTCAGTCCTCTTCGCAGCAGACTCGGGTTCGAATCTGGCCCGTGGTCATTCTCTGCATGTTTTTCAACACTCAGCCCCATTTCATCTCTGTCTCTCTGCACTATCAATAAAGCGTTAAAAATGTAATAATAATAATTGATTGGACTTATATAGCGCTTTTTCTCGCACTCAAAGTGCTTTGCCGGGTTCCAGGTATCATTCGTTCACACACAGTCATACCGGTGGTGGTAAGCTACGATAGTAGCCACAGCTGCTCTGGGGCAGACTGAAGGAAGCGTGGCTGCCCAAGGACACAAGAATCATGGGAGGATGGGAATCGAACCGCCAACCCTCCAATCATTGGCTGACTCGCTATACCATCTGAGCCACGGTCGGCCCAAAAAAAACAAGCAGATTTAGGCGATTCTACATTACTAAGACAGAAGTTCAGCACCGAAGAACACCTGGTGTTCATTCTTTGCGATGAGTCTGATGTCTGACGACACCACATGCAGTAGACTGTTGGCCTCCAGCTCAAAGGAGCCGGACGTATAGAGAGATTTAGTCCAGGACTCCACACAGCTCACTGTGTCCACTGCTGACAGGAGAGGCACGTCTTTATGGTAGGTGTCGTGCCATACAAGCACCTCGTTGGTCAGCTTAATATGAAGATTGTCGTGACACGTCTCATCATGATAGGTGATCTGCAGGTACACTCTGTATATCCCACTTCTGGGCACTGTCAGGTTTCCATTGGAGTATTTGAAACCTCCACGACAGAAGGCATGTCCACTCTCACTGTCCCACTCAAGACGGCTCCCATTCACTTTTCTGGGATACAAGACTGAAAGCAGATAGGAGAAAAATAATTTTAGTTACAAATGTTTCTGTTTTTGTACTATTTGTAGGTAACTGTCAATTTTGAAGTAAAAGCTGTGGATATGCACACTGGCAAACAACAAAATTCCACAGTGCACACCCTGACTGATCTCTTAACCTGAATGTCTGTTGATTTGTCTACCCAAAGTCTGCATTTATTTTTTAGGCCTATGTGCTTTTGGGGCTGTGGCCAGAAAAATTAAGCTTTTTTCCTGCGTGACCAATATTTAGTCATAATTCGCTTTACTGAACATATCCTTGGTCTACAGTGAGATGATTCACAGCTATCCCTGACCCTGGCAGCATTGCACTGTGTTTTACCTGTTAGCATGGCGCTAGGACGTAGCATGGCGCTAGGACTTCCCAAGGCTTCATCTTGCTGCTGTTGTGAGGAGGAGCTGTTAGGCTGAATCATGGGCTGCAAGGAAACAAGCACATACTTGCTATAACCAAACCTTATGATACCATAAATGAAAATGACAGGCAAAAAGATGACTACAATATATACAGATGGGAACTTGTCCCCCCAACTTTTCAAAATACCGTGTGTGTCCCCTTTAAACACACTTCTTTTTAGGATTATTTTTGCTTTTAAGATACAGTTTGGAGAGACGGAGATGAAATGGGGTAGGGAGGGGGGTGACATGCAGAGAATGACCCGGGTCGGCCGGGCCGGTAGAGTACCCCGTTCTCTCCGACAGGGACAGAGCCATGACTGAGCTAAAAATAAACCTTTCCCTTTTATTCTCTTCTCAGAGTGCACCAGAGTGGTTCAATTACATGTTTAAAATCACAAAAATATCATTCTGGGGGAGGACACCCCAGACCTCCTACAGGGGTGTACTTTTCAAATATAATTTCTTATGGGTGGCATGCTTTATTGTATATATTGTAGTACTATTCTGCATTCAGAATTTATATTTGTGACCAATTTAATTATTACCTGGCAGAGGACTCACTTTTCAAAATTGGTATATGTAATAGTAGAACATGAAATTTGGTTGCTGCATTTTATTTTTGAAGGACTCTAACTGGTTACAGTTCGTTTCTGACTTGAAGGAACTTCAAATTCCAGAACTTGTACGCTTTGTTTTCCAGATGAGCCCCCCTACACTCCACTGTCCTTCATTTCTTCTTCTGTGGTTTATAGAATACATCTTATTGCCCACTTTCCCTCTTCACATTTTCCCAATGGGCTAGGATCTGGAGCGGGCAGTAATGACAGAGTTCCATTAAGAGGTCCCCAGGGCTAGGCTATTAAGCTATAGGCACAAACAAAAAAGCACACCGGTTACAATAGCATATGGATTGACGTATAGGCTAGAGTCAGAGATGGAAAGAAAGCTAATGAACTTCATTTACTCAGGTTAGGCCTAGCCTATTACTGAAATGGATAATAACAAGTGTTTTTATTTTAATAGTAGTTTTTAAAATCTGTAGCCTAATTTCACTTCAGGTTCATTTAAGTTTGTTTCTTTTGAAGAAGTACATTTTATTATTTGCAAATCACCCCTACCCCTAATGAGTAGCATATAGGCTATAAAATAGTAAACCAGCCTGATGAAAAAAAAGAACTAGGCTACCCTACAAGGCTTATCCACACACCATTTTTTTGGCTACACAGGAGACCCCCCTAACTTTGAGGCATAGGCCAACTCTTGACTTTTGCATTTTTTTGCATACATTTTATGCAATAGGCCTAGTTGTTGGTTTAAAAAAAGTACCACACACACACACAACACACACACACACACAACACACACACACACACACACACACACCACACACACACACACACACACACACACAACACACACACACACACACACACACACACACACACACACACACACACACACACACACAAAATAGCATAATCTGAAATAGTTTTAATGTTTTTAACGAGCAGAAACACATGTAGCCTATGACGGCCCTCGCAGCCATATGCTCGCGGCGCGCAGCCTACTGGAATTTCATTAGTCGAAGAAGACTGAGGAGGGTGTCTTGTTACTAAGCAACTACACTAACACTAAGATGGATGCATCCAGTCACTTTTACTCATGCTTTCACTCAACAAAACAAACCCTTCAAAATGTTAGTTTAATAAAGCGCTGTTTCATAGCGACTCCGAGGCGTCAATCGTGGCTAGGTAGGGCGCATTAATCTATACAGCTCTTTACGTCTGTATTAGCGGGACATATTTCATTCAGAGCAAAAAAAAAACAAAAAAATGTTCAAGACCTCCTTTAGGCTCTGTCATTAAAGTTGCATGCAATTTTCAGCAGGCAGGCATAACTCGACCAAGCACCGGCAACAGTGTAGCGCCTGTAGCTTAATAAATGATTTGAAGGAAATAACGCTATGATGAATAAAATATTTACCTGGCTTGCTGGTGGTGACTGGTGTCCTCGCACCTGGAGCACAAGTGCACCCAGGAATGCCAGAAACAGTGCAATCAGAAAAAACAGCGCCAAGGCTATACACTGGGCCATTCGGCGTAGTTTTGTGTTGTCCCGTTGGAGACGTTGAATCATGGTAGTTTGCCGGTGTGATCCTGCCTCTCCCCCTGCTCCTCCACAGCGGCAGCAGTGTTGGTAGTAGCAACCTTCTTCCTCCATGCCACCGGTGATCAGCCGCAGTCTCCCATCCCACATCTCCACTTATCAGCGCGGCGTCGCCCACGTTGC
This sequence comes from Ammodytes dubius, assembly GCA_026122265.1. NCBI lineage: Eukaryota > Metazoa > Chordata > Actinopteri > Uranoscopiformes > Ammodytidae > Ammodytes > Ammodytes dubius. The sequence continues at coordinate 6,211,388 of CM047507.1, forward strand.
GGTGGCAGCAGGGAGGTGGACCGGCAGGCTCGACTTAAAGCGAGTTTCACTGAGTGTGTCTGAGGCGGCGGCGGCACTCTCACAAATAACTTCCCCTTTCCCGAGATTATACTGTTTCATCATCAGATACTAGTAGGCTAACTCCCACAGTCTAGGTAGCTACTCCCACTCCAAATAGTTCGGATGAGCGCTTGGCTGGCTCTGAAAAGCAGGTGAACACCAAGATCATCAAAGGACTTGATGGCAATTGTTCTTAATATCCCATTTCAAAACATCACTTTTATAAGACATGAACAGCAGACAGATAGCCTAAAGTAGCCTAACATTGGTTTGCTTTTGTCAGTGAAGAATGTTGTCAACCACAACGTTACGTTACACCTCTTTGAAGCCCTATTACATTTCCACCGTATTGAACTCCTTACAATTTGAAGATGACATCAATAGGCCTAAATAAAACATTAGCCTATGTGACGGGAGAATTAGTTCCAGTGATGTTTTACTTAGACATCTGTGAATTGGATAATGTTCACACCTTCTGTTAGTTAAGTTTCATTTAGCCTACAAGGGGTGTGCAATAAAGAATGTTCTTGGGAAACAGCTCCCAAGACTTCCTCTTTATGACCTAAACGTAGGCCTATGTTAAGGTGTTTTCTATCATGTGTTTACCAAATGGATGTATTTGTGTTGACACTTAAACTGATGTAACAGATGTAAAGCCATTTAGTTGCATATAAGGCTGCAAGTTTGAAGTGATGTTTGTCATTCCTCCTACCCTCATTCATTGGAAGAGTGGTCTGACCCTTTTCAGCTGAATCACATTTTGATTTCTGTTTGTTTTATCTACTTTTATTAAATTGTTTAGATTGAGAAGTTTCAGTTCATTTATTCCCACAAGGTTTAAGGAATTAAGGCAAAACTTCCACGACAGCCTACACTGTCAGTTTAACCTCATGGTGTAATCCAAACCACAGAGACAGGGCATCCTATCAATCCACTCATCATATTTTCATCGCATTTTTAAAAACAAACACGTGAACACTATCAATTGAAGCACACTTGTCACAGAAATGTCAAATTCATCAGTAATAGCCTACATTGATGTCTCCTCCACAGACAGTGCTATCTAATACAGCTGTAATGGACATTCATTCATACCAGCAATTTGCTTCTCAAAATATACCTTCCTCCAACCCTTGCCACAAGCCATGCAGGGGACACAGCAAAAATGTGGAGGAAGGTGCTCTGGTCAGATGAGACCAAAATTGAAGTTTTTGGCCAGCATCATGCTATGGGGATGCTTCTCTTCAGCAGGGACCGGGAAGCTAGTCAGAATTGATGGGAAGATGGATGGAGCCAAATAGGGCAGAAAACCTGTTAGAGTCTGCAAACTTGAGACAGGGGCGGAGGGTCACCTTGCAGATTGACAATGTCAGTCTCTATATGTGCAAAGCTGGTAGAGACATACCCCAAAAGACATGCAGGGATGTTCTATAAAGTATTGACTCAGGGGGGTCTGAATACTTTTGCACGGCACTTTTAATTTTTTTTATTTATAATTTTTTTTTATGATTTTCGTTGTACTTCACAATATGCTGCACTTTGTGTTGGTCTATCTCATAAAATCCCAATTAAATACATTTACTTGTTGTGTGGTTGTGTAACGTGAGAAAATATGGAAAGGTTCTAGGGGTATGAATACTTTTGCAAACCACTGGACATTAATATTCAGTTAAGCTATACCTTGGATTAAAGTGTCTATGATTCATATCATTTGTTTGCATGTTGGAGATGAGGGTTTACTTCTAGGATAAATAAAATATAAAATCCACCCTCCATGCTCTAGAAGTCACACTCAGATTCACATCACATCTTATTTAAAAAAAATAAACTGTCAATTTTGCAACGCTTCCTTCCATTCAGCTGGGCAAGTGGTCATGTAATACAGTCGACTCTGGAAAGGGAAAGTGTTATAGTCTTAATATGAGAGCCTTACAGGATCTACTTACTATCATTGGTGACATAATTAACAATAAGTGTATGTGTGTGTTAAGAGACACACAGCCAACTTGCAGTGTGCATATATAAAACCTTGTTACTTAGCACAGAGCAGTAGAGGATGAAGTAAGAATTTGAACAATCCCATACAATACAATGTGTCTTCTTCTAAGTGGCAGTGATTTCAATGAAAGATATAATGCAAGAAACAGATACAGACAACAGTTAAAACCCATTTTTATTTGAGAGTTGAGCTCTGACTTTGGGCCAATATTTACATCATTTTTCCTCTTGGCTTTTGAGTTTTCTGGGTGGTGCATTTTTGAGTACCGCAGCTGTGTACTGTTTATGGCAAAAAGTCCACTGAGAATAAGAAAAAAATGAAAAGTAAAAATACAAAAAGCTGTGGGCTGACTTGCAACATCACACCCCTCCTCTTGGAGAGAGTGAGAGGTTGGGGAGCTTGTGTTCAGTGACAGTGTACACACACACACACACACACACACACACACACACACACACACACACACACACACACACACACACACACACACACACACACACACACAACCACACAACAACCACACACACAACACTTATTCTAACCTGTACAATAATAGTGCTACTATTCACATTCATCTGTACAATAATCCTATTTACAAGTGATCACATTAGGGAAAGAGCCAGTACCTGAGGAGTTAGTTCTCATAATTAGCTTTTTTACTCATTCACCGTGGTAAAATGAAGCGCACCCCCCGACCTTACAATGTGGCCTGAACAAGACTAGAGAAGCCTGCGATGCATTGTCCACCATCGGGTGTGAAGCTTTTTGAACTACAGCGTCTTTAGCAGCGACTCACTGTTTAAGCCGATGAAACTTGATTGTGGGAGATTGTAATGATGGCAAGTAGGCTACTATTGCTGAGGTAGGCAGCAAAAGAGCAGATTAGATTATGGCGGTTCACTCAAGCCTATTATATGAGTCACTCACTACACTGCAGCAGTATAGTGGTGAGAGTTTATAAACAGCAGTTGTTAGAAACACTCCTCTTTAGATATAGACACAAGGTGAGCTGGCACGCTTTAACAAAAGACAGGAAGCCTAGAAAAAAAAAAGAAAAAAAATTAGGTAATTAAAAAAAGCTTGTGCCAGCAGCAGCCTTCATCCCACCCTACCATGACTCTCTCCAAAACACACACACAGACCATACATGAAAACATACTGGCCAATTCATCAATTATACCATTCGACAGCACGAACAGATTAAAAACACCATGAAATAAACACATCGTACACATGTGCAGCATTTTCCTCCCGAGAAAAGAAAACGTCAAAACAATAAATATGAGCTTCAAAAAAATTCATTAAATAACAATCATTGTCTCCCGTTTTAAGATCACTCTTTTGTTTAGTGATCCGGTTATAACTTAAACAGTCAAAAAAGTTTTTTTTTTTTTTAAATATCTGAAATGCTAGGGGCTCCTGCAAAAAAGTCTTCCAACCAGAGAGTCAGGATCATTGTGTCGGCCAACAGGTGTACAGTATATGTGTTCTTTGCACCCGTCTCGCTCCATGCCAATTACCTCACTATATAATCTGCACTACAGCGCCCTCTGTAGGCAAAACTCAAGCAGAACACTTTTTTTATTCTTTGGACCCATTTCACTGATCACCCATTCCACACACACACACACACACAATACAAAAAAAAAATGGGAAACCTTTCAAGTGTCTTTTCCCCATCTTTGATCACATATGCTTGGTCTCACTGTCAGTTTGCTTCAGTGTGGTGAAGAGCCACACACACATATACCAGCAGGGTTAAACAGGGTTCCTACACGTTTTTTCCATTTCCAAAAAAAATCCCATACTTTTCCAGACTTAAATTTCCAGGATTCTCTGTAGATTTTTCAATCCAAATCAAGCCATCTGAATACAAGTAGTTAGATGCTTATTCTGTATGTAAATAAATGGTTTCTGTAGCCAGCCCTCGGAGAACTTGCATCAACCCATGACAATCTCTTTTCCCCAAAACTCAAGACCAAGTGAAAACTAAAAGGTTCATGTATAGTAGGTCGTTGGACACTTTTGATAAAGAAATTAAAGAGTTTTGCGACATTTAAAAAAAAAAAAGCTTCGGTGAAAGGTTATCCAGAACTTTGGGAAAAATACTCAAATCAAACGCCATACTTTTCCATCTACTGTGTAGGAACCCTGAACTGGGGAAGAATAAGCAGTCATTCAATGAAGGAGGAGCTTTGGATTTGGTGCTTTTTTCCAGCAGCTTTGAGCGGCATCTGTAAAATCTAGGTTGTCACATCAGTCTTGTGGGGATGGATGGAGGGAGATAGGTGGATGGAGTAGTAGCAGCAGCAGCAGCAGTGCTAGCTAACCTAAGCCTTGTAGCAGTTGTTGCCCTGCGTGGTGAGTGCCAGCTGGCCGTTGGGTGCCACCTCGTTGGCCTCGTCCTCCAGCAGCCCGGACACGTCTGCGTTGGGGATGGAGTCGTGGTAGCTGCTGAAGCTGATGTTGTCCTCCTTCAGCTCGATGGTCCAGAAGGGCGCGTTGAGCTTGCGGTTCTGGTACTCGCGGTAGGTGTAGACGCCGCCCACGAAGCCCAGCAGCAGCACCACCACCAGGATGATGACGGCCAGCACGATGACGTTGAACTGGGTCCAGGAGACGTCGGTGAGGGCCGCCGTGGTGTTGTCCGCTGTGGGGCCGCCCAGGCTGGTGAGCAGGGCCTGGCTACTGGTGGTGGTGGTGGCGGAGGCGGTCGTGCTAATTAGCATGGTGCTAGTGTTACGGCTGGGTGTGGAGGCCGGGCTGCTGCTGGTGGAGGGCAGAGGGCTGGGCTGGTGGGGGGTGGGGAGGAGGGGGAGGTGGTGCTGGACGTAGGGGCCTGGGTTGTGGTCGGCTCGGCTGCCGGTGTGGGAAGGAGACGGGATGCTGAGGAGAGAAAAAAAGAATAATTTCAAAATTATTAATATTTTAATTCATCATCCTGATAGGCCTGTGCAATGAATAAGTATAATTCCATTCATCTTAAAACGGCATGTTGTGTTCCCTTCATGTAAAAATACTTAGTGTTCCCGGTCAAAAATTATCAGCCACATAATAGCTGATTATAAATCCCTAATAATACATATATTAGTTGTTGTAACAGTTCTTGTGGTCGTTACAAGTTTTGAACTTCTGTTTGCTATTCATGGCCTGTTGATTTGAGCTCATACAATTAGTTTGAGTAAAGAAGCTACATATTCAAAGAGAAAACTTTTAAATCTGTCAAATGAACACAGTGGCCCTCATTTATCAACCTTGCGTAGACCAGAAATTTGGGTGTACGTACATTTCCACGCAAACCTCGGCATTTATCAATATGGACGTGAGCGTAGGATACGCTCAAATCCCACGCCAGCTCTCAGCTCGTGTACGCAAGTTTGTAAACAGCATGGACTCGCAGTGCAGGCTGTGCCGGGTAGCCGATGACTTTGTTGGACAATTATTAGAAGATAATACAAATGCAGTGTTTGCTCAGACCGAAATAAAGATATTAATCACTTAAAAATGTGCAGCTTATGGTGTGCAACTGAGTAGGAGCACTGATTCAATAGTGCACACACCGGCCACTTAGGAGCGCTGCATGGGACTACGTAAGGGCAGTTGTCTCCGTCTGGAGCAGCTGGGGGGACACTGAGGCACGGGGGCTGCATTCATTCAAAATGTTAGCCACAGTATTAAATATGTAGTAGGCCTACACTGCTCTTTATGATAAAAAATATACGGCACAACATTCAGCTTAACATTTTATTTATTTGACGCACTTTTTAGATGTTAATTCCTCTTTTAATGTGTCATTGATCGCTTAAGCGAGAGATTTATTTCCACCGTTAACCGGCACGTTTTTCCGATCTGCTGGTGGAGCAGGACAGTGGGCGCTCTCACAGCTGATCGTTGCCGGGTCGGCTTGTGCAGCTGACGGACGGGCTGACCACTCGTGCTGTCATACAGTAAAACGCAAAATGTGTTATTTTTAGTTTTTACAACCCTTTTGAGAAGTGCTATCTAAAAGGGCCAATACATTCTAATAATTCAAATCTCTGCAGACCTGTATTTATTTTATGGGGACAATTACCGGACAGTTCGTGCGTCTGTTTCTCCTCTAGCACTTATATTATGCCCGCACCCTCAGTTGGTTGCATTTAAGAACAGCAACACGCTTTTTTTAGTGGCGATTTTTTAGTCGGACCACTTTTTCTTCATCTATTCAAAGAAATGGCGACATATAATTGTATATGCTGTTTTATAGCATTTGAGCAATAGCCATATGTAAACCTAAAATGCAAAATCCTCAGCTGGAGATCGTTTGTTGTCAACACCAACGCTGTTGACCGCAGCAGTTATTTCCTTCCTAACTGCTGCCTTCTGTCGTTCTTTGATGCCGCTTGTAATGCTCCGAAATGAAACTCTTTATTTTTCTACTTTCGCTGTTATTCTGTCAATTTCTACTTCAGATAAGTTCTTCTTTTGTACCGTAATGCGCATCTCCATGTCGCAAAACCTCTGGGCGAGGCCTCTAAACTGAGAAAATATAGGGGCGTGGTACGACTGTTTTCAGCCGCTGCATTTATCAATAATGGCGTGGCGTACGCCGAGATTGGCGAGATACGACTGTTTGATAAATCCCACGCGATACCTGGCGTAGGGAGGTATTTGCGCCAGAATCTCCACCAGTTTCCACGCAAGTTTGATAAATGAGGGCCAATAAGAGGGTTAATATGCTATGTTGTTGATGTTTTACCAAGGTAACTAGTGACACCATGTGGCATTAATACATAACTACCTTTAGATGGAGATAAAAATGCTTCATACTTGTGTGAGAGTTAATGTCCAAATAGCATACATTCTTTTTTCTATTCTACATACTACAGTTGATCATAGCATGGACACATTACTTCACTACTACTACACTTGGGATATAATGTACTTTATTTATTTTCATCATAACATTTCGCCTTGCTTTTATACCCGCCTCATCGCTGGTTGTTTTCACACGAAGGCTCTGTCAATGTGACGTCACGTTGTGCACTGGATTGTGGGTCTTCATTAGTTTCAACAGCAAAAAATCTTGACCGGATGTAGTAGTGCATCCTGGTATATTTTAAGCATGCTAAATCTGACCACGAAGGATTGAGACATCCCTAATATTTCTCTACCATTATTTAATAGCAGGAAAGATCGGAATAGATCGGAAAAATCAGGGGCAAGTGTAATGTGGGGTGTCGTTCTTACTTGGACGGGTGCAGTTGTGTGCCCGTGCGTCCCCTATGAAGCCCGGGGCACAGAGCTGGCACTGGGGCCCGCTGGTGTTGTTGGTGCAGCGCAGACAGTGTCCGGTGTCAGGCTGACAGAGCTGCGCGGGGCCCTGAGGGTCTGCATTCCCACTGCACTCACACGGGACACAGAGGCCCGCTGGGGATTTGTAGAAGCCGGCGCTGCACTGGTCACACTGCGGCCCACTGTACCGGGCAAGGCACTGCTCACACACTGGGGGGCCACCTGCATCTGCAACAGCCAAGAGACAGAAAGATGCATATCAGCCCAGCTGTTACAAGCTATGTTCTATGCACATGTTTGTAAGAAGTAGTTTAAATGTTTAAAGGTGGGAGTCAGCGAATCTGTAGAAAGCTTGTTGTCAAAATCAGAGAGTAACTCCTCACATCCCGCTTACCTGTCTGCACTGTTAGTGTGCTGAAATTACATTGTTTATACACAGCCTATGCTCTGTAAACTGTCATGGTTCTGGCTATAGGGGCCCCCTTTGTGTACATACTCGTTCACAGAGCCTAGGCTGTGTATTAACACTGTATTTTCAGTTTTGACAACAAATTCATTTTGAAAACTATGTTCTCCATAATCGCTGCCTCTATCTTTAATAATAGCATGTTGTTTGGGCTTTAGGGAGAATCAACTGAACATGCATGCTCTCCTTTTCAATTAGAAGATCCTAAATGAAACAGTGGATTTGTGCCACTAGGTGGCTCCAGATGACATCTCTAGAGTTGAGAGAGCAATGATGAGTGTATCTACAAAGGGCTCAGTTTTCCCTGTCTGCACCGTGGAACTCAGTGGAAAAGCCGACCAGGCAGGGTTAAGTTTCTTTAAATGTAGGGTTATCAATACTTGACAAGTGGGCCGTTGTATCCCAAAAGTTGCTATACATACAGATTGGTGCCCAATTTAAGAAATAGCCTAAGTAGATGGTTGGAGGAAAGAAAAAACAGTCTCATTATGCTTCTGTACATGTGGAGGTCCACAGAACCACTTACTGTAAATCAGTACAAAGTGATTCAACGTGTTCAACCTTTACTCTTAATTAAACATGAGGGTTTAAACATCGAATTCGATTAAAGTGGCCTCTTCTAGGATGACAGATGGCTGAAGTGCTCCCTGTATGGCTAGGCTTTAGGGGGTATCCAATTTTCGATCCCTTTAAACCTTTCCCCAAATTATACCCCTGAGTTACAATCGGTAATACGTATTCCTACTTCAACTGTAGCCTATTGGTCAGTTTTTACATAACACTACATTTTACCAGATACGCATTCTTACTGAGCAGCGCTTGAACACATCACAATGTAAATCAATACGACCTACGTTCCACACTAAGGAAACTAACAACATCACTGCATGTCATGTCATTTACTTCTAAAGTATTTGAAGCTGCATTCTTCTACTTAAAGGTGAAGTGAGCGTTGTGTTATAAAGTTAAGGGAAACAAGTTATCTATTCTTCCTCCACCTCTCTCGCTTCTCTGCTTGGTGTCGCTTATAGTGTGCATCCCTCGCTCTGGTAACGTCACGTAGCATACAGCTGGTGTATCACTTTATCACCTGCTTTGAAAAGGTCAGCAGCCAACTAGGTCAAAGTTCAAAGGTGGTTCTGCCGTTCCAAATGGATCCAGTAGATGGCACCATTGTATAATGCGAGACCTACTGGACAATCAAGTTGCGATATACATATTAAATCGCTCTATATTCATACAGTGATCACTTATATAGTGTGCGCGTTTTATACCTCCGATCTCTCCGTCACCCACTCTGCATGTAATCAGCAAATTCAATTGTTCGGGGATCCCGAAAGTAGTATCCAATCAGAAGAAAGAACGCTACAAACCGGCACCCGTTTCACTGCCGGTGCACCCGCAGAGCAACAGATGAGTGAAAGTTTATTCGCTTACAATGGCGGAGCAGGTAAAAATCATTCCCAATGTCTGTTTTGATGGTTGTTATCATGTTTTATCACACTTATGGATCTGAGATGATGCTAGATAACTTGCTGCTTGAAGACCGCAGTGCATTAATGTGGTGACGTAGGCACGAGCGAGGGGACTGCTAACTGCAGTAACTGACAGGAAGTTAGCTAAAAGAACCATTCCGCTTACAGCACCTTTAATATGCATGTACACAATGAAGCAGCTGAGTCATTTAAACTGGTTTGTGTGGGCCATCTTTTCTAATGATCCCTCCTGAGAAGAGGCATTTTCGTGACATGTAGTGAGTATGAGCACTTTGTCTAAACAGCTTTGTTTTTTGACAGGTTCTTGACAGGTAGGTGTGTGTGTGTGTGTGTGTGTGTGTGTGTGTGTGTGTGTGTGTATATATATATATCATGGTATATCTATGTTCTTCTTTCTTTCAATGGCTATTTTAAAATGGATAAAAACGGTGTTATAGAAAGATAGGGAGAGATTGAATCCCCTTTCTAATACTGATCGGCTGTATGGTATATGCACAGTGAGCTTCCATGAATAACAAATAGGCTTGGCTTGAGTTTACATTGATCCTAGATACTTATGAGGACCATCATTCTTCATCAGCAACACTTGCGTGTGTGGCTTTTAAAGGGTCAGCTTTCTCCTGCAACCTCCGGTCCCTGGTAATACGATGCCACAACAAATAGCCTCTACAGTAGAACAGTACACTATAACCCTCAGCAGCAGTGTGTGCCAAAGGGGAAACCTCTCAGCAAACTATATGTCTTATTTACAAAGGACAAGCATCAGATATGAGCTAAACAGATACAAGATAGTCCCCTCTGTCCTAAATGACCTCACCTATTCTTGCAACCATTCCAAAGCCTTGACTACCTTGGTCATGTTATAGTAGCTACTTATATATAGTGAGGCATTCATGTCATTTTATTTGATACATTTTCTCTGCTGTATTGCACTGTTAAGGCCAGGACACACCAGCCCGAAAATCGCCGTCGTAGAGTCGATAGGGGGTCGGGAGACGAATCTGTTTGGTGTGTGCCGTAACGTCGGCCGACGTAGAGGTCGTCGGGCTTGTTTTGAGCCTGTCGCCGCCGATTGAACATGTTCAATCGGCGGCGACAGGCTGGCCGACCGTCTTTCATTTGGAGCAATTTGATTGGTGGAGGGCTAGCGAATCAGTGAAGCCCGGAAGTGAGGCGGGTAGCACAAACAGCTAACAACAGCTAGCCATCGTTTTAATGCGTTTGTTCGTTTCGTTTTGAGAGTACTCACATGCATCAACCCTTGTTGACTGCTCGACACCATGCTCGACACTCTCTGCTAAAAATTGTGCTCTTATGGTCCATAAATATAAATACGTATTTCTATCTATGTTTATGCTCTAGAGCAGGGGTCTCCAACAGGTCGATCGCGAGCTACCGGTAGCTCGCGGGCGGGTTTTCAGTAGCTCGCCTGATAGGTTGACCGACTTGTAAAAAAAAAAAAAAAAAAAACATTTTTTTTTTTTTTTACAAGTTTAACATTTGATGAAGGTAAATGCACCTCTTCCCATGGTCAAAACTTTGCGATTTGCGGTAAATAAATGTTCACGTGTCTCAAAGCGTTTCTCTATCAGCTGGTGTGTGTGCTGCTCTGCGGCTCTGCATGCGGCCATGCATGACTACGGCATGCACTGTCTTTGACCTTTGCATAAATGTATTTAATAATTTTAAGGGGAAAACACATTTTATTTATTATTTCAACTATTGAGTTATTTGTAAAACAGCCTGCTAGTGTAGCCATACAAGATTTATTTTCTGAATTGTCAATGCTGCTTTATTTTTACGTTTTAAATTGGGAAATACATGTTCCAAAACGACCAATAACCTCTGTATTTAAAAAGAAATCAAGCAAGTAGGCTAATAATAACCATTAATGAATTATAGGTTATCACAGTAGGCCTAATTGTCCACAATAATCTCACAACAGCCCCCTATCCAAAAAGGAACTTTAAAAATTTACAACTTTAAAAATGTACAACCGTAAGGTCAGTTGTCTGTTTTATTCAAATAAGCAGTTGTTTATTTCTGTAGTGCGTATTGGCATCTTTGAGCAAAATACCCCCAAAATGTTGGTGGTGACCGCCTTGACTAAGACATTTCCTGGGGGAAACACCGTTGCATCACAATAAGAAGTGTAATATAGACATTGATGTCAATTTTCACTGATATGTGGCCCACAAAAAGTGTAAAGTAATGTGTTCTTGGACCTTTGATGGGAAATTATTTATGATAAGCATTGGGTATTGCAATTTCACATGTGTACAAACAGAAGCTTAATTCATTTGATGTGTGCTATAAATATAAGCGATTTGATACAAGTAGCTCTTGGCCACTTACATTTTTTCAAAGTAGCTCTCAGTTGAAAAAAGGTTGGAGACCCCTGCTCTAGAGAGTTGTCCCATCATTTCCGGCTTTCGTATTTTTTCGGGCCACAATACAGATTAGCGCCGCTGCTGTTATGGAGACATTACGTCCCGCGCAAGCAACAGAGCGCACGGAAAGTCAGCAGTCAGTTTGGTGTGTTCTCTGGCCGCGACGGGAAGCCTGGAGCTTCCTGAAACGGCCGACACCATTTTTTGCGTAGTCGGAACAAGTAGAAACAAGTCGGACTGGTGTGTCCTGGCCTTTAAGAGGAGCCTGGGATGAAATAATTCCATTGCCAATGACTGTTGCTGTAAATTGTTGTGCATATGACAAACACACCATCTTGAATCTTTTTGTCCATTTCTATCTTCCTGTAGGTTATTCTTGGAACTATCTTCAAAGTAAATGGAGTTAAGCTAAATTCAGATCCTTGTTTGTGTTTTGCACATATAGGTTTACCCGGAAAATCCCTGATTGTGCAATCCAATTCATATGAACTAACCCCCGTCTGCAGCTCTGTGGGCCAACTGATGCTCACCACACCACATCCCTGAAGTGTTGAATGATTTAGATCCGGATAACTGCCTTCCGATGGCCTAGATGTTGGTCTCTTAACTATCTGGTGTGGTCACGGGCCTGTGTTGTATTGTAGCAGCGAGCAGGGCAGGCTGCTCTTGATAAGCTTCATTTAACCTTCCGCTGGAGGGTCAAAGGCAGGCGGACGGCTGGGTTATATAACTGGGAGAGAAACATGAACTGCTCCTCCGCACTGCATAAGGCCACAGGACCTGACCTGCCTGATAACCATCGGACTCCACTTTGCTATGTCACACACACACACAGGGAACTGCTGACAGGAAGGCTCTGGCCGACACGCATATGCGTACGCAATGGCGTGGCATTTGTGACGTGGTGAACTACCACAACATTACACCTTACGTTTCTCACACACAGACACAGACACAGACACAGACACAGACACAGACACAGACACAGACACACACGGAAACTTAAATAGCTATAGAAATATTTTATCTACCTCAGGATAAAGTGAATGAGGCCAGCCATCCTCTCTATACCACTGGGTAAAGACACAATCATACATGGCTGATTTAACATGTGTGACCCACATTCTGTATACTGGTGCAATGCTCCACTTCACCTCTGTGTGTGTGTCAGAGTGGAGGGGTATTGGTTTACTTGGCAACAGGGTCACATCAGCACATTCAGGGAGCATCTATCCTCCAAAACTGCATTGTTGCATCTTCTCCTCTGTCACCGTTGTCAGGACAACCTCTACTTGGAGGCTGCTTCTCTTACCAGCTCCAAGGTTTAGTACTAAAACATCAGCACTAAAGAACAAACACTAAATTCTGTTGTAGTAAACTATATCAAAGTATTTATCTCAACTATCTTTATTACATTTATTGTGTAAAGTCTGTCTTAAGTGCACCTAAAAAACCCAGTGAAGACAGTTGCCTTGAAATTTTGAGTTTTCCTTGCATTTTCAGTGTTTTCACCTTCATTTGACAGTTGAAGAGGTACAAAGGGGAAATGGAGAGAGAGAAATAAATGACATGCAGTGATCGGCCGGGGCCAGAATTAAACCCGGATCTGCTGCATCAAGCCACTAACACTAACCCAGCATTTTCATTTTTGTACAGTGCGCCACAGCCACACAGAGCCTTTAAATGAGAGCAGCTCTGGACACCATCCGGAGCAGATTTCTCTGATCCAAGGCATCTCTTCCTATGGTTTACAGCCCCCCCCCCCCCCCCAGTCTGTTGCTGCCTGACTGGCGCTGAAATGGCCCAGCTGTGCCCCTCACTGTCCCAGCTCTGCTCAGCCTGGTTCATGTCCCCTTCCCCTCCCTTCCCCTCACACAACCCTCCGCCTGTGGCCCCTGGCAGCCGCAAACATAACCTGACAGCCCCTCTAAGTGCATCTATACGCGGCTGTTGTTGCCATGCAGGCCCCGCTGCCAACGCTCGTACGTGATTGGTCCAGAAAGGGGATGGGGAAGATGAGAGAAACATGTTGATGAGGAATAATAATCTAGTATGTAGGGTGGAATGCAATGATGCAATGCTGAAAAAAAAAAAATAGGCAGCGTTTTGCAGATAGGGTTCAAGGGACAATTTGACGTGGATAAGCTGTGATGTAAGCCACTGTGGCATTGTGGGAAGTCTGAGCCAGATGTTATAATGATGACACACACACACACACACACACACACACACACACACACACACACACACACACACACACACACACACACACACACACACACACACACACACGCACGCACACATAACATGGCTCCTGGACTCACTGTAATTAAGTGTGTCCTGGAATTGGAGTTGATGTATAGTTGTTTGACTAATCCATTAACACAGATGAACCAGGTATAGCACATTGTTCCTTTTGGCTGGCCCGAATTATTCGAATATTCGAATACTCGTTCGGAAAATTAGTATTCGGAGCTTAAATTAGTAATCGGAGCTTCGTTTTTTTTTTTTTTTTTATTGTTGAGAAAATGTAATGATTGGTGTGATTGTTGTAACTGGGCGACTTGATTGTCCAGTAGGTCTCGCATTATACAATGGTGCCATCTACTGGATCCATTTGGAACGGCAGAACCACCTTTGAACTTTGACCTAGTTGGCTGCTGACCTTTTCAAAGCAGGTGATACACGGTGATACACCAGCTGTATGCTACGTGACGTTACCAGAGCGAGGGATGCACACTATAAGCGACACCAAGCAGAGAAGCGAGAGAGGTGGAGGAGGAATAGATAACTTGTTGTTTCCCTTAACTTTATAACACAACATTAGCGGGATCTCGGGAGGAAAAGTAATGCTTAGCTAAATGCTAACCTTAGCTTAGCTGTTTGTTTACGTACAGCGTCGCGCCCATAAACTGTGACTGGCTTGCTGCAGAGCGTGAACGTCTTGGCAATACCCGGTCAATATAATGGATATAATATGGACACATAAGACAATCCATATTCGGTACTTGTTATGGATTTATTGTACAAATTCCCTGAAAACAAAGATGCACGTTCCAGGATGAATTGAAAAGTCCCGTAAGGGCTGCGATGGCAGAGGACAGCTGATTTGGAATGGAACAGCAGCTGTTCACGTCCACGGGGAAAAAGTAAGGAACTCCAACTTACTTAGGCCTACTAATTAACGTTCAAAAGCTATTACATTTTCAACAAAATATGCAGATACTGTCAAAATCGGATATAGGGATTGTTAATGTTTTTTTTTGTTTTTTTTTTGATGGTTAAGTTAAGTTATCTTTATTTGTCAGTTGTACACGAGGCACATTGAAATTTGTCTTTTCGCATAGTTACCACACTTCGGAGGGGGTCAGAGCGCAGGGTCAGCCCCTGGAGCAGTTTTGGGGTTAAGTGTCTTGCTCAAAGACACAATGGTAGAGATGGTGGGCACCGTAGACACAATACCAGCCTCTGCTAGTTGTATGACTCACACCCTCCTGTCCGGTGCCGGGGATCGAACCAGCGACCTCATGGTTACTGGTCGGCCACCTTACCTCTAGGCCATCCTACCACCTGGTGTGTTTTTCTGAAGCGAATATCCGGATATTCGCTCGGAAAAACCAGCGAATATTCGAAGCCTGAAAAATGGTATTCGGGCCCTTGCCCGCTAGCAAAACAGTATGAAAAGGTTTGGTCAGAAGCTAAACCCGTTAGCCCTTTAATATATCAGTCAATTAACAGAACATTAGAGGACCTATTATGCTTTTTCAACTACTATGACCTATAAACGTTGTTATAATGATTTATAGTCATGTTTAACCATACTAAAGTGTCAAATAATGACTTACATGCATTTAGACGTATTCCCTGCTGACCGTCTGGGGTGGCTGTGCGGAGAGCTAAACACTAGGGCACCCGGTGGCGATTCACTTGTTCAAATTTCTGGGATTCGTTACGTAGAGAATCTGGATTTTTCCATGTATGGTAATGCTGCAACGTGCTCAGGCACACTCCGGCCATGCCCCCGCCTGCCTGCTCAAATCTGCCCGCGCGGCTCTAAAAGTGTTCCAGAAGGAAGGTAACCAATCACAACGGAGTGGGGTTTGCAGGAGGGGGACAAGGGGGCGGAGAAGCACAAAGCGGAGTGTGGACAGAGAATGCTGAAATCGCTGAGATGAGAGGAAGAGCTTCCCGAAAATCTACATGGTTTTTGTGTGATTCGTGTCAGGTTGCTCTATAGGAGTCATTAATGAGAAATTAAAGGTGAAGTAAGCGGTTTATTTATGTTAATATAAGTGTAAAATCGCTCTTTATTCATACAGTAATCACTTACATAATGTGCACGTTTCATAAAGCCGATCTCTCAGTCAGCTGCTTTGCATGTAATCGGCAAATAAACTTATTGTAGTATCCCGAAATTTTTATCCAATCAGAAGAGAGGATGCTACAAACCGACACTTGTCTCAGTCTATAGTATACACTCCATGGTCTCACTGCCGGTGCACGCCAGAGCAACAGATGGGTGAATGTGTATGCGCCTACAATGGCGGAGCAGGTAAAAATCCTTCCCAACGTCTGTTTTGATGGTTTTTATCATGTTTTATCACACTTATGGATCTGAGATGATGCTAGATAACTTGCTGCTTGAAGACCACAGTGCATTAATGTGGTGACGTAGGGACGAGCGAGGGGACTGCTAACTGCAGCAACTGACAGGAAGTTAGCTAAAAGAACCATTCCGCTTACAGCACCTTTAAGAACAGAAAAGCAGTATAATGAGATATCTTTAAAAACCACAATTAATTGTTTCAGTCTAATTTTGCAATTTTCAGATGTATGTTTTTGTCAAATGATAAAAAGGTAGAATGAATGATATTGAAAATAAGCATGACAGGGGTCACATGGATTCAAGAGTCCATCCTTCTTCACATAGCACAGTGAACAGATTCGCTACCTCGTTTCCCTTTTCATGTTGAGCTATGTTAGCATCTTAAAGGTTGAGTCAGAGAGTCTTAAGAATGCTTGCTGTCTAAATAACTTTTTGTCAAAATTATTGAAAATCACGTCACTCTCCTCTACCTGTCTGTACTGTGTATGTGCTGAAATAAAGTCCAGTGTTAATCCACAGCTTAGGCTCTGCAAATGGGCATGTGGCCAGCTCACGTGGGAGCCCCCCTTTTTTACATACAAGTTTACAGAGCCTAGGTAGTAGTATTAACACCAGCACACACACACAGTACGGACAGGCACCTTGCCTAGCCGGCTTCATGGTAGGTTCAGCTCTGTTAAAATGTGGATCAACCCAGATCTCAACCCAATGGAGACCTTTGGGTGTGTTGCATAAGTAGGGCAGCAGCCTGGAGGTGAATGAAGTGGGGTCACACATTAAATCCCAGACGGTTTGAAATAGACATCCAAAGCACACACTCATTAACTGCTGAGGAAGATCATTTCCTTAATGTAATTCACAGGAGGTCGTCAAACATATTCTTAATGAGTTGGATGTGCGTTGGCAGCCGCCTGGTTACCCTGCATGCCATGGAACTGCAAGGTCTCTGGTTCCATTCCAGCCCTTTCCCCATATTAAAAGTCATCATCTTAGGCTTTCCTATCCAATATATAATAATCTATCTACCTATCTATCTATATATAATATATATATATAGATATATATAAATGTATTTAATGATTTGTGCACACTTCAGTAGGCTGAACGATACATTCCAGGACACGGACAGTATGCACAGATCATGTTGCGCGGAGTCCACAACAGCAGAATTAAAGTCAACCTTGACGTATTCCTTTTTTTATCTAGTTGGTTTGGTCACATTATGGACTAGCAGGGCACTGACAAAGCACTCAAAAGGCACAGCAGATTGTGTGGCCGATATGGGAATGCTCTTCTCTCCACGGCTAAATGGAGAGAGACTGGAACTAATGGCTGAACTTAGCAGGTTTTTTTTGTCTTGTTAGAAAAATTTGGAGAGCTTTTTTTCTCTGCGACTGCCAAGCCACTACAGATGTGAATAGAACTTGGAGAGGTAAGAAAGGCCACCCAGTTCACAAATGGAACTGGATTTAAATTTCAGTTCTGCACACTGTTCATGGCGTGACTGAGTACGTCAAGCCTTAAATGATGGCAAGTTACTATGAACAGGTAGCCACGGACACAAACTCTTAAAACAGTAAGGCTTTTACAAAGATTAATAATAATAATAGTAGTAATAATAATATAATAATAATAATAATAATAATAATAATAATAATAATAACAATAGACATTTAATCCATTGTATTATACTTATTTGCTTTCTGGCAAGGAGTTTGATTAAAAGGTGTATTCCACACTCACCCTACAGCAGGCAGCAGGTTAGCTTAGCATAGTACAAATACTGGGAATGGAGAAGCAGCTAGCCTGGCTCATGTCCAAAGATGACAACAAAGCTCACTAATTAAATCTGCTCTGTTTAATCAGTCTGAAAAATAAAGGAAGTGTGTAAATGTCAGTGCTGCTGACAGCGCATCTTCCTGGAATCTCAGCTGAAAAACACTCATCATTAAACCTAATACTCAAATATACAGTATATACTATATACTATATTTCTGTAGACATGTCAGCTGATGCGTGCTGTCCTCTCTCCTTTTCATCATGTTCTACTCTGAATGCATTTCTCTACAATCTTGAATATCTGACCAAAGGTTTACGACTTGATCTCAGTGCTACAGTGCAGTGTGTGACAGTGGAAAGAGCTTTTTTTCTGAGACATCATCGCTGTCAATGTTTTGGCAAACCAGAATCCCCACGATCAAAGAACAAAGATGTCTCTCTTCAACAGAGAAAACTAAATACATGACAGTGCTCACTCACAGAGCACTCACAGAGCCCGCACCACAGCCAATTAGGACGGACCTGCTTAATCCCAATGATAAGACAGTGAGCTCAGTGTCTGCGTCCTGTGTTAAGTTAAGTTAAGTTATCTTTATTTGTCATTGTACACGAGGCACATTGAAATTTGTCTTTTCGCATATCCCCTCTCAAGTTACCACACTTCGGAGGGGGTCAGAGCGCAGGGTCAGCCGCAGTACAGCGCCCCTGGAGCAGTTTTGGGGTTAAGTGTCTTGCTCAAGGACACAATGGTAGAGATGGTGGGCACCGTAGACACAATACCAGCCTCTGCTAGTTTTACAACTAACACCCTCCTGTCCGGTGCCGGGGATCGAACCAGCGACCTCATGGTTACAGGTCGGCCACCTTACCTCTAGGCCATCCTAACACCTGTGTTCCCTGTGTGTGTGTGTGTGTGAGAGAGTGTGCGCAGGTGTGCCTCATGTGTGTGCGTGTGCATGTATGTGTGTGTGTGTTTCTGTCTGTGTGTGTGTGCGCGCGTGTAGGACCGGGGACTGACCGGCGTGGCAGGTGCCGTTGGAGGTGGCGTTGGAGCAGGGGCAGGGGGCACAGGCCTGACTGGGGGCCGCTCCAGCGCTGCGGTAGGAGCCAGGCTTACACTCTTCACAGTTGTTTCCCTGGGTGTGGCCCTCACAGTTCAAACACACCCCTGCAGGAAAGAGAACAAAGGTTACTGGATTAGGACACACACACAACACACACACACACACACACACACACACACACACACACACACACACAACACACACACACACACACACACACACACACACACACACACACACACACAACACACACACACACACACACACACACACACACACACACACACACACACACACACACACACACACACACACACACCACACACACACACACACACACACACACACACACACACACACACACACACACACACACACACACACCACACACACACACACACCACACACACACAACACACACACAACACACACACCACACAACAACTAAAAAGTGAGATAAGTTGGTTATATAACTATCTGGCCCACATATATAATATGAAGTTTGCACAGTGACTGCTATATTTTTCAATGACCTTGAAATGATGACCTATTTTGATTGTATTCCAGCCTTTTGTCATCTAAAGAACATTTCCAGACTTTTACTCATATATTTCCCACTTTTTTTCCATATACAACTACATTTGATCAACTCATTCATGCCTTCATCAGATCCAGACTCCACTAAAGCAATGCCCTTCTCCTTAGTTCACCCACCCGTGTTTTACCATAACTACAACACGTACAGAACTCAGGCTGCCAGGGTTCTCAGTCACACACGGTCCTGTGAACACAATTACACTCCATCAACTACACTGGCTCCCAGTCCAAATACCGTATTGATTTTAAAGTCATTCATCTAATTTTTTCAAAATGTCTTCATCATGGCTTGGCACCTCATAATCTTTCTAACCTTCTCCATCCTCCCTATACACCTACTTGCCCACTACCTTCCTCTGGTACCCCCTTAACTGTACTCCCTCCACAGGGGACAGGGGCCTTCAGTCAGTGTGTCCGGCACTAAACTCTGGAATGCTCTCCCTCAGGCTTTGCTTGAGTGCACTTCATTTGGCTCCTTTAAGTCTCAGCTAAAAAAACATACCTAATTACATCGGTATTCCCTGATCCTCTATAAGACACATTCAAGTCATTTATTGTATGCTTTAAATGTTTTATACATTTTAAGTGTATATACGTACAGTATGTATGTATTGATGATGTATTTGTACAGACATGTATGTGTGTAATGAGACTAAAAGTAGTTTAAGTCCATTATGCAGAAGCTTGCTTGTACTTAAATCTTTTTATTTCTCATATATATATATTATATATAGACTTATTCTTCTTTTTGTGTATTGTTTAACAATGTGTTCATTTTATCTGTACATGTAAAAGTGTTCTTGGTTGACTTGAAAGATGCTCACAAATAAAATGCATTATTGCTATTATTACTTTCATGAAAAAGCTTGCAATCTTTGTAAAGGTATCCCCACTGTTGTGCTGCTTGTATGTGGACCTATGTGTGTGTGTTTGAGCTGTTCCATGATGGTAGGCATAGCTGAAAGACATGTCTGAACCTGCCCACAGGCTGCTGCCTAGCTCACTGTGAGTCTCTGCATAACAGAATGGTTTCAACCATGAGTTCTGGAAGAGTCGCAAAGGCTCCTCTTCCAACCAGAAATCAACCCAGTGTCAACAGAGGAACTGCTAATAAGAGTCAAATGCAGCAAACCCTGCACACTACAGCTTTAATTGTGGGGTGGTTGAAGAGAGGTGGGGGCCGGAGGAAACTTTTGTTCTACGCCAAACTGTGGACCATGATGAGAAATAATGGCTTTGTTAAGAAATGATAGGGTTTTCTGAGCCTAAATGAGACTAAATTAAAGTGTATATTTATTATGGCAACAACTGCCATAATGCATTCCCAACACCATCATTTAGCAGGAATACTGTATAACACATCATAAAACTATACCCTGTCCCTAAACATTCTCTCAGTTGAAAAACCCCTGCATGCTCGGGGACAGTCAGACTGCATCCTGCTGTCAAATGACAAGTCTCTGTCATGTTTATCTGAGGTCCACACAGTGTTTGGGCATATTGTATCATTTACATTAGGACAGAGTGTTCTAGTGCGCACAGGCCCGGGCAGAGGCCAGGGTCGGCCCTTTAAAGGGAGCTGGCTGCTGCTGACAGACCTGAGCTATGTAGTGTGAACGCTGAGCCCAAGCCAGGCTAACAGCACTCCACCAACCCCCCCTCCTCTGTATTAGAATGGAGAAAGACATATGGCTTTTACAGCTAACCCCCCTACGTCCACTCTGTTCCCCTCAACCGATCCTCCTGCCTGCCACTAGCTGGACATTAAGTCCAAAGCCAAGGCTGACTTGCAGGGAAAGGGAGCAGCAGTCCTCTTTTCCATGTGATTAAGGACACTGAGAGGTGAAACACAGCAGGCAAAAACACGTGTGAGGATTTTTGTTTATTTTGCTTCCGTAACATGTCTTCTTTCATTCTAGTATAAAAAGGTCCACAATGAACAGAAAAGGTTTCCAAATTTCTAAACCTGGTCAGTTTGCGTTAATCTGTATAATTCTCAATACAACCATCTTTAAACAAGCCATTATCTCAACATTCGTTTTTTTTCAATACTCTGAACTTTCTAAAGTTATTCAAATGTATGCAAAATTAGTTAAGATTATGCAACATTTGCATTTATCCATATTTAAATATTATTCATATATTCATATCTTTGGAACATTGTAATACAAAAAAACAATTGTTTTAATGTATAGTAAGTACTCAACTGGCAAAGTTCATGATGATATCGACAAGTAAAATGTTTGCCCTATATATTCACCTGCAATGTCTCACCCTAAATCCACCTTTTATCACACAAATCAGACTGGACAATGGATTTTTGATATTCTAAAGTTTGCTTGTGGTTCAGCACCTATCCTGGTCTCCTCAGGTTCCTTCTCACCAGCTCAATATGACACTTCTTTGGTGGTTTCACAGTAAATATTTACACTGGGAGGAGCTGGAAGCTTTGTGTGCTGCCAACGTCTCTAATCAAATACAGCGGATAATCGTCAGCGTATAGTACGGAGGTGCTAACCTGCACACAATGCTCAATTACTGGGGAACTAAATGAGCAGTTCATTGGGTGAGTTTGGCCTGCAGAGCTTCAGCTCCCTAATGCAGAGTCCATCGGCAAAGATACAGCAAGCTGAAAGGATTAGGTACATCACTAAGACCCATATAGATAGAATTCATCCAGATTTTCGGGCATTTAAATGTTACAGGGTAAGTTAGATAAAAGTCACAAGTAAAGGTCTGAAGGGTCTTATGTAAAAAAACAGATACAGTATTTTAATTTAATTTAACACGCAGGCTAACTTATCAGGATACATTCTTTAGGGTTCAGTGTCTTGCTCAGGGACACTTGGACATGTAGCGGGGAGACTGGGGATCGAACCGCCGACCTTATAGTTGCGGGTCCACCACCCTATCCACTTAGCCACAGCCCCCAATGATTAATGATCAAACTGACACAAAGTGCGTCACTCTGGCACTAACAGTTGTTATTTGTTGTAGACTCACCGGACTGTGGATGGCAGTAGTTGGTGTGGTTGTTGCACTGGCACGGCTCACAGCCAGTTCTGCTGAAGCGGAAGAATCCCGGGTGGCATTCATCACACTTGGGCCCGTACACACCCGTCTTGCACACGCATATCCCTGAGCTGTGGAAGCAGGCAGAGCAGAAGACAAAATCAACACAAAATAGACCCAGGAAAAAAAAAACAAATTTCATTGAATGCAACAGAACACAGAGCCAGAGAAGTAAAGGGAAGCAGCCTTTTGCTTTTTGGATTGTAATCATCACAGCTGACGTCCAGGCTGTGCTGTGCTCATTCCACACTTGACTTCCTGCTGCTTCTCCAAACGTTTCATCCATCTGCTTTCTAGAGGTCTGCTCCAGGTATGTACAGTAGCATGAGGGAAGCACCTTCAATCGATTAGAGGTGTTTTTCTCCTCATGTTTTTACTTAAATACGTCGTTTTGTCCACACTTGAAAGGGATGAGTCCACCAAAATTCACAAATAAACATGACCATATCTACCTACCACTAGAGTTATGGGGCTTTTCCATTACATAGTATCTACTCTACTCTATTCTACTCGACTCACTTGGTACATGGTCCGTTTCTGAAGGTCATTTTCCATTACAAGATAGTTCCCATGTTAATACCCTATCAGGGTAGCTGGTCGTTCAAGAAACCTTCTATTCAGTCTTCATCAGAGCGATTATTTTCACATTTTGTTCTTGGATGAAGTATCGTTACGCCTTTTAGCACTTAGAGAAACGTTCCATGTCATAGCAGGCTGTCTTATTTTTTTATTATTTTTTGAACGTTAACCAACATGCATCTGTGCACCGCAGTCTCGCCCCAAAAAAAAGTGGCCTTTAATCTAGATATAAAATAGTTCTGGTTTTATTTGAACCCAGATTGAATATATTTGAGATTTATGCTGCCACCACGTTACGGCAAATGCAATGTGTGGCGATCAAAGCACAGACCAAGTACTCTAATATAAGTGTCTTACCAAACAACACTGTTACATAACTTCATTGGATAATCCTCAAACCTCACTGTGCCTGCTTTTCATTAGAAGTACTTTCCAGAGAAAGAAACTCCTTGTTAGCATGATGCACACTCAACAAATTCGATTGCTGTCCGATGTCAAATAAAGCCAGACTACTGACATGTTTTTGAAAAGGTGTAAATGTGTCAGTCCCTTCAAGACGTGCAGTACTTTAATCTTTACTCTGCCCACTGTTACTATGCAGGGATGCAATGTGTGGAAACAGTTCTAATCCTGCTCCTATAGTGATGGCAGCAGTAAAAGCACTCAGCCATCTGTCTCACTGTCTCATGAAGGCGACAGGAGGAAAGAAGCTCTACTGATTTTCATTAGCGGCTCCAGTGATTTTCAGCACACAAAACGTACAGAAGACTGTAGAGCCTTTATCTGATCCCTGGTCAGTGCAACCGTGGAAGGATGTGGAAGGTTGAGGATGCGGCCAGTCGCCCACCAAGATTGAGTCTTAGCCACCAAACTTAACTGTTGTTACTGTAACTAAACTGCTACCCTGCCCCTTGTGCCAGTACATGCAGGTGTGTTACCACTATCCTGCTGGGCCCGAATAGATCCACACCTGATTGGCATACAGTATAGCCTTTGTGCCTCATCATTTAATTTCTCTGGCTATGTGTGTATCAACGTGTATTTACAGGTCACCCATTATGCAAAATGCACTTTACCATGGTTTTTCAACATCCGGTGTGACAAGAGACTCCCTAACCTTACCCAACACCTGTGAGAAGCTAGCCTGGAAATCCTGACCCTGGTATCTTGAACGATAGAGGGTCTGGCCACGATCAATATATTTCCAACTCAAGGGGCGGCTCCTACTCGTGCATTTCAAATGCCACTGCACGCAGTTGGATAGCACTACAACCAATCAGAGCGATGCACAAGTGACGTAAGCCCCGTTCGTTTAGCGAACAGCTGTTAAACTGTTAAATTAAACGTTTGCCGTTGTCGGTCGGCAAAACAGAACATTCCACTTACTTGCTAATGAAAGATTTGAGTCCCGTCTTCCAAATCGTTAAGGGTCGAGGCCAAAACAGTCTCAAACTCACACAACATATCCGCAGCCATCTTTGATGTTTACTATCACGGCTTCGACGTCGCATGCACGTCACTGTCGTCATCCGGTTACGTCCTCCCCAGAGTACCATATAAAGGGCTCTGGCGCGCCCATATTAGATAGAACCAATTGAAACGTTATCCCAGATTTCTGGTATTCTTGATAAGCTTCAACGGAGCGTGTCCAGACCAACACGCGCAGCAAATTTAATTTGCCTGCGCCTAGTGGCAGGTCTGGGAATGCCAGGCTAGTGAGAAGCCACATCCCCAGATACCCCTGATTCTATCTGTCAGATTCAAAACTGTGTTAGATTCAAACCAGCAGTTATATTCAGGGCCAATCAGACCAGACTGAGCTTTTTTCAAACATATCAAGATTAGGCATTATTAACAATATAATCAAATAAATTGAGAAATGGCTGTAATGTTGTGAGATTTTTTAAACAAGGTTTTCTTTTAAAACGAATTAAATATGGATATCAGCAGTGTATTTTAAAGTCTAGTATCTGTGGGGCTGTACACACAACTAAACAGAAGGAGTCAGAAGCTTTGTAGCAGAAAAGCTTTTTATTGGCTCCATGTGTTTTGGATAACAGGGTATAATTGCTCTCAGTGGATAATGCCTCCAAGAATGTTCCTGCTAAAAAGATAAAACCCAATTACATCTGTGCGCTCGTCAGCAACCATTCACACATGACTTAATTTGTTAAAGTGTCTTGGATCTGGTACGTCCGTTATCCCCTGTAGCTGGCTCTTCATTACAGTGGGGCACATGCTCATTTATACACCAGCAAAGAGTGAGTGGTACTGAGAGATTGTGTTTTGCTAAACCCACCCACGCTTATAGGGAACTTTCCTCCCAAACGCAACAAAGCTAAATCGAGCCTGAACCCAGAAAAGAGACTTAGAAAACATAATCTGGGGAGACAATTACTTCAAAAACAATTGAGGTAAATGAAGAGTGACTGGGAGCACTTTTTCCCAAGAGCGTGTGCGTGGGTCATCATACAAACAGGGCTTTGTTCAAAACAAGTCCAGTTAATGCAAATGAAGGGGCCCGCGGCAATGCTTAGTGGGGCGTGGGCACTGCTGAGGACAAGAGATCAACAGCACCCATTCTTCCGGCTAAACACACAAACACACTAATACATGGACACACACACACACACACATACACACACACACACACACACACGCATCATGCCCCAAATGCGATGAAGTCACAGAGACAGTAAGCATAAACCCACTCACTCCTCGTAAAGTGCTACATTTTAAAATGACCCCGTAGCTTATTCTAAGAATACAACTCAGTTACTGTACAACTGCAGCCGATTGCTTCCTCAAAATATTTAGCATTGAGAATCTTGAGATTCGATTTATTTTTTGTAGCCTATTAAACATTAATTTTTTAAATGTTTGAGTAAATGTGCAAATTTGGCGATATCTAACTAATTATCCTTAAGTGACATCTCTTTAAAAACTACAAATCTTGCTTCGTTATGAAGCAATAGTTCAAATTTTTAATTCATTTTTTATAAGATGTTAGTGTCCAAAGTTTTAAACAGATTTTGGATGCAGGTACAGGTCTTAAAATGCATATTCTGCGTGCTTTTTAAGAAGAAAATGCATCATAAATCAGACAATAGCCAACATATGAACAAATACAGAGATTTTTGGTTCTTAGTATTTTTTGAAAAAGTGGCTGTCTCACATTAATTATTTTTCACAAGTATCTAGTCAACACATTTTCAGAATGTCTTGACAATTTATCTCCCAATCATTTTCTCAATTAAATGTTTCAGTTCTAGAAGTATGAAAAGATTGATGACAGTTCCACACGTCCTATGCATAAAAAAAAGGCTGCATCATCACACTAGTCTTGAGGTAATTGTGAACATTTCCTAGTTTAACAAGTGCTGGGATGAACTGGGAATCCTGGAAGGGCACATCTCATTTAAAAGATAAAACTGAAAAACCTAAAAAAATCAAAACTATTACGTCCTCTACATTTATGCTGGAATGAAAAAAAAACATTATACATTTGAATATTATTTGAAGGTGTGATAAACAGAAACCCCAGGGAGCACCCTTTGCCCTTTGTGTCCCTGCGGTGTGTGACTGACATCATCTTCTTTGTTACGTCTGAGGCTCTCTTTCCAGGTCTGTGATTGGTTGATTTAACTACTAACCATTCAAATCATTCCTTCAATTCATGTAGCATACAAAAAGGCCTTGATAAGTCTGCTCACATGTTACATACACTGTGACGAAAAGAGATGGGAACGATTGTTATGCTGTTAAACGTCATTTCTTTATGTCTAGTAGGTGCGCTCCAAAGCCCCAACAGGCGCAGCACAGGGGTTTATGTCAGAGGGGCGGGGTTTGTACACCGCCCACTGTACATTCAGCACACAAAACGGCACACGCCACACTCACACTGACCTGCATCCACGGCTTGTGTGTGACAACAAAACAAAGTAGCACGTGTTTCAGAGAACAGACACACACACGGCCCCCGGCATGCCCGACACCTCTCTGCCAACCGCTCACATTGTCCAAAAACCGGCAGGAATACAGGCTGCACACAGCAGGTTACTGTCATTGTCTATGATGCCTACTTGTTTTACAGTACATACAACTCATTCTCAATAGGCAGCATTTTAACACCTTGGGCAACACACAAACAACTTTGGTTACCCACGCGGTGGATTAATGAATACAATCCACTATGTTTTAATTTCACAAGATGAATTCATAGCATGATAATAATTGAATTGGCAAGAAAATCAATTAGGAATGTGTTGATGGATAAAATATAAGCCAGACAGGAGTGACGACTCATAGGGACTTCATTATATTCATGTGAAAATCATCATATGACATTTAATATTACCATAAAGCAGTCCTGCTCAATGGCCTTTAGATTTTAGATTTTCAAAAAGGACAGATACGAAAGTTTTAACAGTCCAACACATTTTTTTTCAAGCAAAACTACCAAAAAAAGTCAATAGCTTTCAAATCACACGCTTTTGGTAGGACTAAACATTTGAAGACATCACGTAGGGGGGGTGTCAGCAAATTTCCAACTTTAAAATATTGACCACCAAATATTGAGAAAATAATTTGCAGATGCATCAATAATAAAAAAATATCTAAGGTTGGTTTGTGTCTTCCTACCCAGGCCGTCACTGCTCGCCATCGGCCCGATTTAAGATTCAATGCGCGGTCAAGCAACGTGCTGCCCACACAGCTATAAGGCCAGATGGTGTGTTGGTGTTTTTTTGGCTTGTAGAAAATAAAACCTTTAACCTATTGCTCTCTTTAGCTACTTCACAGCTTATAGTTTTTTTCCATTCTAATTAGAGGATTGACAGAAGGGAGAGAGGGAGACGAAATGAGATGGAAAACGGCTTGCAAATCATGAGCTGCCAGATTTCACATCAGACCCAATCTATTCGAATTAAGACTGTAATGAAACAGTTTTCCACAACGTTAGCTGTAATGTCTCATTTGATCAAGACTGGAGAAACAGTCAATGGCTATGTCTCAATTCAGGGGTTGCACCCTATGTAGGCTGCATTTGAAGACCGATTGCGTCATAGCGGCGCGCAAAGGCTGTCCCGTTTGCAAGGCTCTTTGCAAGGCTCCTCATATGCGGCCGAGAAATGCAGCCTTAATTTCACGGTTTTGAAGGCTGCATCAGATGGATCCTTCGTGGCCCAACATATCCCAAGATTCATTGCGGTTTTTTCAGAGATGGCATAAAATAAAATAAAAAATAACAAAACAGCAACGTGTTGCTCCATCTTCTTAACTTTTATCTTCCTTTCTTTTTTTTCTTGTACTTTTTTTTATTTTCGTCTGGTAGGCAACTTCTTTTTCTTTTTTCCTCCGTTGACAGGGCTGTCTCCGTTGGCAGCAATCAGGGTTGCTAGGCAGCACAGGAGCGGGAGTCGTCACGCAAGGTAACGGCTTGTTACGTGAACCGGAAATGCTCGTAAACGGAGACCTGCGGAGACCGTCTCGTTTAACAAGGCTCGTTGGCCTTAAAACCGGCCTTAAAATCGGCCTTCATAGGCTATAGCCTTCATAGACCGCGAGACCGCGTCCTACCAAGTGCGTGGCCTCTGTATTGAGACACAGCTATAGAGTCGGACAAGGCAGAAAATGAGCACACATTAAAAAAAAGGTACATTGCGTAATAATCAAGGTGTGTTTTGGTGTCATTTAATGGTGAAAGTTCTAAATGGCAACACTCAATCTCTCCCCCTCCTGCTCGGAGAATTTACAGAAGCTACGGTGGCCTTCAAGGACAAGAAGCTAGTTACTAAAGATGGCATCATCCACCAATGTCTCAAGTCTTTCCACAATATCTAGTGATGAGGGTGAAGATATATTTAGTAATTTATTCTGTAGTACTTCTTCTTTGTCTTTCAACAGGTGCATTTCATCAGGACACCCACCACCATATATAAATACGTGTAGGGCCGTTTAGTTTGTCCGTTTTGTGCTACTGTAGAAATATGGTGGTGCAACATGGCGGTAAAGTAGAGATAACACGCTCAATATAAAGGTAATAAAAAAACTATTGATTATACACTCCATTAAAACATACTTTTGAATATTTTATACCATTCAATTCCCTTTACACACTGCACCTTTAACTATCAATAAAAACCTAGTCTGGAACGTTCCCTTTAATGCTCCAGTGTGACCCGTTCTCAGCTTCTGATTGGCTAGGCATTCAGTCAGACACGGACATGTGGCAATGCAGTGCAATCTGTCATCTGAGTAGCTCAGAAAAAACAGAAAAGAATACATTTGTCATCTACAACATGCAGCAAAGCAATGCATATCCTCAATTGAGATAAGTCTTGTGACCCCGGCTTCTCCCTCACTCTATCAGTAATCCAGGCTGTTTATTTCTGCCCTCTTGGCCATGTATTGGGGGGGGGGGGGTTGTTATTGTTTCGGTGTGATTTCACTGCTTGTGTGCTGGGCCCCGGCAGCCTGCTCTGCGTCAGATCTGCATGTTAAGTAGGTCAGTATTACATGGTGCGACCAACCAAGCTTAACCCCATTCTGCTGTGTGCGGCGGCTTGCCTCGGCTGTCTAACCTGAGTCGGAAGAAAGCGTTGGTGGATAAAATATAAAAAGCAGAGTGTGGACTCCAGGTTTGGCAAATGCATCTAATGTGACACATCACAAGGGACTTCATTTATATTATTCATTTGAAAATCATTCAAAAATGTAGTATTAACATAAAGCAGTCCTGTTCAATCATGACATTTATATTGAAGATGTTTAAAGGATAGATATGATACAACGTTTTAAACAGTCCGAATAATTTTTTCAAGCAAAATACAAAAACAAGTCTCCAATGTATCTTGTGAGGGGAAAATGAATAGCTTTGGTTTCACACGCCTTTGGACTCAACATTTGAAGTCTGCTATGCGGGGGCTTGTGTTGGCTGTCTAACCTGTGTCGGGTGAGAGAACACAGTTTGGAACGTCCTCTCTCTGCAACAGGGAAGAGATGGTCCTTTTACAGTAACTAACAGGAGGTGAATGGCTGGCAGAAATGAAAGAGTGGAAAGGGAAGTGCATAAAGCAGGTTTAGTTGCATTGCTTGGTGTTACAACCAGATGTGTGACCGGCATAAAAACAGCAAGCATGGACAGGTCCAGGAATTCAACGCAAGAATAAATCAAACGCTTCTCAGACCAAAAAGGCTGACAACATTCCAAGTCAGGTCATCAAAGGGGCAAATCTAACGTTTCCTAGCTTGTTTATCATGATGGTATAATGGACTAGGACTCTGAACAGTATCAAAAAAAGAGACTTTCAATTGAGCCGTTTTCAGAAAAAAATATCTTTAAGGAAATAAACTTGTTTAGGTGTATTATTTTGTTGCGGATTATAGTTTGCATCATTTGCATTGGAAGTGTACACGGAAGTAAAATGAAAACACAAATCAAATAATGCAGTGTATAAATCAGTTTCAGCTGGTTTCAGCGTCCAATACAAAATGTAGTATAGTATAGCATAAGGGTGTTGGTTATACATCAGGTGCAAAAAGAACACCTGACATTTTCAAACATGTCTGATTTACGGTGTTGTATCCTGTTAGCGTGACAGGCATAGATCTGTTCAGGAGTCAGTTGGGTTTTGTTGACAGTAACAGGTATGACAGAGCTCACACACCCAACAACCTTTACTGCAAGTCAAGGGACATAGGGGAAGCTGCATGTACTTACTGGACACTGGAAAGTGTTGTTCAATAAATAGATCCAATGTTAAAAAAAAACACAATGTTACGTTCCATTTTCACATCACTATTTATACACACGTTCGATAGACGTAATGGAGACAAAGTAGACAAAATCAATACAAAATGGGTATTAATGCCGCGATGTGCAAGTATGAAGCTATGGAGTTGTTAAAAAGCATGACATTATTATTCACTTTCGGAGGAGCTATGGTTCGAAGCTAGGCACTCATTCCAGTCATTGCGCTAAGCTAAGCTAAACAGGTCACATCAGGTTCTGATAGCAAACAAACACTTTCTCCTAAATGTTAAAACTACTCCTCTCAGGCAGAGGGACACCCCTCATACTGACGTGCTATGGTGAAGTGTAGGCCTCTAAATGAATAACTAACTCACAAAAAAACAGCTCAGTGAATATGAATTATCACACGTACGAATAATGAAGACGCATTATCTAATCAAAGGGCAGCATCAGTCCATGTGTTTGCACTCAACAGTGCAAATACAGAAGGAGCAGTGCAGTAAACCCTGACTGCAGCTCACTGTGGCCATAGGGTAGTAAAACCTTTATATTTCTCACAGTGCCATTGCTGAATCTAATCTTTTCACCCTCCGTCTGAAACGCTCCGTTTGAGAGTCTTTCTCTTAAAGACCCACCTTACAAAGAACCCAGTCTGCTCTGATTAGCATCTGATTGAGTCTAACAACCAGTTTGAATGTTACTACTAGTTAGAATCAGGGTATCTGAGGGTGTGGCTTATCACAGGTGGAGGTAGTGCAAAGTTAGGTTGGTAATGAAGGGGCGTGGTTTCTCCTCTTATGATGCCATAAGGGGAGATACATCTGACTGGGGTTTTTAAACACAGGGTTACAGAAAGGAGAAATTAGGGAAAATGAGAATGAGGTTGTTTTTCCTCATACTATGGGAGTCTGTAGTCACACCAGGGACCCATATTAATGTTGATTAAATCATGAAAAAGTGCATTTTGCATAGTAGTTGATCTCTGTATAAATCACTCCAAGCAACCTGATATAAATCATGCACATCCCAGATCACTGCTTCCTGTAAGCAAACTAGGGGAAAATACAACACTCACTGATTTTTTTTCTACAGCGACTGTTGCCAGCACTAGCATTAGATACCAGAGTAAAGGCACTATGATGGCAGCCATGCATCCACTGCATAGTGACACATGATGCAAACAGAGGCGGAAACATCTGCACCCACAATCAATATTTCATTACAGACTGGCGCCTTCCATACAGGACAGGCAAAAGAAAAAATGCCTGGCAGACATTGCCCAGAGGAGCTGACCCAAATACAGTACTGATACAAGTGTTACGACAGATACAACTGCCTAATGCAGCTCTTTTTGGTCAAATATTGGCATGACCTAACCCTGTCAAATTGGGTAAGAAAGACGGTGTGTGTCCATTTTACATCACGTGATCCAGACGCCGCGTTATGAGAGGACAAGAGAAAGGAAATCTCATTAGTGTTCTTAAGAACATTGAATAAGGACGCCATTACACGTCAGCCGTCTGTAAAGAGCTGCTAACACACAAGGAATTTCATTAGTCTGTGTTTCAGTGACCTGAAGTGTCCCAGGATAGAGTCAATTGCGCAACTGATTCAACTATCTTTATTTGCCGATGTGCGACTGCTACTGATGAGTGAATGACCAACATATTTAACACAGCTGATCCAGGTCATGCTGGAAAAATGATATGGTTGAACATATGAAATACCTTCACGATTACTAATTGGATTAGCATAATATGTGGCACATGGAACACAACTACTGATCCCAACTCAATTAAGTCTCGTTTCCACTGAGCGTTGCGGTTCGGTAAGGCCCGGCACACATTTATTTAGCATTTTCGACCGGCAAAAGTTGGTAAGGGTACCACAATAAGCCAACAGTTCTGTACCTGTTTTTGTTACCCTTTCGTTGGGGTACCTAGCCGGCCCAAAAGGGTGGAGCTTCACAACGCAGTCCGTTGATTGGTCGACATAATTATCATTTCCATACGAGATAAACCTGGCCGCTCCAAGGCTCTGACCCGTAGACTTTATGTAGGCTACTCTGAACTCGGCTATCACCGTACGGTATAAACCCTGACTTCCAAGTCAGGGTACTGCTGTGTAAAAACGCATAATTTTCCCACATGGGGTCAAATAATTACTAATCGACTAGTATTACTGGTGCCGACTAGTGTGGCAGCGGGTGGTTAAACGTTTAACCGACTGCTCATGTGCATCCCTACTGCTAGCATAGCTTTAGCCTTTTAACTCTGCATTGTACTCCCATCAGGACAGTTGTGCTTGTCGGATGGTTTAACCACCCTCCTCCCCACACACCTTTCCATTTCCAACAAAAATCTCTGTCAGTTAAATGTAAAGCAGCGAGGGATTGTTGCATAATCATTCACTCAAATATCATGAGCTGAAGAAGAAGACTGAAATAGACACAGAATGATTGGAACATGGTCAAACAGACATAAACCAAACTACATTTAGCAACTATGACATTATACCTTTCTTTGCCAGATGTACAGTAGTAGCAGTTCCCCTGTATGTCAGAATAAAAGGTCACTCCACACACACACACACACACACACACACACACACACACACACACACAGTACTCAAAGCCAGGCCTCCTTCTAGGTGTGAGATAAAGGCAGTGTGGGGTGATCTGTAAAGCCCACCCAAAAGGTTTGATGTAGATTGACTTGAGCTGGTGTGTAGCAGAGAGAGAATGTGTCCATGGGACCACGCTGTACAGTAGTTGTGACAGCCTGGCAGGTATTGCGACACAGGGCTGAAGCGGGCTGTTCAGAACAAGTCCTGTCCTAAAAACTTCTCTCTTGCCTTACACACACACACACACACACACACACACACACACACACACACACACACACACACACACACACACACACACACACACACACACACACACACACACACACACACACCACACACACACACACACACACACACAAAACTGCTCTGAGCCACAGAACTTGAGCACAGGTCAGGTCATTATCAGCACTTTGTGTGAACAGTGAGTGAGTTAATCAACAACCTGAAGCCCTAGCATTAGCTTGGGGCCTGTTTGTACTGATGTATGGCTGTTTCCCCATCTGATGTACCCACTGGGATGTACGTTAAGGAGCACAGCCTGTCCCTTAGCAGCCTTAACTTTATACTCCCACACTGAGAACTAGCAGATGAGGGCAAAGAAGACTCCATCCCTCCATTCCAATTCCCATACTAATCCTTACTACTTAGTACGCCAGAAAAAGATGTAGGGTGTCCCAATACCTGCACGTCAATTGTAGTACGCTGAAAATACATAACCACTAACTTCAATCGCATTTTGCAGTATTCCGTCTTTATTCTTGACATAATTAAAAAAAATCTTCCTTATCTGATTTTTTTTGCTCTCCCGTGGCCATAATATACTTCTGTACTTCAGCATGTAGTGTAGTAAAAAGAAAGAGTATGTGATTTGGAACACAGGGCATATGTGCATTTTAGCCTTAGCACATTTGTGCTACAGCTTTTTTGGATCAAACTCAACTGATTCTTTTTGACATTGCGTACCTTTCTATTCTATGGCTGTCCCAGCACATTGGCATCAAGGCATTGGTTTGTAATGCTACACAGGTTTTTACTTTAAGTGAATCTAAGACTGATCCAGAGTCAGGGGATGCTGAGAGATCTTTACTTTGGATACAACGATTTCCACTTGTATGATGCTGCTGAATGACTAATGCAAACTATTGGCTCTAGAGAGAAGGTCTGGCGTTAACATTGATTGTTCTAGATCGCTGTAAAAAAATAAGGATTCGACTACAGTCGGCCTTGGCTGCTTGAAATATCTCCTTGTGATGCCATGTAAGCTATATTTGGCCAACTCTCCTGACAAATGCACCACCGTCACACAAAGACAGTGAGTCAAGAAAATGGAAGGGATATTCTTAACAGTGCTCTGGATGTGTGTATGTACTGTAGCAGAGTTGCGTCATAGCCAAGTCAACGTCCTGCCCCCAATCCAGATCTGGGGTTCTCTCAGCAAAAGAGAGCCTTCTTTGAGCTTCATATTGTACTGCAGTGATGTAACTGTGGGGCTGCTTCACGACAGCTTGTTTGACTGTGTTCTGTGCATCTTTCTGGTGAAACACACTGTTAAATTGTCACTGTCATTGCAGCGTTCACATACACTATAGCGATGGGGCACTGCTATCCAATCAAATCAAATCAAACTTTATTTGTAAAGCACATTCCTCACAGGGAATGCGACACAATCGCTTTACAGACAGAGAGAAGGAGCAATAGAGTGAGTCACATTTTTAAAAAAAGTTTTGGGGGATTTTGCTTAAAAGTTTCATCCATTCTGGGACTCTGTGGCAGGGTGTTCCACTGTCTGGACTCTGGAGGCATAATAATTGAAGGCTGCCCCTCCATGTCTTTTAGTCCTGGCTACTGGGACTAGCAAAAAAGATGGAGATAGTCACCAAAGCACTGCCTGGCTCTATCTCTGTTGGATTTTACTCATTACCTAATGGGAAATATACCTTAAGCAGCGGGCTGGGGGGTAGGAAAGCCGCTAATCTGTACAACTAACATTGCTAAGCTCCTGGGGAGAAGGGAGGTGGGGGCTAAGCTATGCTAGCAGGGTTAGCAGTGTCAGGGCTTGGCTCAGACAGTCTGAGAAGAAGAGGACTGTGTATTAGTTGTGTCACTGTGTGAAAGCTGAAAGCCCTGAAATAACCCTTATGCTGCCTGCACATTCCATTCAACTTAGCATGCTAGGCTTCATAACCTTGGAAACCCCCCATTGTATTTTTTCCAAACAAGGACTACACCTTTTAAGATTTAGCTTTTGTAAGCCTGTGACGTACTGTTTAGAGCATGACAACACAATGCCCTGGACATTGTCATCGACTCAAGCATTTTGAGAAGCGGCCACATTCCTTTTCATGGTTACATCAGGCATAGAGTTTACAACTGCTATTTTTACCACGTTCCTAACCCACACACAGGCTGCCTCTTTTTCCAAGTGGCAGGCAGCTCTTGTGGCTTGTGGAAGAGCTGCCTCTACGGTCGATCGTGTGTTTTCTGGCCCTGAAATCGAAGAGTAAGCAGAAGGGTTGGAAATGTTTTTTAGCCACCTTCAGGGAGGCCTGCTGTATAATGGCCTGACTCCATGGGCATGATAATGCTTATGCAAGGGCTATGGTGTTCTATGGTGAACATTAGCTGAGCCCCAGAACATCTTGTCTAAATCTTTATGAGTTATAACAAACACTAATTCACATCAGACAGTCTGTTTGGGTTAGGCAGGCCTCAGCACTGTTGCTCCTAAAGATAGCACTCCTTTAAAAGGCTGTATACCTGACATTGTACAGCTTGTCTTCCAGGCCCATGTCTGGCTTTGTCATGGAACTGTACTGCATGTAAACAGCATACAGACAGGCATCACATGAGAGATACCTGAAAATAGTCACTGAAGCTCAAAATACATTTTCAACGGTCAGATCTAAACCTGGAAACAAATCCCATTTATCACAGAGACACAATTAGCCGTCTGCCTTTTTTTCCCACGCTCTGCAGAATGCTGTGGCGGGCTATCACTCACTCTGTGTTTGACACATTTGTTTCTATTTGCTCAGGCTACAGTCACTGCTTGCATTGCAAATAAAATTTTCGCCAATCGTGCACTTGCATGCAAAGAGGTCCAGTCACGTGCTTTTTACGTTGCAGGTTCAACCAGTCTGTTGGCTTCAGTACAAACTGAATACAGAAGTGCCAACACACAACAATGTGTTAAACTCTGATAACCCTTAACCACGCATACCGTTATACCCGAGTCTTACATTATAATTCAACTTAACCACAAGCCTAGACATACAACAGTTTTGGTATATTAGTCTATGCTTTGCTACCAGACAGTTTCTAAATCAAGCTGGTTTCTTAGCAAATGCATATAACCCATATGCAACAAATAGCCACAGGTAATCCTAGCTCAGCTACATTTGCTGTTCCTCCAATAGCCCAACAGCGTGTATTTGAAATATGTTAAAAAAGCACCAACTTTCTTCTCAAAATAATGGAATTTTCACAACATCTGACAGTATTACCTCATTTGGTCGTTAGGGCAAACGTGTTAGGATACAGTGGCCTATTTACACATCCAGCAGATAACGAGCAACATTAGCATGTGGATTCCTATTTCAGACCATCTAAATTATGCAATGCCAATATTCCCCCTCTAGTCCTTAGCTACTGAATGCTTCTCTAAACTCACCAGTTAGTGTCTTAGGGCTCACTCACACTAGGTCCTCTGTTCCGTGCCTGAGCTCATTTGCATACTAAAGTCTCGAACGTTTGGCTAGTGTGACCACGCCATCCGTATTCCAGCACGGAACAGCCCCTTGGCCACGGCACACTTGGGAGAGGTGTGCCGTGGCCAAAGTACAGATGCTAATGAGATGACACGCGCACACGCACGGATACACAACCTGAGCTGGCTGACGTAGTCCATGCGCGACCCTTCTTCCCCACAATAATTGTAAACAATGGCGGCAAGAGGTTCACGAGTGGGTTCCGGTGCGATCGCGAAGTGGAGAGTTTGCTAGAAATTTGGACCAGCGACAGTATTCACAGCCATGGTCGCAGCTGGATAAGACCCACAAAAATTCGAAGGTGTTTGGGGCAATCCGCGACTACTGTTGTTCTCCATTGTTGTTCTACTAATTCTAGCAGCGAGTACGATTGGTGATGACGTATGTATGATGGAGCAATCGTGCCTGGGCCGTAGCCTTTGGGAGCAGTGTCACCACGGGCAAGCGGGGGAGTGGGGAAGGGGGGGGGGCGGGGGATCTTCCTGCAGCACGGAACAGGCAAACTTGCCTAGTGTGAGTGCGCACTTACTGTGTCTTAGTGGTGCTGGCCATGTAGAGCACGGTGGGTTAATACAAGCTTCATGATGTAGGGTAAAACAACAAAACAATTTATACTCTATATCTCACAGTGCAGTTACTGAATCTCCTCTTTAAGCCCCACCTTCCAAAAAGCCCAATATGCTGATTGGCCATGAATAACAGCCGGATTGAACCTGAACGCAAATGACATTCAGGGGTTCAGGTGTAGTGTGCTTATGACATCTGGAGGAAGTGCTTATTAAGGTTGGTTATGAGGGGGCGTGGCTTCTCTGACTGGGGTTTTTCAACACAGGTTTTCAGAAAGGTGGAGGTAGATAAAAAGGGAGAGGGTTGTTTTTTTTCTCATACTCACAGGAGTCTCTAGTCACACCGGGGGCAAATGTTAATGTTGAAAAATAAAAGAAGATTATTTTGCACACCAAGTGACCTTTAAGTTGCGTTATGTCACACTATAACATTAACAACACGCTTACGAGACCTTTAAACACTCCATAAAGCTGGTGGATAGTTCGCTGTGGGCTCATACCTACCATCAACTCCTTTCATTTATCAGTCACCTGATGTTAATATGCAATGATGATTATTGCAGCTGTCAACCTGTATTATACTATAATTAGCACACACAAACAATTTGAAAAGAACCATGTCTCTTCAATTACAGTGTGTAC
The DNA here is from genome assembly GCA_026122265.1 of Ammodytes dubius. NCBI lineage: Eukaryota > Metazoa > Chordata > Actinopteri > Uranoscopiformes > Ammodytidae > Ammodytes > Ammodytes dubius. The sequence goes on from CM047507.1 coordinate 6,250,126, forward strand.
TGTGTTGACACAACAAACACATACACACACAGCTATGAGCGGGGTCTCCGGGAGGGGTGTGTTAAAAGCAGCCCTGACCTGTCACAGAGGGAGTTGACTGCCCCGAAGGAGTCGCAGGAGCAGGGCAGGCAGCCGCTGGTGCCGTTGGTGAAGTGTCCCTCCTCACAGTCCTCACACTGCAGGCCCACGTAGCCCTCCACACACGAACACTGACCGCTGCCCAACTCACACTCATCAGGGTCCAATATCCCCTCGCCACCGCTGCTGCAGTTACACAGGCCCTCTGTGTGGAAGGACAAGAAGATTAAGAAATGGGAAGTACCGCATGAGACTAGCAGTGGTATAACAATACAAGTCTCCGAAACAGTATATTACATTTTATTTTATCTATACAGCTCTGGAAAAAATATGAAGAGACCATTCCAAATGATCAATGTCTAATGGTTATACTATTTAGGTACATGTGCAGTGTTTCCCCTAGAATTTTTTTTAGGCCCGGTGGTAAGAGCTGATAAAGAGTATGCGCGCCGCGTGCGTATCAAATTTCTAGAAGAAATTGACCAAAACGAACCCCATTTGGGATGAGCCTCTTTTGACAGCCCGTTAAGAATGAGGGCATAGGGTTATGCTTTCCCATTCAGTACGTTTGTACATGTGGTGTTTCTCACAGGATTTTTAGATCCTGCTGGGTGAGAATGGACCTTCTAGGGGGGTCTGGGGGCATGCCCCTGCAGAAGAAAACTTTATCCTTTTAAAGTTAAATGCATCAATCTGGTGCACTTTGAGAGGCGAAATCTGATTAATTTTGTGCTCTGTAAACATATGTCATATGTCCTGCCTATAATTATTTCCTGTAATAATTTGGAGACACAAGCCATGTAAACTATTGAAGAAAAACACGTGGATTTCAATAAAAAAACAATAAACACTAAGATCTAATATAGACAGGTCCTGTCTAGGACTCATTTCTGGAATAATCTGAATCACCTAACCTTGAAGCTAGCCTACTGAAACAATTAACATAGGCTACACATCATGATTAGCCTATCAACATATGTGCTACATAAGGCAAGTTCCCTATTCTGACCATTATATTTCATCTAGCCTATTCCTCAATTTAAAACATAAAAATAAAGTAGCATTGAAAATAGAAAAAAATAAATCTTGTAGGCCTACAATAGCCTGCTGTTTTCAAGATAACTTAACAGTTTAAACAATAAATAAATATTTCCCTTGAAAATAAATGCTTTTCTCTCTGAGAATGTCAAAGGCAGTAGCAGTGTGGCACTTCTGTAAACTTAGCCTACTGAAACGAGTGCATGCCGTTTTTTTCTGCTTTGTCTCTGCTGTTGATACAGATTGGTCATGTTGCCACGGCAACGTAGCGATTTTAACTTTTTAAGTTTTGCTCAGCACTTTTTCCTGTTCAACGTCGCTTTACTGAGTCCTTAATATCTCCATAGAGCAGGCGCTGGTTTTATTTTCGCCACTAGTTTAGCGTTTGCTTGCTTGTCATGCTCCTGCTCATTGGCTTCCGTGTTTAACAAGTGCGCACCGAATGCACACTTGCATCGCGCTGTGCGCAGACACACGCGGGCACACAGATCAGCTGATGGGATGATCAAACGAGAGGTTGTAAAGACAGGCGCACACGAGGGGTAGACTGACAGTGCCGCGCAGACGCGCGCAAATGATTATTGCGGAATCAATGAAAGATTGATTAAAAAAATATTTTTAATAATTTTTTTTTTTTTTTTTTTTATATATATATATATATTTTTTAAGTCAGGCTGCTGTTGGCCTGGCGGCGGGTCTCGTTGGCCTGGCGGGGCCGCCAGGCCTGTATAATGGTAGGGGAAACACTGAGTGAAATGAACATTTCCGTTTGATTCAAGTCTACTGATAATAATTTTTGTCCAGACCTGTAATTACAATCATATGAAATGAAAAAACATAACGTGTATAATTTACACATAAAATAAGCAAACATGGCAAACATTTTATGGTTCCTGTTTTTCAGGTGTGATCATTTGCTGCTTTTCTCTAAATACGTTTGGATTAAAAACAGGAAATATTTGATAGAATAAACAGTTACTCTATAATACAAAGTGTGAAAGAGGAGTTTATAATGATTATAATGGTCAGTCACAACAACCCTCATCACCACTGTGTCTGTAACACTTCTGAATGGGCTCATAACAATGTTCCCAGGATTTTGAACCTCAGAAGTTAGCTACTAAAGTTCTACTCCGGACATGTGGAGACGACTGTGGTGGAATTTAAAAAAGGTAAGCCTCGGTTGTTCAGTGTCGACATGTTTTATCCCTAGTGTCAAAGGCCTTAGTAAACACAATTATGTAGCTCAGCTCAATACAACTAAAAGCCTAAAACGCCCTGGGAAGATTGATAAGCTTCCCTTTGAATGACCCCAATACATTGATCTTTACAAGCCCCCTACAAGCTTCATGAAACAAGTCTGGGCAAGTCACAGATGACTTGTTCCATGGAAGTGATTCTTGGTAGCATTGGATTCACAATTCAAAGAAGAGAGTTGTTTAGCCCCTTGAACACATTAAATCCAATAGGTATCTCTATTACAGACCTCATTTCATCAAATAATGTTCAAATTTACTTGCAGAATATTTAGATGTTTGGATGTTTTTTGGGGAATTATGATTGTTCGTTGGGTTAGTGTGCACCGTAACTAGAAACAGTATCACTGGGAGCTTTCCAAAGACTACACTCTTCAACTATCATTTACTTAAAGCTGCCTGGTCCATTCACACTGTTGTTGTATCATCGGCCCTTGGGGGCTGCCCACTAAGAAACAGCTAATGCACTTCTCTTCTCGTCCAGTTTTCTCAAACCCAGCCCAGGGAATTTCGAAAGGCGAGATCTCTATCTCACTCATGAGCCTGCTTCTGTATCTTCTACTCTACATTTTTAGTGGAGGTGAGTAATTATTTGAAGAAGCTAACAGCTCCAGATCTGTTTAATACTACTTGATGTTATTTTGTATATGATGAAGACTATGTCACTCTAGAATAAAATGGCTCAAGATATGACATATCACCATACATTGCGACACAATGCGTATTGCGATATATATTGTTCAATGAAAATATAAAAAACAGAGCTGAAATAAAAGTCACTGTTTAAGATCTGGGTGGTCTTATTGCATCAGATATTGATAATTAAGTGCCACTTCTCATTCAGATATCAGTGTCACAAAGATAAATTGCCGCATCGATATTTTCGCACAGCACTACAAGAATAGACGGTACACTTGCTCCTCCTGTGTTGCCAATGGAGGTTTTTTGTACAGTTCAAACTGGCTGACTGGATGGAACCAGAGCAGATAATGACAGGCGTGTGCATGACCCCGTAGAGCCACAGTGTGCCAATCTATTATTCATCTTGGATCCCATCTTAGGTTAGGTGTGGCAGCCGAATGACGGTGTCTCCATTGGTGGCTCAGCAGTCAGTCAGACAAAAGAATGGAGATGTGGGATAGCAAAATAAAAATGCTATTTATGTCCGGCATGCGCACAGATTGCAACACAATGCCTCTTTAGATAAAGGAGGACGGTGGCTGCGGCGGCACGGGGCAGCTGAATTTTGAATGGCTTTCTGTCCTAGGCGTCCCACTCGGATTATTGCTCCTCTTCCCTCTGTTGCTCGGGACACTTTTTATGTAACTAAGAAAAGACCGTTGGTTATGCAAGGCAAGCCTGTGGAGTCTTTACTGCCCGAGGTGAAGAACTGTCTGCCCTAATCACGCCTTGGAATGTGTGAGATCCACTGAATGCGCACACAGTCACACAGCACAGACACAGACACAGACACAGACACAGACACAGACACAGACACAGACACAGACACAGACACAGACACAGACACAACCACACCCACACACACACACACACACACACACACACACACACACACACACACACACACACACACACACACACACACACACACACACACACACACACAGTACTCAAAGCCAGGCCTCCTTCTAGGTGTGAGATAAAGGCAGTGTGGGGTGATCTGTAAAGCCCACCCAAAAGGTTTGATGTAGATTGGACTTGAGCTGGTGTGTAGCAGAGAGAGAATGTGTCCATGGGACCACGCTGTACAGTAGTTGTGACAGCCTGGCAGGTATTGCGACACAGGGCTGAAGCGGGCTGTTCAGAACAAGTCCTGTCCTAAAAACTTCTCTCTTGCCTTAATTCACCTGTCAAGAGCTTCTCCAGGGGACAACAACAGGCCCTGCCACCATGGAAACAACTGGACATTCAACTTTGGGTATACTTACTGTACTGTACTTAACTACAATTTTGAGGCAATTGTACTTTATTTGAACACTTTTTGTCATGCCACCTTAAACTTCTACTCTACTACAGTTCATTGGGAAAACATTCAACGTTTTACTCCACTACATTGATCTGATTATGATAGTTACTTAACAAATTATGATTTTTGCCCACCAAACATATGCAGCGTTTATAGAATATTGTACACTAGCCAACAGTTAATAGGCCTAAGAGCACAGATGAAACACTATTCCATTAATCGATAACTCGACGGACACAAATTCATTTTCTATATTGATTATTTTGATGAAAGTTATTTTTAATGCAAACATGCCAAAATATTCAATGGTTCCAGCTTATTCAAATTTAAGGATGTGCGGCTTTTCCTTTGAATCGTTCACATTTTCATCAAGCTAACAATCAATCTATGAATAAAAGAGTACTAACATTCACAGAGAAAATACAAGTTGCAGTCCATAACAACATGTGCAGCACTGCATCCAGTTCTAAACCCTGCTTTTACAGTAGTGCATGAGAAATAATGATCTCAATAGCATATGAGTCACAGTCTGTATTACAGGCAAGTGCTTTTGCTTTTTTATATTATACTTACACTTATACTTAGGCAATGTTAATGCAGGAATTCCACTGTACCAGAGTATCTCTACAGTTAAGTATTTGTTATTTTACTTAAGGATGTGAATACTTTAAAAATCAGATATTTCTGTACTTTTACTCAAGTGGTATTGTCACAGGTGATCTTGTTACGGAGTAATTTTTTCTAGTCAAGGTACAGGTACAGTATCTCTACTCCTACTGAAGTATGGTTTTCAGATTCTCTTTACAGCACAGCTGAGATGTTTGAAAGGATAAAAACACACTGTGTCTGCAGGCCTGTGCCCCGAGGGAGAATGTCTACCTGAAGCCAGGTGAGGCGTTAAGCCAGGTGACGCCTTTGTTGACGTGATATTATCATGTGAGTGGCCTTAACTCACAGCAGCAATGACGTAAGACCAAGTTCCTGGAGAGATACTCTCAACGAAGGCACGGTGAAGCGTTCACGTATGATCTCACACTACAGAGCAGATTTTATGGGCTAGGCCAATAAATGACACTGACTGATCTACTGAGAGAACTGCCTAAAGACGCCACCATTTTAGCTCAGTGCAATACGGACACAATATGCATGAACTAATTGAAGTAGACTCATAGCAGGGGCAGCAAGCAACTTTGAATTGTTTTCATAATCCATTAATCAGAAATTGAAGACAAATGCCTAGCATCATCTCCTAATGCCCAGTGTCTTCATATTGCTTGTTCTATTTCGTTCCTACTGACCGCCAGAGGCGGTGCTTTCAGCACTGGATGTTCCATCGCGCGCATGCGCAGGTCGAGATCTTATACCAAAATAGTCACCCGTGACACCTGGGTGACCCGAGAATATGTATATATTCCGGAAGTCACTCTAGGATCTGTTCCTTCTATCTTCTCGTGCTAGCAGGTCACACATATTGTTGTGTATATACCATTAGCTTGTCGCAAGTAGCTTTGTAACCTAAGGGTTGGGGCTTCGATTTGACTTCGTCCTCCAAAGGCTGCGCTTGCAATTCGTTCGACTTCGGCTGAGGCCGGGGTCAGGGGGTGAGTAAAGTGTGAGGGCTACGCGTAGCCGGCGGCTATCGCGGAAGCTAATATCACCTTTCCACCTTGCTTTAATTGAGCTTGTCAAGCGGCGTCTGGTTTCACAGTCGCCGTGTTATTCCCCCCCGGGGGTTCTCACCGGCGCTTGTGTGTTTCGCCAAGCCCGGTATGCTCGAAGGTATTGTTTTTCTAGCATTGTTGACTGTGCTCGGGTGCTACGTAGAGAGATCGCCCCGACCGGTTGTTTACTTCGATTTAATCGACAGCGAGCGGCTTGGGGAGAGTCCAAGCCGCCGCCACAGTATTTTGTAGCATCGCCTAGAGCGAGAGGCTACTTACTTTGCTTCACTATTGTATTTGAGCTGTTCGCACCAGTCGTGTGCTCTCACCTAAGCCTTGCGTTGCATAGCTTACTTTATTTGCTTACCAGTGGGTGAGCCGTGCCACACACTAGTATGCTGTTGTATACACTGTATGCTGCTGTATTGCTCGCCGGTGGGCTAATTAGTTTCCTAAATCGCCTTCACCGTGTTATTTTAGCCGTGTCACACTGTTGCACGTGTGTAGGCTGCTGTAGTGTGTCGCCAGTTGGCAGCTTAGTTTCACACCGCTGTATTATTATAGCCGTGTCGCACCGTTGCACGGTAGCTCGCGCCTTAGCCTGGTTGCATAGGCTACTTTAGTTGCGCCAGTGAACGTCTTGGGACCCAAGTGTTGCTGTCACTGAGTTATTTAAGGCGCATTGTTGCCTGGGTGTGCTCGCCTGAGGCTCGATTGCCTAGCCTTCGTTTATTTGCTCTCCAGTGGGCGGCTGGGGTTACCTAGAGCCGCTGACACTGCCAGGGGACTACTACAGATAGAGGATAGCATTTGGCTAATTCTATCTTTTTAACCCATGTATGATCATGTGTTTTATTAATTTGACACTGTCCCCTTCTTAAATAAGCTGAATTCAATTGAACTGTGTTATTTGTTCGCTTCTGTCAGTCTGCCCCAGGGCAGCTGTGGCTACTATCGTAGTTTACCACCACCAGTATGGAAAAATGGCGCCCATTCATTCCTATGAAAGCTTCTCATTGGCGCAGAGAAGCAACAGGGAAGCTGCCATATTGCTTTCATGAGAGCCCTGGCACCATGCTCCTCCTCCCTCGAAAACAAACTGAAAGCCGTTAAAAGCCGTTGGGCTAATAAAACGCTTGATGATATCCAGAGGATTTTTGCGGCGACACAATCTTGTTCGCCGCTTGTATTGGTGTGGACGGGAAAATCTGCCATAAGGGTTTTCAGGAAAATGAGCTCCCATTCACAGCATGCAGTACTAATGGGTTGCCACTAGTCCATGCTGGCTGCTCGGAGAAGGCAGCATCCTGGGGGCCTGTTTACACCGCCACTGTATTATTCTAGCGGTGTCGCACCGTGGCTCGGTTGTTCTCGCCTGAAGCCCGGTTGCATACGTTAGTTGCTACTAGCCAGTGAGCGTCTTGGGTTTCCAAGGGTCACCTTCACTGTGTTATTTTGGCTGTCACACCGTTGTCGTGTCAGCACAGACTACTGTATTTGCCCGCCAGGGGGCGGCATAGTTTTACACCGCCACTGTATTATTCTAGCGGTGTCGCACCGTGGCTTGGTTGCTCTCGCCTGAAGCCCGGTTGCATACCTTAATCGGATGCATATTTTAATTGTCTCAACAGGTTGCATTGTTGCTTGGGTGCTCTCGCCTAAAGCTCGATTGCCTAAAGCCTACTGTAATTATGCTCGCCAGTGGGCAGCATAGTTTTACACAACAGGTCGCATGGTTGCTCGGGGGCTCTCGCCTAAAGCTCGATTGCCTAAAGCCTACTGTAATTATGCTCGCCAGTGGGCAGCATAGTTTTACACCGCCACTGTTTTATTCTAGCGGTGTCGCACCATGGCTCGGTTGCTCAAGCCTGAAGCCCGGTTGCATACCTTTAACAGATGCATATTTTAATTGGCTCGACAATGAGCAGCTTAGGCCTCCTAAAGTCGCCGTCACTGTTACTTTTAGGGGTGTCGCTCCGTTGCTCTGGTGCTTGCGCCTGAAGCTCGGTTGAGCAGGCTACTAATTCATTTAGCCTAGCCTGCTAAATTGCTGACATACTAAACAGCCATAATTGTGATGCCTTCATGGCCTCCCTACGGTGGAGAATGGCCATGACAAGTGCCCTGCAGGTCTCGGGTGAGCACCTGAGGGAAGCACTGTCAGATAAACCATGCATGAAATGCAACCGTAGTTTCATGCCTCAGGCACTGAGGCTTGCTAGGTAGAAACTCTCCTACTTGCCTCCAACCAGCTCAGGGTACCAGCTGCAGTGAGTAGCCTTGCGGCTGTGCATCCTTCCTACTCAGGGGATGACATGCTGTCCACAGCTGCGTCCTGTAATGTTATACAGGTGGGCAGCTCGGCTAGAGGGTCAGTGTCCGTCTGTGACTTGCCAAGTATTGGGCTAGATGAAGCTCTGGTTTCATCTGCACCTGTGAATGCCTTTTTTCGGCGGGCCCTCAATACTCCGTTTTCTCTGGGCCTCCCTCTGAGCCTCACTTCGAAAGCAGAGCTCCGTAGAGGCTTTCCAGATTTAAGGGCTCTTTCATCACACTAGTGACAGCAGAGCTCCGGCAGCCATGCACAATGCTGATAGTTAGGGCTTGGACTGGTTAGCTCCGATTGAGCCTGCTATAGCATCCCTGGTTGTCTCCCCAGACGAGGCTCTGAGAACCGATGTGCGCTGCCCTCGGCCCCAGTGCCAGATTACATACGACCTCCTTACTAGGAGTTACGACATTGCTGCCCGTGTGGGACGTCTTGGGGATTTGCTTTCTCACACAGTCCTGGCTCGGTCGCAAACCATACAGGGGTCAGGTGCTGGTCACTCAGCACGGACCCTCAGTGATGCTTCACTGCAGACTTTGCATTATGTCTTAGGGAGCTAGGCAGGTTGATGCCAACTGTGCGTCCCAGTCGGAGGTGTGTCGACAGACCCTCCGTTCTCTTCCAGTGATCCCAGGCCGCACGCTTCAGGCCCCGGGGCGAAGTGTTCAGGTTGACCAGGCTAGACAGTAGTGGCACGCTGCGACGTGCGCCTCTGCCTGATTCCAGGCCGGGAACCTCTGTGGTACCCCATGCCAATATCTTCAACAATGTCCAGGTGGGCAATCAAGGGGCCAGTGCTTCTCAGCACATTCTGAACAGCGCCGTAACACAGCGCTACGGTCGGCTTTTCAGGCGCCAGGAAGTCGGCGTCCAGCCTCCACCCTCCCCCAGAGTCCCTGGGGGTGCTACTCGATGCTCGGTAGGTTCTACTCAGCCTAATTTCAGGTACCAAGGAAGTGGGGCGGGTTCGTCCCATTCTGGACTAAGAGGGCGGAATCGGTGCCTCACGGTTCTTCCTTTCCACATGCTGCGTGTTGCAGGTGGCCTCCAGTCTATCGCTCAGGCGGACTGGGTTGTGTCAATAGCCCTGAAGGGTGCTACTTTCAGGTCCCTACTGCCCAATGCCACAGGTGGTCCTCCCCTTTGCATTTCTGGGCAAGGTGCATTTCAGGGTTCTTCCGTTGGGCCGTCCCTGGCTCTGCGTATATTAAACAGTGTGTGGCAGCATCCCTGTCGCCATTACAGCTCAGCGGTATGGTGTACTGCCATACCTAGACTACTGGTTGATCATTCCGCCCAACTCAGGAGCAGGCGGTCAGGGACACAGCCACGCTCCTTAGCCAGCCGGGAACAGGCTTGGCCTTACGATCAATCTTACAAAGGGCAACCTTACACCATGTGTTGGGTTGTGATTTATTTGGGGCTGGTGCTCGACTCGGCGGCCATACGAGCCTGCCTTTCTCCAGAGCGCGTAGCTACCATTCGGCAGCTACTACAGCACTTCATGCAGGGGAGGCTGCTGGAATACAGCCTCTTCCTTTGACTGATAAGTATGCTGACCTCTGCATCCAGGAGAGTCCGACTAGGCCTCCTCAAAGTGAGTTCTCTTCAGATCTGGGCGAATGGTCTCCACTTGGACCCCAAGTGGCAGAGACGCAAGATGGTCAGGGTGTCTGGGCAGTGCCTTCGGGCCCTCAGACCCTGGAGAGAGAGGGCATCCCTGATTGCAGGGTCGCCCTTAGGGAGGAATCTCCCGGTGTGAGGTTGTAGAGACAGACGCCTCCTTGTCAGACTGGGACGCAGTCTATTAGGGCAGGACGGTCGTAGGCCAGTGGGATGCCCAGCAGAGACTGGAGCACGTTAGGCTGGAACTCCTTGCAGGGTTCTTAGCACTCAGGCTTCAACCACCAGGTGGGCACCAGTCAGGGTTCTTCCGTTGGGGTCCCTGGCTCTGCGTATTAAACAGTGTGTGGCAGCATCCCTGCCACCATTACAGCTCAGCTGGTGCTCGAGTCGGCGGCCATGCGAGCCTGCCTTTCTCCGTAGCGCGTAGCTAACGTTCAGCAGCTACGACAGCACTTCATGCAATGGAGGCTGCTGGAGTACAGCCTCTTCCTTCGATTGATAAGTATGCTGACCTCAGCATTATCTAATTATCATTATCTCAGCTGTCCAAGTTCCAGGTGTCCGGAACACAGCGATAGAAAAGGGCCACCCCCGGGGAGTGGAGACTCCATCCGGAGGTGGTGGGCATGATTGGGACAAGTATGGCAGGGCAGTGGCGTATCTCTTTGCTTCCGAAGAGATGACCCACTGTCCCCCTGGGTTCTCCTAGATGGAGAGGACCAGTCCCCTAAGGCAGGAGGCTCTGGCTAATGCTTGGCCAGTCAGCCTGCTTTATGTATTTCCTCTAATTCTCTTTTTACTGGTAACACTGGACGGGGTCCAGCATTGCAGTTACAGCCTACGTTTGGTGGCTCCACATGGGCCAGGAAGGCCATGGTTCCCAGCGTTACTAAAACTCCTCAAGGGAGACCCTTGGTGCCTTCCAGAGAGACAGAAACTTCTGTCTCAGGTGGGCATACGACATGTAGGGCACCCGAACTCGGGGCGCCTGCAGCTGGGCGTGTGGCTCCTGATAGCCAGGACCCACTGTTGACGTATTGCGACCAGTCAGAGGTCCAGACCTGTTTTAAGTTCAGGGGCACTCTCCGCTCTATACAGACAGGTGGAAGTTGTTTGCACAGTAGTGCATGACACATGGCGAAGTCCAAGGGACTTGCTCATTGAGATTGATACTACACTTTCTGCAGTCTGTGTGGGCAACAGGAGAGTTGCTTCCACCCTGCGCGTTTATGTGGCTGCGATATCGGCCGCACATGCAAGGGTGGATAACCAGACGGTAGGGTCCCACTACCTAGTCAGGCAGTTACTGAAGGGAGGCCAGAGGCTTCATCCAGCCACCACGACCCCTGAGGGCACCATCATGGGACTTGCAAGTAGTCCTGAGGGCCTTAGGTCTACCCCCATTTGAGCCGCTGAGTCAGGCAGACCTGACGCGGCTGTCTATGAAGACGGCATTCGCCCTTGCCATTGCGACTGCAAACGGTCGGTGAACTCCATGCCTTGTCAGTGAGCCAGGCGCGTTTGCGCTGGCATGTAGAAGGGTCAGGAGTGGTGCTCTCGCCAAATCCATCCTTCCTATCCAAACGATTGTCTCCCCACTATGTAAACCAATCGATCGAGTTGGCTGCTTTTAATCCCCTGGGCTCACCAGGGGGTGCAGGAAGAATGTCAGACCCACTGTGCCCGGTGCGGGCGCTTGGGGGCATATGTTGTGGCAATAACCAGCTTGCGTAAGACAAATAACCTCTTTGTCTGCTATGGGAGCTGCAGGAAGGGGGCTGCCCTGTCCAAACAGAGACACTCCCACTGACTTGTGGATGTGGTCTTGAATGCATATAGAGCACAGGGGCTCCCCATGCCTTGGCCGTTGAGTGCCACTCTACCAGGAGTATGGCTACATCTTGGGCTGCCTTGAAGCGGGTTCAACGTCAGGACATTTGCGCCTCGGCTACATGGTTTTCATCATGTACGTTTGCGCGGCTCTACAGAGTAAATGTTTCTGCTCCTCATCCTGTGGGATGGCGGCTGTCTTGTTGACGGCTGTAAGCCCCTAATTGATGAGTACTCTTCGTGACCTTTCTGGTATAAGTCATCCAGTGCTGAAAGCACCGCCTCTGGCGGTCAGTAGGAACGAAATAGAACGATAGTTACGTATGTAACTACGGTTCTATGAGTTCCGGATGACCGCCAGAGTTCTCTGTCACTCAGACTTCTCAGATACCACGAGAAGATCCAGTTGGAACAGATCCTAGAGTGACTTCCGGAATATATACATATTCTCGGGTCACCCAGGTGTCACGGGTGACTATTTTGGTATAAGATCTCGACCTGCGCATGCGCGCGATGGAACATCCAGTGCTGAAAGCACCGCCTCTGGCGGTCATCCGGAACTCATAGAACCGTAGTTACATACGTAACTATCGTTTTATCCAACAGACAGTCCTCCTCCTACTTTTTCTTCTTCAAGTCTTTCCAACCGTGAATCGTGAACTAATCAAAATATTAGTATTTAAAAAAAACTTAAATGATTATTGATCAATTACCAAAATGGTTGCAGATTATCTTCAAGTCGTTTATGCTCCGATTGACTGATAGTATGTGGTATAAATCCACATGATGTTAAGATCATGTGAACAGAACAACGATGCGCTTCAGACGGATGCGAGTACCTGATAAAAACACAGAATAAAAACCTATTCACAAGCTATCACACTCGACTTCTCCATTGAACATCTGGCGACTTAATGCACATGTTAATGTGTTATAGTGCCATAACAGAGGATGGCCCCATCAGACCCAATCACAAAGCCTTGGTCCTCCCGCTTTCTTTTCTTCCAAGCACTATTAAATCTAGAGCGATTTACGACCGTAACCCAGCGAATGCAGACGGTTATGCTATAGCAGTGAGGTGGTACGCAATGTGGAGAACAAAGGGGGTCGATGTAAAATACATGACTGGACCCCTAAATGTGATGAGGTGGGCCTATAATCAGACTTAGAATATGAATTACAACGGTCCAGATTTTATGTTCTGGCTTGGGGGCACAGTGAGGTAACAACTAGAGCATGGCATTTTTTTTTAATGGTAAAAAGGAAATAATGAGGGCTTTGGTTAAGACAATAGGGAGGCAAATAAAGAATTTAGGGACAACATGTGCATCCATCTTAAGGTACATACTGCAGGTGAATAGGGTACAAAAAAAAATCACAGATATCATCAAAAAGATTTTTTGTATTCCAATTATTTTTTAAATGTTTGAATGTATGGATTTTTGTCAATATCTAACTAGTTATTTGCAACTCAAAATCTAGATGTCGGATAAAGCCAGAATTCAAATATAGGGGAAAGTGGGGTGAGTTGTGCAACTTTTTACTAAAAGTGATTTTAAAGTGAGGCCTTGACAGTTATGTCTCCAACTCAAATATGTACATATATTTCAGGATGTTGTGCATCCCTGGCAATACAAACTTTGGATCTGGAATAAACTGTTTAAGAAATATAGCTTTCGGAAAAAAAGTTGTCTTGTCGCACAAATCACCCCACTACGTGGGGTGATTTGTGCATTTGGAGAAAATAAGATGGGGTGAATTGTGCCAATTTATAAATATCTCAAAAACTGTAATGCAAGACAAATCCATTAGACAATCACTTATTTAAGGTGTATTTAAAGTAAATAAGGTAAATAGTTGACAAAGATTGAAGGTACATTTTCTTAAACAAGGCCTAGCAGATCTAGGTGGTTTTGCCTGCAAAGCTCACAATGACAAAGTCACCATCATCATCTTTCTGGCCATCTGAACTCTCATCAGTGGTGTCGTTAAGTGGAATTGAGATGTCACTCTCTTCTGAGCTACTGTAGACAATCACTTTCTTTTGGTGACCAGCGTATACAGCCATGCCACTGGCACAACTCTCAGAAATGTACTTTGCACTAGTTGCTCCGTGCTTGTGGAACCAACTGCCACCTGACAAATGTGATTCCCCCTACATTTCTGCCTTTAAATCAAGGCTCAAAACCCATATGTACACCCTGGTGTTTCCTCCCCATTAACCTCTGCACTACTTACTTACCTCTGCACTACTATCTGTGTTTATGTGGATGTATGGGCTTTACGTCTTTTATTTTGGTTATTGTTATTTTACCTTCATTGTTTACCTACTGAATGCACTATGTACAGCACTTTGGACAGTGCAAACTGTCATAAATGTGCTTTTATAAATACATTTTACTTACTTACTTACTTATAACTCACCTAGGCACTTTGGCACAAATCACCCCATCCCCAGAATTTTGGATAATAGGCATGATGCAGCAATTTAGGGTTGACATTGTGCTAACTATATAGACTCAAAGTGTAGCATACCAAAGCACTAAAACATGTGTCAAATGTTTTCAAATGTGTCTATAATTGTTCAGACACAATAATCAAAAAACCTTGATCATGGAAATTTTACTTTGAAAGGCAAAACACAGTTTTTTGAGCTTAAATGTGCTTATATCTTATTCCTTGTGTCTCCCTTCTTTACAGGATGAGTCAAATGGATTGCTCTTCTTAAATATGTGGTCACATTTCCAATTTCTTCCACGGTTTTCTAAAAAACAAGGGGTTTTGCAACTTCCAAAATGCACAACTCACCCCACTTTCCCCTATATCTATTTTGACAATATATGGTTAAAAGTTTTTACAGAACATATTTTGGATACTATAAAGCCTTTTTGTCCTTTTGTAAATCACAAAATTCTATATACACAGGTCTTAAAAATGCATTTTCTGCATGTTTTTACAAGGAGGAAAATGTATCATGATAAGTCAGACAATCAACAAACGATGAACAAATCATTCTGTGATAACCTTCAGAATAGTGTGAAGAATGATTATGGAACTTTAGTTGATGTAAGCGGTGCGCTATAAAAATATGAGATTTCTGGTTGAGAGTTTAACAAAAACTAATGTGGAGATAATGGCCGTTAAAGACGGTTGAATAGGAGAAACACACAGACAAGGTTTTGGTCAAATAAACGCCTAAATGTAAATTGTAGACCTTTTATTTAGGCCTATGCTAGTATAAAGGAAGGAATGTTATGGAAGCATTAAATAAAGAACAACCTCAAAATTGACTTACAGCATCTCGCCTTAATTTTGTATCCTTTATATGCTTAGAAAGAGATGGAGAATTCAAAACCTTGTTTGGGAGGAACTGATAAAGCAGTGTGCTGTTAAAAATAAAAAAAAACCTCTGTCTCCATCCTACTCTCCCATTACAACTATTACGGAAAGCATTTTGGACAGGAGCCCCTCAAGCCTGTGTCTGCTGCTAAGGGAACAACACGTCCACATGGATGATGCTGGCTGGTGTGTGTATGTGTGTGAGGTGTGAGAGGAGGGGAGGGGCTCCACACTGTCATGGCTCATTCATAGCTTGGTGGTGGCTGCCTGACTGCATGGCCATTTTGGTTGGACGGCCCTTGTTCTGTCTGCGGGTGCCATGCAAAACAATAGGATATATGATCAGCTTCTTGTAATTTCCTGTGTCTGGTGGTCCCAACACAAAAGGCTCAGTCTGCTCACAGGACTGCAGTGATGCTAGCCTATGTACTGACGGATTGGGATGAATTGACTGAACAACAAGAGGATCAAGCTCACACCCCCACAGTCATAGGCCCCCCCCCTCTCCCTCTCCTCATTTTACTGTATTTGGCTATGTGGCACACACACACAAACACACTCACTCATCCTATAATAAAAAGGCCTCTGGAATAGAATATAGGCACAGCAAAATTAAACACTGGACCAAATTGTGCATGAATTGTTTTTTTGTTTTTTTGGAGAGAGGGGGAGAGGATTTTGATTATTTAAAGGGGTGCACCGTGCGATCTAAGTCGCCTATTGTTGCAATCATGGTCTATTCGGTCGCTCTCTCTGCGTCAAAAACCACCATGCGACCACCCCACTCCTACATGAGACAAGGATGTCTTCTTTCACAGAGACGTTCTTTGTATAGGCCTATGAACAAAAGAGAAAACAACCCCAAATATGTTCCACTATTTATATTTAGTATGATTTGTATGAGTATCTTTCTTGTTTATAAAAGCATCCATTATTAAATCAAACCCTGGTGATTTGGTTTTCTCTATAGGCTACTCCAGGGAGCTTTCTCTTTCGATGGTGGGCTTTCACTCACCTGGACTATTCTCTATTGAGGTAATAGATGGGCCAGTGTTATCCGCAGCCCAGGCATCGTTCGCTGTGCTCTGCTGCGAGACCATGGACACCATGGTCTGCAGCATTTTCTCCGGGGCAAAGAGTGACGTTTGTGCATCGGTGGATCTCTTGCGTGCGCCGGTTATCCTGGAAATCTGAGCTGCAATTTGCTCTTTAGTGGCTGAAATTATTCCACTATCAGGGGCGATGGTGGTGGTCGGTGGAGGCTGGAAGGTGGTTGCAGTTTTCGACATGGGCGACGCATCGTAGCCGGGGCTGACGCGAGGTGCAGCTTCCGAAAATCCCACATACACATAGAAAATAACTAGCACGAGCGGAGAATATGTACATCATTAAGGACGTGAGCCTCATGTTGGGTCTCAGCTCTCCATGTAAGCGGCCCCAGTAACGGTCTCTCTCAGACCTTTCCCTGAATGGACGCGTACTCCACCATTGATGTATCCCACGGCGGCGGCGGCGTACGCTGCTACTGTTTATTGCTGCTGCCCCATGAACCACACAGTCAACACTTCAACCTGCGCTGCAACCGACCGCGAGCCCGCCCCGAGAGTGACGTGACCGTCAGCCAATCGGGAGAGTTTCTCTGGACGCTCGCTCGTGCGCTGATTGGGCGGTCATTGTAACGTCCCTCACGAGACACAACATACTAGAAATTATCAAACGTTCTCACCTCCTATGAAAATGAACAGAATATAACCGATTCCATTCACAAATTAAACACAACGTAGAAAAAGGATATTCAGTGTTTCTATGTAGAATTAGAGTGATATTGCCATAGGCCTAGTAGCCTACAGCAGCCCAGGTATTCTACAGCCTGTCATGAAAATGCCTGGAGGAGGATTAATGTGTTAGTGAAATTGTCCAGTATCTATCACGCATTCACACCTGCATCTGTATGAAACTATACTCCCATCACCCATTTGGGCTAGAAATAAAATAAAATACATCTTTATTGATGGCTGGTTCAATGGCAACCCCTTCAGCTGTGAGTGAACCAAATGAATTGTGCTGTTGTATAGCCTACCGTTTTTGTTAGGCTTTTTTATAATATTAGGGTGTTTTTTATTCTTAGCTATGACTGGACAATATTTAAAAAATCTAGCAATACTTGTCTTGAGCGTCACATATAGTTATATCACTTTGTAATGGAAAAAAAATAATTTTCAATTTCGTCACCTAAAATAATATGCTTCAGTGTCTGCCTTGATGCTAGTTTAGGCCTAGTTATCATCATGACACTGAATCAGATCGTCTTTTTTGATGTGTAGGTCTCAGTAGTCCTCCATTAAAGTGTGTGTAGGCCTACACATAGCCTACAATAATTTTGACGCTGAGTTGTCGTCAATGCATGCTCACATTTTCAGACATACAGCGAAGAAAAAGGACGACAATGTGAGAAAAGGGGTTACATTAACATTTAACAGTACAAGTGGCTTTTGTGGTGTTAGAATGGGTTTATATTGCCACTCAGTGGCCACAGTGCGTAATGACATCAATGTTTAGTTTGTTTCGCCATTTTATTCTGAAAGTGTTTGCCTGGAAAATGTGTAACTGCAACGCTGTTTTTAGCTGCTTAGAATATATTTTTTAAATTGTTGAGTGATATAAAAACGCCTGTTTTGCATTTGAAAACATTTAATAGAAAATAAAACAGAAACCTGTTGACTCGGTTAGCATCAATTCTGAAACCAACACAACTATAAACTTCCGGTGAAAACAGTCAGAATAAAACGTCATTAACAGATATTCGAGTGTAGTGCAGACAGTAGAAAATGACACACGCGCTTTAGTATATATATATATTTTTGTTTGATTTGGTGTATTAAAACGTTCCGGCTTGTTTCCAATAGTCTGGCTGACACAAACAAGTGAAAGTAATAAACTGCACAATAGATGGCAGTAGGGGGGGGGGGGGGGGGGGATTGGGGGTGAATAACAGGTACGGGACTCCGCCGCTCTAGTGTTGCAGGAAGTTGCGCATGACAGCTAGAGCAAGGTACAATGGCGCCTCTGGATTTGGATAAATATGCAGAGATTGCGAAGCAGTGTAAATACCTTCCAGAGAATGACCTCAAGGTAAATGTGACTTCATATAGATGTTTTTGATTGGCACGGGTGTTGAGCTCGGTGTCTGTAACCCACTTCCGTTGTGGGGTTGTTTACGGCGTAATAATTAGCTACCATTAGCTTCAGCTAGCTAGCCAGGAAGTCAACACCGTTATGACGACTTCTTCAGTTAAGCTAAAACAACAGCTAAATACAGATACCGCTATCGTATAAAATGCCACGGAGGAAGGAGTGAGAGTGGGCTGTTCTGGTAGGCTATGCTGTTTCGGTTAGGCTGCCTATGCTGTTTGAATATTAAAGCAGATAGCCACAGTGATATGGTGATGCTGACTGTCAGGATGATGACAGCTGATCGTTTCTTCTTACAGTGTGGACTCACATCAAACTGTGATGCGTTTGAAAGCTTCCCCACACACAGCAGCCTCACAAAGCGTTATGTCATTTATTTAATTTACTGAGACACAGCAGTTAGACCCCAGGTTCACGTTCCGAGTTTAATCACACATTTCATGATAAACTCTTAGGCAATTTGATTCCTGATCACACAAGTCACAGTGTGGTAGCCCAGACTGTATAGTGTTATAGTAGCTCAGGGGGTTGTGACTGTGTGTTACAAAGTCATTTCATAGGGTGCTCATGTGACCACATCATCTGACCAAGCACTCAGTGTGCTAACAATACTTATAATACAGAATTTCATTTGGTTCATTTGGTCTGAAAGTATATATGGTGTCATATAGCCCATCATGGTCACTTCACAACAAGATGGGGAAAATGAGAAGAATTAGGAAACATTATTTTATTTCTTCAGTCTCAATGTAATAATAAATAAGGCCTTTTTCAATAATTTGTGTCATCCTTCTCCCTGTGTGTGTGTGTGTGTGTGTGTGTTGTGTTTTGATGCATCCAGAGGTTATGTGACTACGTGTGTGACCTTCTGCTGGAGGAGTCCAACGTTCAGCCCGTCTCTACTCCTGTGACAGTGTGCGGTGACATACATGGACAGGTAAAACACATCCACATTCAAAGCAGAAGAAGAGCCAGTGCACAACAAAGAAAACACTTACTCTGCATTCCAAAAAGCATACTCTTCCTTTTTACTACATACTACAGCTGACCACAAAATAATCTAGTTAGCATGCGGTAGGCACACAATTGAAAAATACTTTACAATTTATTCCATCATAACATTGCGCATTGATCTTGCCTTTCGCTTATATATCTGTTGCATCTCTGCTTGCTTTCATACTGAGGCTCCGTCGATGTGACGTCACTTCTGGTGCGCACTGGGTTGTGGGTCAAAATCGCCCAAATAGCATGCTGATTTCAACACTGAAAACTGCTTCAAACCTCAACTCTTTCACAAGGCTTTAGGAAGTGTAAAGAAAATATTCGAGGGCAAGAATATGGAAATAAATAAATATCTAGCATTTATTTCAGAAATAATTACATAAAGAATATAAAAACGGACTATAGAATTTGGATGGGTAGGTAGATTGGTGGCTTCAGTCTGATATGCGATGTGTAGTATGAAGCCATATCCAACCTGAAACCCATATTGAATCTGATTGGTCCCATCCATAAATGCCCTCACTAAATGTGTCTTTCTTTGTGTTTCAGTTCTATGATCTGTGCGAACTCTTCCGAACCGGCGGCCAGGTCCCGGACACTAACTACATATTTATGGTTTGTATTGCTATCAGTTTGGACTTAGACAGAGTAATCAGTCTTAAAGGTGGGGTTAGCAATTCTGGAGAATGGTTGTTAAAAAATAAATAAAAAACTTTTTGTCAAATCAATGAATATCTCCTCAGAATCTGCTTCTTCTCCGTACTGTGAGTGCGTTGAAAGGCTGGGCTCGTTTACAAGCTACGTTGGGCGGGCCCCCTTTGTTTACATTCCTTTTGTTTACATTCCAGTTTACAGATTCTAAGCCGTTTTTTTTTCCAGCGCACTCAATGCATATTATTTAACTGGAGTTTTGGCCCAGTGTTGGTCATAATGAACCTGTATCATCATGTTTCAGGGTGACTTTGTGGACCGAGGTTACTACAGCCTGGAGACCTTCACCTACCTGCTGGTGCTGAAAGCCAAGTGGCCCGACCGCATCACGCTTCTGCGGGGAAACCACGAGAGCAGACAGATCACTCAGGTTTATGGCTTCTATGGTAAGATCTCATTCTCTTTGTCACTGATCACACCATCCTCAACTCAAATCCCCATACTCATTCAATTTGTAATAAATGAGCTCTTCTTTTTATGAACAGATGAGTGCCAGACCAAGTATGGGAATGCCAACGCCTGGCGTTACTGCACCAAAGTATTCGACATGTTGACAGTGGCGGCTGTAAGTATATAGAAGTGTCTATGACGGAATCCATATTTGACGAGACGAAACGACAAACGCTTGTCAAACATTAGCTGGATAACACTTAGTATGCCTTTTTAAAAATAGCTTTCAATCATTAGTTACTGTCGTTATGTGACATTAGACTGGTCTGACTTTGGTCACACATTCCCAGCTGCCATACAGATTGAGAACACATATCTTATGTCCTGTCTCTTCCGTCAGCTGATGGATGAGCAGATCCTGTGTGTCCATGGAGGCCTCTCCCCGGACATCAAAACCCTCGACCAGATCCGCACCATCGAGAGGAACCAGGAGATCCCCCACAAAGGAGCCTTCTGTGACCTGGTGTGGTCCGACCCTGAAGACGTGGACACCTGGGCCATCAGCCCAAGAGGAGCCGGCTGGCTCTTTGGTGCCAAGGTCACTAATGAGGTATGGAGGGCCAACTTTTTACTGTCATTTATTTTTTTTGCATTTTTGCTTTATTTGATTTGGAGAGACAGACATGAAATGGGGCAGAGAGGGGAAAGACATTCAGAGAACGTCCTGGGCCGGATACAAACCCGGGTCTGCTGCGGTGAGGACTGAGCCTCTATTGGTCCTCTTTCTACTGTCTTTAGGTTCAGCTTGAGCTAATGTTGAGTAACCCCCGCAATGAATAACACATGAACATTAAAGGTGAAGTCTGCTATGCTGGAGACTGCTTGTTGTCAAAATCACTTTTTGTAAAAATATCAGTAGATCATCTCCTCACGATCTAACTACCTGTAAGTACTGTGTGTGCGTGCTGAAAAAAGAATCTGTTGTTAATTTCACAGTCTAGGCTCTGTAAACATGTAGCTAGCAACATGCCCATCACCTTGATATACAGTATCTCTCTCACCAGACCATTTCCCTTAAATGCTCTGTAAGGTCACCAAAGAACACAAGAGGCGATGTGATTCCACATTGGCCGTGTATTTTCATTTCGAGTTAAAAATCCGTCTGCCCCGCTCAGTGTGTGTGTGTGTGTCTGTGTGTATCAGACAGTACTGTGAACACGCAACAGGTGCCCTGACGTGAGCTACTGTAGGCCTAGTAATGCAAATCCAACAACACATTATTTGTGTTCGGTTACAATATTTATTAATTTCTATTCAACTGCTCCACCTTCAGTTTCAGTTTCACCTCCGTGTCAAACAGCTGGTCGGATCAGCTGATCGGCTCCAGCCAACAGCAGGAGTCAGTCTAAAGTCAGAAGCAAAATTATAAAGTAAAATCTCTCTGCCTCTCTCTATCTGTCTGACTGTCTTTTTCTCTGTCAGTCCAACGGCATTGCAAAAAAAATAAAATTAAATGACGTTGTCTGCCCCACTTCCTCACCCCATATGAAATGGTTAAACGTGTACACAAAAAATTAGCAGTTGTGTAACCATTTGGAGATATTTGTAAACGTTCACAACTTCACACCCCTACCTGGAACCAAACGTAAGACTAGAATATGTTTGTAAACCAAACTGTGGGCCCTGCTGCTGTAAACAACAGTGAAACAGTAACTTTTCAGGAAGCTTTCTGACCTCAAACAGTGTTCCAGGGATCCAATTTTCCTGTGCGGAAAGCCATGAGAAAAATATCTTAGATAAATGTTCACTTCTCTGACACACCCAAAGTTACACAGTGCGAGGCGCTCCGTTGGTGTAGTGGATAGAGCGCGTACCATATCGGCTCCGGCCTTCGTTGCAGTGGTCGCGGGTTCAAATCCGATCCGTGGACCTTTACCGCATGTCATCCTCTCTCTCTCTCTCTCTCTCTCTCTCTCTCTCTCTCTCTCTCTCTCTCTCTCGCTCTCGCTCTCTCTCTCTCTCTCTGTCCCCCCATTTAAACTCTGTACTATCCAATAAAACTTGAAAAAAGTTACACAGTGCACCTTTAACATATTTCAATTCTCTTCATTTTATCTCCCGTCTTCCCCCACTTTAAACACCGGTGCAGTTTGTCCACATCAACAACCTGAAGCTGATCTGTCGGGCGCACCAGCTGGTCCACGAGGGCTACAAGTTCATGTTCGACGAGAAGCTGGTGACGGTGTGGTCGGCCCCCAACTACTGCTACCGCTGTGGCAACATCGCCTCCATCATGGTGTTCAAGGACGCTAGCACCAGAGAGCCCAAGCTCTTCAGAGCAGTGCCAGACTCTGAAAGGGTCATCCCACCGCGAACCACAACACCTTACTTCCTATAAAAACACACATCACCAACAGCTGGAAAAAAAAAACATGCAGCCATTTTGTGTCAGTGGGACAGTTGGCACCAGCACTTGTCAACCCCCATATGAATTTTTTTGTATAGTATATTTAGAGTTAACTACAGTGTATTTTATTGGTGCCAGCTGACCACTGTTATATTACCACCCCTGGATATTGAATGCCATTATTCTGCAGCTTACAGTACCAATCCCAGACGTAACCAAAGCGAAGTAAGTTGGCTTACCATTTGAAATGTTTTAGAAGGAAGGATTGAAATGACAGAAGTCAACTGACCCCTTGTAAAAGGTTGATACATATTCATTTTACCTTTTTATAATACAAAATATTGAGTATATTTTGTATTATAAGGTAAGCTGCCGAAGCAAATTGCAGCCGTAGTATTATATACAATGTTTCATTTTATTCCGTTATAGTAATGTATTAAATCTTGGTGTACAATAACAAAAGCACTGCACGGAAGCAAGAAACTGCATCTTTTCTGACAAATGTCAATAGAGTAAATAGACTTTCGTTATGTCATTATATGTGATCTTCTATGATGTAAAACCTGAGAGTTGATGTGTAAAAATGTACTATATCTATTTGTTAGAAATTGCAGTATTGTTACGCTTGCGGTACCTTAAACGATTCCCTGTGTTTGCCAAATTTGGAATCGCCTCTTGTAATTATTCGTTTATTGTGTGTTGCCATACTGTTTTTTTTAAAATAAAGAAATCCTAAAAAAGTCATCAGTACCTGGGTGGTCTTAGACTAGAATGAACTGCAGCTAACTCAATATTAAACTGTTCATCCTTACTGACATAAACCTGGCAGTACAAGCAACAGCTGTATCTTGATATAAGTAACAAGCCTTCAACTGTTGTGTATGTGTATATCCTCTCCTAGGGACTTTTAGTTGTATGTTTAAGGTTTAATTTGCCCCCTAAGGTCACCAAAGGGTATCTAGTTTGATCAGAGGCTTGTTTTATATGCTTTATTATAACAAGTCATAATACACAGAGTTAGGCTTGAATAAGATATTTCCTTCACTGTCATGTTGATAATATTCAGACATGCTATTTGGTATTGTAATCATTCAAATGAAATATATTATCAATTTAACTTATTGGTGGACTTCCTTTTACAATGTTTGTGTCAGATTCTCCCAAACTGTTCAATCAAAATATCCATCCATCTACTAATATTGATACTTGTCCATGAAGTTTATACTGTACATAATTAGGAATCAGTTCAATTTGTAATCTCTCTTTCAAAGCTGCAATCTGAGTGTTGCAGCTAGGGAGGGCTACAGCATTCACTTCCACCGAATCAAAGAGCAGATACTTGACCCAGTGTGTGTGTGTGTGAGTGCAGACAACTCTAATCATACTGTTCATATAGCGCTCTGAGCACTGATTGCTTACGAACCAGAAGATAAAATGACTTTTGTCACAAACAATGTTTGTGCTCTTACTAAATCATATTGTTTATGCTGCATATGGGATTTTTTTTACCTATTCATGAACATACAAAACATAATTGTCTTTTCATATTGATTCACAAACGTTATATGAAAAGCATCGAGACACGTCTATGAGTCACTGTGTTTAATTTGATGGTTCTTACTCATACACAAAATATTATTAGTTTGTGTTCATGGAGGTTCCAGGTCTTCTACAGTAGTGTGAAGCTTTGCCTTGGGCTCTTGCTGGAGGTGTTGTCTGCTCCACCCTGTCTTCCAGCTGTACAATGCACTGCCTTCATGCTGGAAAGTTACAGGAAAGACTGGTGAGGTGTGCAACGAATAAAGCAATAATAATGTATTTGTTTCCATATAACACTATGTCCCACCATGTTGTCTTCAGTCTTACTGGGGACACTTTTTGAGAACAAGTAAGCTCCATGTAGGACTACATGTTTCTGCTCACTCAATTTAGATAATAAACCTTTAAGCTTTGAAATAAATCTTCTACTTGTTTTTCCTTCTTCCACTCTGGTTAAAAGAACATGAAATATTTTTCTAACATAACCAACTGTTTTAACATGTTACCTAGTGGAAGGACGTTTTTCTCAAAGTCTCCCTTCATGTTGCCGACGGGCAGGTAATGGCCAACCACAAAGACTGTGTTGCCATCAGTGGCAATGCCCACGCCCAGTTCAGTGCTGCCTTTCCACACCACCTGAGTAAAATGACCTGCAGACAAAAACCCAACAGTGTTAGCTCAATGTGTTGTGCTAAGTATGTTACTAACCTAACCTATATATTGTATATATATTTTTAAATATGGTGCCTCATATTGAATGAATATTTTTATATAGATATATTGATTGTATAGATATATGTGGATTGTATACATGTACAATCATATGAAAAAGTTTGGGAACCCTCTCAGCCGGCATAATTGCGCTGAATTGTTGAACCATGTACAGATACACAATCTGCAGCCAGATGTTCTTGCAGGTCTTTGGAGGTGATCTGTGGGTTGTGTGCAACCATTCTCACAATCCTCCACCTATGCCGCTCCTGTTTTTTTCTTGGTCTGCCATGCCTGAGTTTAACTGCCACTATGCCTGTGTCCTTCCATTTCCTGACAACGTTCCCTACAGTCGAAATTGACAATTGAAACCTTTGGGAAAGCTTCTTGTAGCCTTCCCCTAAACCATGAGAATGAACAATCTTTGTTTTTCAGATCTTTTGGGAGCTGTGTTGATGATCCCATTCTGTCTCAATTCAGCAGAGAGTCAAAGAGAAGTGCAACTTGCATTTAGGCACCTAAAATACATTTTCTCATGATTAAACAGACAATTATATGAGGTTCAAGGCTTAACAACATAATCCAACCAACTTTGTGTTTAAAGTAATCAGTTTTACATGCTGTTACAGGCATTAAAATCAACAAAACCACAAGGGTACCCATATTTTTGCACAGCCAGTTTTTCACATTTTATTTTATTTCATACAACCAAATACTGCTTTTCAAAAAATCTTTGGAAGACATCCCAGTACTTAGCTGTTCCTGGTAAATTAAAAACATACCACTTTTATCTTTTTTTTTGTGAAAGCAGAGTCAATTATAATGCCGGCTGAGAGGGGTTCCCAAACTTTTTCATATGATTGTATATATAGATATGTGAATTGTACAAATATAAAGATATAGATATATGGATTGTATAAATGCATATAATAGACAGATATATTTTTGTATAGATGTATGTATATAATAGATATAGATATATGGATTGTATAAATATAAAAAAAGTATAGTATCAAGTTGTATATTTGTATGGATTGTATCAAATATAGTATAACAAATTGTATAGATTTGTAAAAAGGATTATAAAGAACACAGGAAGCTAATATAACAAATATAAGTTATTGAGCTGTGGAAAAGGGGTAGGATTAAATAAATGTATACTTCTTCCTACTCCTTTTCAGGCATATCAATTCAATATGTTATTTGTTTATTTTGTTTATTTTTATTTCTTTTGTGAAATCATTTGAACATATTTTTTTTATTGTATTTTCATGCTTTTAATTTATTTTTTTGATATGTCTGAAATAAATCAAATCAAATCAAAATCAAATCAAAACCTGCAAGAGAAGACAGACACCTTCTTCCAGTGTTTCATTAAATGCATTACGTTGTCTGAAACTATATTTAAATAAATAACAATATGAGGTCTATATGAAGCTTGAGTTTTGTCTCTCCCACATAACTTAATGTGTGACAGAGCAAAATAACAAATGAGTAACTTATTTTGTTCTTAAGCATAATGTCTGAGTTGTCAAATTATAATATTTTAGCAATGCAGCTTTGCACATGTATGTAACAACTTGTACTCATCAACACATTTCAGATGGGGTACCTAAGCAATTTATCACGTGACTTAAAACTACTGTTTCTACCAGTATCCTGGCCGAATCCAGGGCTGCTCCAGTCGTAATCCTTGATCTCACTGTACCAATTGTCTACGGCCTCTTTCCCTAAAAGAAAAAAAAATAGAAAAAGCATAAAATCATGTGAACATCTGAATTGGCAGTTGGAGTTTGAGTCCTATTGGGCAAAAAAAGGGACAGTTTGGCTAATTGCAATGGCAACAAGATTGATTCTTGCATACATGTATTTACATATTACAAACTAATATCCCCAAAGCCCATCACATTTCAATGACATTTACAGGTGGTTGGTAAGTGCATATAGTGACAAGGTAATGCTAGTTAATGCTTCTTTAATGCATATGAATGATTAACTAAGCAGTTATTAACAGATAGTTAACGCTTACTTAATACTTAATATGCATTAACTAACAGTAAATTAATGTACTCTTGTGGTAAAGTGTTACCAAATTTCTTCACATACAAAACAAAAAATGATTTCATAAAAGCCTAAGGAACCTCATCTTTTGCAATCTACCTGTCAGTGTGATGGTTGCGGAGCTGCTCTGGTAGTAGAGGTTCTCTCCGACCTGGCCATGATCCAGGCCTTTCTTGGCCAGCAGGTGATCAGCCCACTTCTGAGCCGAGGCGTTCAACTCACTGCTGAGGGTCAGTGGTGGTGTATTGTGCTTGGCCCTGTAGGCATTGTGGGTCTCCAGGTACTCCTGCTTAACACTTTCACCTGTACATGAAAAAAAGACATTATCAATTGATGAGCTTCAGTGACTAGAGGAAACATATTGGGATGGCAGGTTCAACACATTGTAGAAGTAGACATGATGGGAAAAATGCCTGGTGATAATACAAAGCTCCACAATGATGATGCATTTAGTGTTCTTTTCCGCTAAGCACTTTAAAGCACTTACTTGCCATCGTGTCTGCTGTAACGAAGGCTGGAATGAAAACATGATGGAGTTAAAAAAAATTAGTGAACGCATACAAACACACTTTCAACAAATTGGAAAAATAGTTTGTAAAAAAAGATTTTAAATTCACAACTATTCAGAAAAAAAAACATTAGCAAGGTGCTCATCGAGGAAGTCTTTTTCATACAGTTATCCAGATGCAATAAACAAAAATGTGACTGGAGTAATCTCATACCTGCTTCAGTTGTGTTTTCCTAAGGCCCAGAGGGATGTCCTGTAAAGGTATGGTTCCTTCTGCTTTCCTGAAGCCAGTCTTTATATACAGGAGCCGGGTTCTTTCCTCTCATCTTTAGTAGGAGGAGACAGACACCCGGGCATAGCCTGTAATTATTTCACTGTGTACTTCTTTCTGAAAACGGCCCGTAGCATTGTTGTTTACAGGATATTCCGGAATTTAATTTTACTGTTAAACCGCAGAAAATGCCCACATGTATTGCTCAGGCTGGGTTACTCTTTCTCATCTATGTTAGTAACTAGGTACAGGCACACAGAGGTCTTGGTGAAGTTCCCTGGAAATGCATTTCTTCCTGCCAGGCAGTAGCCTAAAGTGGCTTGTTGATTGACAAGCTGAGGTTGATATAAAACACAGACAAACAGCAGACTTCCGAAGCACATGGGTCTTATTAACTCACTACACACATGTTCTCCAAATGTTGTCCTAATCATAGAGACATGATTATACACCCTGGACTCACCCTGATCATTAGAAATATATTTTTATAATATTTCTTCATTGCACATTTTCTATCTATATTATTTGACTTACGTTCAAATATGTTCTATATGTTCATTGTGTGAACATATCTGGCAAACATGTTTTCTGTTTTGAGTAGCAGGCTGTGGTGGCAACTTAGTTATTAGGTATGTACTGAAATACTGTACAGTGCCCAGCCCCCAAAAAAGTCCCCACCTGGATTTTACTCAGCAAATAGGCAAGAGCCCTCCATCGGTCAAAAACTGCAGTGATTAATATGTTTCAGTTGAAAACAAGTTATTTAACCCTAACTGATGCAGTGAACAGCTTCTGATATCTTGAACAACGCTGTCAGAAGATACATGCTGTGGTTTTGGAAAAGATGTAACTCTGTTTCAGAGGGGTGAAATGATTGCATAAAACAAAGTAAACTACTCAGGAGAAGATGAAACTACTAAAATCAAGTTAAGAACTGTCCAACTCCAGGGGACCCCTTCATATGCCTTCTCCAGATCCACAAATCACATGTAGACCGAATGGGCATATCCCACTCCCACCAGGATCCTAGCAAGAGTGAAGAGCTGGTCCGTTGTTCCACAGCCAGGATGGAATCCACATTTTACCTCTATAATCTAAGACCCGTTTCCACTTGTCTTTAACATCTGATTTTTGTGATCGGATCACGTAAATAAAGCTCTAACTACAAGTGAAAACACTCTCAAGATGCATTGAGATCGGATCACTAAGGTTTGACTGTTTGGCTGAACCCTCCTTTACAAAGGTCCTTCTCGATGGGTTCTCCAAACTTCTCCCACACCTGCTGCTTTGGCTCTTACACAGCAGAGGCCGGGCCCTTTGAGCCTGTAGGTCCCTTGCAAAAGCCTTTGGAGTCCCCAGGGATAACATATCTTTGTAGGACTTCTTAAATCATACGGCTTCCTTGACCACCGGTTTCCACCACGGTGTTCGAGGGTTACCGGCCCTTGAAGCAACTAATACCTTGAGACCGCAGGTCCTCACTGCAGCTTCAATAATGGAAGCTTTGAACATTGACCACTTGGGTTGAATATCTCCACAGGGGTGGCAGAAAAGCACAGCAAAAGGTGTGAGTTGATCTCTTTGACTGGGGCCTCCTCCAGACATTCCCAGTTCACCTGAACTACCTGTTTGGGCTGTACAGAGTCTTACCCAACCCTTTGAGCCATAGTCTTGCTGGTGGACTTCAACTCTCATGTGGGCAGCGATGGAGACACCCGCAGAGTGGGGAGAATTTATGAATATAATAATTATAGGGGAAAGTGGGGTGAGTTGTGCATTTTGGAAGTTGCAAAACCCCTTGTTTCTAGAAAACCGTGGAAGAAATTGGAAATGTGACCACATATTTAAGAAGAGCCATCCATTTGACTCATCCTGTAAAGAAGGGAGACACAAGGAATAAGATATAAGCACATTTAAGCTCAAAAAACTGTGTTTTGCCTTTCAAAGTAAAATTTCCATGATCAAGGTTTTTTGATTATTGTGTCTGAACAATTATAGACACGTTTGAAAACATTTGACACATGTTTTAGTGCTTTGGTATGCTACACTTTGAGTCTATATAGTTAGCACGATGTCAGCCCTAAATTGCTGCATCATGCCTATTATCCAAAATTCTGGGGATGGGGTGATTTGTGCCAAATGGCCTAGGTGAGTTATAAGTAAGTAAGTAAGTAAAATGTATTTATAAAAGCACATTTATGACAGTTTGCACTGTCCAAAGTGCTGTACATAGTGCATTCAGTAGGTAAACAATGAAGGTAAAATAACAATAACCAAAATAAAAGAGTAAAGCCCATACATCCACATAAACACAGATAGTAGTGCAGAGGTAAGATAGTTAATGGGGAGGAAACACCAGGGTGTACATATGGGTTTTGAGCCTTGATTTAAAGGCAGAAATGTAGGGGGAATCACATTTGTCAGGTGGCAGTTGGTTCCACAAGCACAGAGCAACTAGTGCAAAGTACATTTCTGAGAGTCGTGCCAGTGGCATGGCTGTATACGCTGGTCACCAAAAGAAAGTGATTGTCTACAGTAGCTCAGAAGAGAGTGACATCTCAATTCCACTTAACGACACCACTGATGAGAGTTCAGATGGCCAGAAAGATGATGATGGTGACTTTGTCATTGTGAGCTTTGCAGGCAAAACACCACTGCTAGATCTTTAAGAAAATGTACCTTCAATCTTTATCAACTATTTACTTTATTTAAATACACCTTAAATAAGTGATTGTCTAATGGATTTGTCTTGCATTACAGTTTTTGAGATATATATAAATTGGCACAATTCACCCCACCTTATTTTCTCCAAATCACAAATCACCAACATCAAAAGACAACTTTTTTTCCGAAAGCTATATTTCTTAAACAGTTTATTCCAGATCCAAAGTTTTTATTGCCAGGGATGCACAACATCCTGAAATATATGTACATTTTGAGTTGGAGACATAACTGTCAAGGCCTCACTTTAAAATCACTTTGAGTAAAAAGTTGCACAACTCACCCCACTTTCCCCTACTATATATGGATAAAAATATTTTTTAAATTATCTTATTATTAGGAAATTCACTTTACATCACATCCACTGACAGTACAAAAGGACATTCATTATCAACCAATGAGTTCTACAATGCCAAGAGTGTTGGATTTGAAAAAAGCTTATTGTACCAAAAGCAGTGTCGCTCAGCCTTCTGTCCATTTCCTTTCATTTTTATGGAAAGGCTATAAGGGAAAACACAAAACTTAACTATTTACATCTAGAAAAGAAGATAAGGGAAATCAAAAAATAACTGAACAGGTCAGTAGCAGTTTCCACTTATTCAGTTATGTTTACATTACAGTGGCACAATTAGAAACATTATAGAATTGAATCTCGAACATTAAATTGATACTTCACATCTGTATTAAGAAATCTGTCTTCGACATGATGTGGCTTGCTGGCAGAGCCGGCCCAAGCCTTCATGGGGCCCTAAGCGAAATATGATTAGGGGCCCCTCTCCAATGTTAGCGCTGCTGAAACTATAGATCTTTGTTAAATATCATTCACACACCCAGTGTTTTCCGCTAGTGCCTCCACTGTGCAGCTGTGCGCAACTATTAGACAGCCGAGATTCAGACCTTTCTATTTTTTAAATCTTTTTAAAGTGAAATGCATGAATCTGGTGCACTTTGAGAGGAAAATTAAGAGGCTAAATCTGAGAAATTTTGTGTGAACAAATAATTTGGAGACACTGGGTCAGATGAATTAGAAGCTATTGAAGAAGGACACATGGATTTTCCATAAAGATATTAATATAAAATAAAATATTATGGGTTGGGCTTCGAGCTCTTTTTCTTTTACAGGACATATTTCTCTGTAATATAATGAATGCATTTAGATACAGTGAGAGGAACGAAGCAGAAGAACTCTGTTGTCCAGCTATCTTTTTTTCCACAGACAAGGCTGAAATAGGCTATAGACTATACACAGTGCATGGGCAACTGAGGGCAGCCCCATTTCCAATTGTTTTTAAATAAACTCAATACACACTGTGCATGGATGTGAAAGTGACATGATCAGATAATTTCGGATTACCTCCCAGATGAAATTTTTTTTTTAGGCTATTAATTATCTAGACCAAAACGTTTTATTCCTTTTTTTGTATGATAACTTACATTTGCATAATATGATGTTAATATCAAACACAAACAAAAAAAAAACGCTTAGTTCGCTTATGCCTCGGGCCGGCTCTGCTTGCTGGTCATGCTGTCGTAGAATCGGATTTGCATATTGTAGGCTGACACTGACAGCAACCTGTTTGGACGTGTCTCGTAGTGCTTACTTTGATTGTCACCTTAAGTTATGCAATGTTCAGATTCCTCTGGGTAATGAAAGCTTTCACTATGAACAACTGTTTCTTAAAGATTTGTAGAAGGCCTTAAAGGCAGCGCTAAACTCATAGCCAGACGCTTTGCAGGGGCTGTGAGTTATCACTTTCTGACTTATGTAATGATAGCTCTGTGAGTGACACTGCAAAACATTGCTCACTGCCTGTCATTTGACAACACATAATGTTTGTAAAAGTGGCATTGTGTATTGGACCTGGAGAAACACTCCTGATATATAGCTTTTTATTTGAATTGTTTTGGTTTTATTTGTTTATTGCAAACGGCTTAACGTTTGTTAATGTTGCCAACAAACCTAATTTAATTTGCAATGGAAATGATGACACTGATATATGTATGTAGTTATGGATATATTGATTGTATATGAATATAGATATATGCATTGTATAAATATATTTAAAAAAAATCATAGTATATTAAGTTGTATGTATGTATAGATCGTAAATTTCAAATATAGTATCGCCAATTGTATAGATAGATTGTATAGAGATTATATGGAATACAAGAAGCGAATATAATAAATATTTTGGGGGCGGGACCTGATAAGCCTTTGGCTTCTTCCGTCTCCCTTCGGACAACACAAAGTATGATGTATGAATATTTGCAAGAGAAAATTGTGTATTGTGTGGAATTGTCCGAAAGAATAATAAATAAATAAATAAATAAATAAATATTTTAATTTTTTTACTATGGAAAAGGGGTAGGATTAAATAAGTGTTTCTTCCTGCTCCTTTTCAGGCATATCACATCAATACAGATACTTTGTTTTCTTTTTGTGAAGTCATTTAAACATACATTTTGTTTATTGTATTTTTATGCTTTTCATTTTGTTTTGTATTGTTTTTGATATGTCTGAAATAAAATAAATTCAATTCAAAAGATTAATCTGGTAAAAAAAAAGTCCCATTCACCACGTAGTGTGATGCTAGTGTAACCTGTTGTGGTCTGTTGTGGGAAATATTGCATATGACATATCTCTGAACTCATATATTGAAATGCTTACTTAACCATTGTTTTATATAGACTTATAAGTGTAATTGGATATACTGCATGTTTGTTTGTGACTGAAACTGAGATGTAGATTGCCCAAAGACCACTCGGACAGCCACGCCTATGTTTAACTTATTCACAATTACTCCTATTGTCCTATGTTCAAACTCCTCCCATGGTTAAGATATGTACAATTAGTCTGTCTGCCTGCCTGAAACAATGTGCTTAAATATCTGTCTCTCCTACGAAACGAGGCTCACTCTTTCATTCACTTTCCCTGTGTCTGCATTAGTGGCCTCTCCGCGGAGATTCTTGCTTTATGATTGAATAAAACCTAATGCTACTATCTTAATATCACTGTTGCTTCATAATTCTACCACAGTTTTGGCGAGCTGATCCAGGAGGAGAGACGACCGGAGCGACGCGGGGCAGGCAACAGTTTTCTTGGTTGATCACCTGATTCTTTGAACTCATCTCGCACAAAACTTCCCTTTTAAAAACTCGGGAAAGAGAGGAATTCTGTTGCTCGTCCCGTGAACGCTCTGCCGTCTCCTCCTAAAAAGTACCAGTAAGTGAGGGGTTAATTTTATTTAAAAAGCAAAAACAATTGGGTAAAAAGGAGTTATTTCTGAGCGAGATCTCTGCGAGAGCCGTCGCGGGATGCAGCTGGGCCGGAACTGCTCCGTTGCGGTTTCCTTGCAAAAGTGAGGCGGCTGCTGTTTAGTTTTGGCTTGGGTGCATTTCGGCGACACTATCGTATTGAATAGTCTTTCCGATGAAGCACGCGCACTAAGTTGACGAATTAGTCTTAAAGTCTAAAGGTTGTAGATAGAGCTTATCCTGAAAGTAGGCGTAAAGGTTTTTCTTGTTTATTGGTTAATGGTTATGGTTAATGGTTAAATCGACGGATTGAAAACAAGATATTTCGGCCAGGGTTTTTGTAGCCCAGTATAAAAATTGCCAGTGGAGGTAGTCAGAAAATTCTCACTTTTACAGACCAAGATATTGTTGTTTTTAGCGGGGTTTTGTTTTGATCATGGAGCAAGGACTTTGAGATCTCATAAGTGTTTATTTGTCTTGTCTTTTATTTGTTTTGTCTTTGTGTTATTGTATTGTTTGGTTGCAACTGTTTCTTTTTTCCTTCCATTCTGTTGTGCTTTGTGTTAACTAGACAAAACGTGCCGACCCGGGTGGAAAGGTAAGTTGGTAGTTTTGTGTGTGCTTTTCTTTGGTTTTCTTTAACATGGGAAAGGCTTCTAGCAAAAAAGCGAGGGAGAATATTCCCATCCCAGATACGCCAATTATTTTGCATATGAAAGCACACTATGGGCTTTCAGCTGTGACTCAAATACATGTATGGGTTCGTTTCGGTTTCCCTGTCGGCGGTAGCTTCAGCGTCACTCAGCTAATCAACCTTAGAACACAATTGCAGGCAGAGGAAACCCGTACGGCGCACATGAAAAGAAAAAATTGTTTTAGCGCCGACTGGCGGGCATTTCACCAATGGTTTGACGAAGCGACAAGACGGAGCAATTGGTGCCAGCCAGCGGGGGACAAAGTAACTCCATTTGTGTCTCAGGGCTTATGCTTACAGGTCGCCCGGAGCCCCAGACAACAACGTGCTCCGGAGACAACACACGCTGCCGCAGCCGGCATGCCCACGGCACAAACCACATGCGGGCCTCCGCCCTACGTCCCATTATACCCAGACCTGAGACACCTCAGTGTGGTTGCGTTAAACAAGGTGGCGTCTACCTCTGTTCCCGTTCCAGTTCTGCCCTCCAAGCTACTGGACCCGGTGAGTATTGCACCATTACTTCACAGAATTTCTGAGGACGCACTTCCCTTGATGGAAGTGGCCAGGCCGGCCGAACCTGCTTTTGTTCAGCGGCCTTGGGATACTTATGTGCTTTTAGCCGCTATGTGTTATCTCCCAGCACTTAAAGATGTTGGAGAGACACGTTTTTTGGAAGCGTTACTGGTTTTCTGTGCCGAGTTCAGACCAACTACCGCTGAGTTACGACTAATTTTGATCGCTATATTGGGTAATGACTGGGCTAGTGTTTCAGCTACTTTCCCTCCAGAGCTCCAGTGCCAAACGGTTCCTGTCACCCCAGAGCATTTCTGTTTTTCAGTGCTCTAAACTCATCGCATTCTGCAGCCAATACACTTTTGCTTTTGCATGCTGGCTTTAACCTTGGAGGTTAAGGCCTCGTCTGTCTTTTAGCTACCATTTAATTCCCAGTTCAGATGGCTTTGCTATCCCCTTGTCTAGATTCAGCAGCCTGTCTGTCTTTGATTCCTTTTGAGTTTGGAGTAGTCGTGCCCACTTGCATATTGGTTGGTCACGGCACACACCCATTATTGCTATTTGCTATGCCTCATTTACTATAGGCTACAAGTCAACCAGTTTTACAAGGCAAAAGGCCTGATCACCTTTTTGGTCTTAAATAGACTAGCTCATGGATATGCCTTTCTGCAACAGCTGCCCATCTTAGTAATGTTTTTGTTTACACATTTGAGAAATGTAGGATTTCATGTTTCCTCCTTTACCTATTTTCTGTGCCAGCTTTGCTTTGCTCTTTTCCATTCTCCTTTTTTTAACCTTTCCTTTTTAAGTTTGGAGTTGTCCTGCAGAGGACAACTTGGGAATTTGTGAAACGTTTGCTGAACTTGCCTGATTTAATGCTTTTGTTTTGTCCCAATCTTAAATAATTTTGTTTTTTTACTTGTTTTTCAGTCTTCCTTCTGCCTAAGCTGACTCTGGTAACCAATTCCTTTGATCACACTTCCTGTGCAAACAAGGAACCTCAATTGCAAATGGCTACTCATACTTTTGCAGTCTTAGAGGGACTAGCCTGTGAACCTGCTTTGACCCATATTCCAGAGTTGTCCTTTTAGAATGGGTACATCTTTTTATGCCTTGACTCTAACATAAATCTTATTTTCAACAGCCACCTTTTTGGATAAAGGGACTCATTAATTTGTTTTAGACCACTACATCTCCTGGTTCAAGTCGGACTCACTCATTTGCTGCTCTTGTTACCACAGATTAACATGCGCAGTCACCCTTAGAGAGGCTGATTAGTTATCTTTGTTTGCTCCTTTGCTTTTAGCTTCACATCTTCTAGGACCAGAGTGCCTTGCCATTTTACATCTTAAAAGGAGTAAAGGCCACCTTTGTTTTGTTAATTAAGGTTATGCAGCCACACGCTGGTTAAACATGCTTTCACTTGTTCCCAGTTCAGATGGCCTTGCCATTTCTTTGTCTAAAGCTAGCAGCCTATCTGTCTTTTAATTCCTTTTGAGTTTGGAATTGTCCTGTTGTTGGGAACACTGTGCAAAGTCTTTTTCTGTGGCTGGACTAGCCACACGCAAACGGAGCCGGCCTTCGAGGCTGGTTGACGTGTTTTCACTTGTTTTTGCTAGTTTGTGTTTTCTTTCAGATGATTTTACTGTGGGCTCATATGGCGTCATGTTCATTTCCACTGCTCTCTCCAGCAGAGGAGCAGCGTCAAACGCTTTTCCAGTTGTCTCCCTTCAACAAGACAGGGACACTGCACCTAAGATGACTCTGTTAACAAATGCCTTTGATTACACCTCCTGTGTTGGATCCTCTGTAGCAAGAAGGCTACTCACATTTTTGCTGTCTTAGCTGGCCTAGCCTGTATACATGCATGTGTCACTTCTGCCACGTTTCTAGCATTAATTTTGGTTACATCTTGCCTCCTTTTAGAAAGGGACTAGTTGATCTGCTTTAAAAACTACATTTCCTGGTTCAAGCCAAACTCCCTCATTTACATCTCTTTAAACCACAGATAAACATGCACAGCCACTCTTAAAGAAGCTGTATTGTTTTCTTGATTGCTCATTTCTTTTAGATCCACCTTTTGTAGGCCCAGCCAACATGCCCATTTTCCTTCTCAATAGCACAGACACCCATGTTTTTACATTTATGTAAGTATCTCCCCCTTGTTTCACTATAGCCTTGCACCACTGTCGCTGTGACAATCACATTTGCTGATAGCCCACTCACCGTTTTGATCGGCCATCAGTGCCTTTAAAACATGCAATGCTAGGCAGTTACTTATTTTCTGTTATAATTGAACTATTTTTGGCTGCTTGCACTAACTTTTCCTCCTGCAGGTATGCTATTCAATTCTTTCTCCTATGAACACTCGTGTTCATGCAACTTGGTCATTTGTTAGGCTCTACATTTAGGTTGGTTTAGCCTGTTGCCAGTGGGCTGTTTTATGTTTGCTACACAGTGTAGGAGAAATCTTGTTTGGTGTTCTGTCCTAGAGCAAGCTAGAGTGAGAGAGGTTGTTGGTGCGTTAGTTGTTTTGTTGTTATGGTTCTTGTTGTTTGTTGTTATCGAGCTGAGGTGTTTTTTTTCTTTTATGTGTCTGATTTGCAGAGTTCTGATCTCTGATTTCGCCAAAATCAGTCAGTTGGCTTGTTTTCTCTCCTGTTCTCTCTCTGTTGTTGCCAGCATCTTTGAATGCTTGACTTTTGATTTTGTTTGAATTAACTCTGTGCACTTGGGTGTGCATTTCAGTTGATTTATTGCGCGCAGCGATCGTTTAAGTTTTACTTAAACTTGTTTCTTGTTTTGCTACTAACTTCATTTTTGCTTCCAGACTCTTAGGTGCTGTATATTTCCCTGGAAATATGCTTATCTCATTCTATTCCCATACCTGTTTTCTTTTATGTTTCTTTGTACTGTTTCTCGCATTCTGTGGTTTTCCTAAATCCTAACACAACTCATTTTAACACAACTAACTTTGCAATTTGTTTTGTTTTATTTGCTGCACATTATCAACATTTTGCTGCAAACTTGTTGATGTTTCACCACAGTTTACATTGTTGGCCTTGCAGGTCCAATCGGTAAGTTTAGTATGGTTACGTTTTGCTTGATGACTGCATCCAAAAGGTAAGATCACTTTGTTATTTGACAAGTCAACATTGTTGTTCTTTATGGTTTTGACTTTCTGCTATAAGTGTTATCTTCTTTCCTTTTTAAACTAATTTAGTGGGCCTTTTCTCAATTTGCCATGTTGATACCTCATGTCGCTGTCTCTTTGATTATATTTGAACAATATCCTTCTCTCCTCTATGCGTCACAGTGTATGTAGCAGTGTTTCCCCCTGTCCTGTCCTGTTCTGGAAAAGCCTACACTGTCCCATCCAAACCTGGAGCTTTAGGGGTTGACTCTGCTTCACGGCATCCGGCCTCAGAGCAAGGCCAAGTTGGCTTCACGGTGATTTCTGCATCCAACACACACATTAGTGACAACCCTTTTGATGCTATTTGCTCCTACCCTAAGTAGTTGCAGGGCGCATATGTGATACCTTTACAAACCGTTTCTTTTGGCTGCCATAGCGGCTATGACTGCCGTTAAACAAAATACTTGAGTTTTCCCACAAACAACTTTTCTAAGCACGCCTGCTGTCAACTGTCAACTGTCACTGTCACTGTCACTCCCCTGTCCTCTCTTTCTGCTCTCCACAGACTGGTGAAAGATGCACTACCACGACCAGCCACCACCCGAGGATCGGTTTTGTGGTCATGGCTCCCAGACGAAGGTTCTGACTAAGCAAGCGATGGACGGGACCCTTTCAACTCCTCCTCTCCTCCATGACGGCCGTGAAGGCTGCAGAAACGGACCACCTGGATCCATGCCAGTCACAGCGAACGGAACGAGAGGCACCTACAGGACTACAGCCCACCAGCATGGACCAGATGACATCAGCTGGACCAGCACCAGCAGCGACGAGGAAGATGACGCAAGGAGAGCCAGACGACCCCCACCTCCCCCAGCAATGGCTGCCTAACCTGCACCACGGATGCCCCCCTCCCCGGATTCACTCACACTAGTGTGCGCCCTCCATGCTTTCAGACCTGATGGAAATGTCTGCCCCCCCCCCCCCCTCCCCGCTCCACAAACCCCCCCCCCCCCTCCCTACCAACAAACCCCAACCCCTCCCACTCCTCCGACTACGCAGCCACCACCCTGATGACTGGATTTGCCATCAGCTCCCCACATCCTCCACAGCTCCCCTATTCCCTACACCCTGGCAGATGACCTTAAGCGAAGGTTTGTCCTTATTTGGATGGCGATGAACTTGATTTTTGCCTCCAGTGGTGGCTTTTGCTGCTTGTCCGTGCCTTTCTGCTACCCTTGGGGCTTTTTGAACTTTACAGGCATTCTAGGACTATTTTGCCTTATCGTCTTTTGGTTTCTGCTTTCTTTGTATCTTTGGCCTTAAACTTTTGTTTTGTTTCTTTTACACAGAAATTTGGTTTAATGTTTTCCTCAAACAACGCCTATCGAGGTTTTTTCCCATTGATCAAATTTCTCATTTTGTGTGTCCTGGGTTTATATTTTTTCCTTACGAGGTTTTTATTATTCCCTGTTATTCCTTTTGCCTTACCTTTTGACTGTTTTGGGGTTTAAATTTTTTCTCCCCTAGTGTATATTTTGCCTTACTGTGGTTTGCTATCTTTTATGTTATCATAATATGATAAAAAGAGTGAAGTGTTGTGGGAAATATTGCATATGACATATCTCTGAACTCATATATTGAAATGCTTACTTAACCATTGTTTTATATAGACTTATAAGTGTAATTGGATATACTGCATGTTTGTTTGTGACTGAAACTGAGATGTAGATTGCCCAAAGACCACTCGGACAGCCACGCCTATGTTTAACTTATTCACAATTACTCCTATTGTCCTATGTTCAAACTCCTCCCATGGTTAAGATATGTACAATTAGTCTGTCTGCCTGCCTGAAACAATGTGCTTAAATATCTGTCTCTCCTACGAAACGAGGCTCACTCTTTCATTCACTTTCCCTGTGTCTGCATTAGTGGCCTCTCCGCGGAGATTCTTGCTTTATGATTGAATAAAACCTAATGCTACTATCTTAATATCACTGTTGCTTCATAATTCTACCACAGGTCATTTTCAGGACTTTTGCCCCGGATAGAGATTTTGTCACACATCCCACGTTGTTCACTGGGGTCATATTAGTCTATAACAGTTGAGATATTCTCCGCTAAATGAAGCGCATACAAAACTTTCCCAGCACCTAGACTAAAGGGTTGTGGCTCAGTTGGTTGAGCAGGTCGGCCGATGATCAAAGGGTTGGAGGTTCGATCCCCGCCCTGCCACCTGTGTCATAGTTGTTGTGTCCTTGGGCAAGACACTTCACCCACCTTGCCTCGTGTGAATGTCGATAGTTAGCCTGCTTTCGGTGTGTGAATGGTAACGTGTAAATGGGAACAGGTCTCCCTTGCAAAAGATTCTTCGGACTCAATGGGATATACCTGTATAAATAAAGGTTAAAAAAAGGGGATGTTAGAAAGTATAGAAGGAAAAAACACAAAACTTAACTATTTCCATCTAGAAAAAGAAAAGAAAATCGGTAGCAGTTCAGTTATGTTTAGATTACATTGACACAATTAGAAACATTATAGAATATCTAATATATGTATGTATATACTGTAGGGGAAAGTGGGGTGAGTTGTGCAACTTTTTACTCAAAGTGATTTTAAAGTGAGGCCTTGACAGTTATGTCTCCAACTCAAATATGTACATATATTTCAGGATGTTGTGCATCCCTGGCAAACAAACTTTGGATCTGGAATAAACTGTTTAAGAAATATAGCTTTCGGAAAAAAAGTTGTCTTGATGCACAAATCACCCCACTACGTGGGGTGATTTGTGCATTTGGAGAAAATAAGGTGGGGTGAATTGTGCCAATTTATATATATCTCAAAAACTGTAATGCAAGACAAATCCATTAGACAATCACTTATTTAAGGTGTATTTAAAGTAAATAAAGTAAATAGTTGATAAAGATTGAAGGTACATTTTCTTAAAGATCTAGGTGGTTTTGCCTGCAAAGCTCACAATGACAAAGTCACCATCATCATCTTTCTGGCCATCTGAACTCTCATCAGTGGTGTCGTTAAGTGGAATTGAGATGTCACTCTCTTCTGAGCTACTGTAGACAATCACTTTCTTTTGGTGACCAGCGTATACAGCCATGCCACTGGCACGACTCTCAGAAATGTACTTTGCACTAGTTGCTCCGTGCTTGTGGAACCAACTGCCACCTGACAAATGTGATTCCCCCTACATTTCTGCCTTTAAATCAAGGCTCAAAACCCATATGTACACCCTGGTGTTTCCTCCCCATTAACTATCCTGCACTACTATCTGTGTTTATGTGGATGTATGGGCTTTACGTCTTTTATTTTGGTTATTGTTATTTTACCTTCATTGTTTACCTACTGAATGCACTATGTACAGCACTTTGGACAGTGCAAACTGTCATAAATGTGCTTTTATAAATACATTTTACTTACTTACTTACTTATAACTCACCTAGGCCCTTTGGCACAAATCACCCCATCCCCAGAATTTTGGATAATAGGCATGATGCAGCAATTTAGGGCTGACATCGTGCTAACTATATAGACTCAAAGTGTAGCATACCAAAGCACTAAAACATGTGTCAAATGTTTTCAAACGTGTCTATAATTGTTCAGACACAATAATCAAAAAACCTTGATCATGGAAATTTTACTTTGAAAGGCAAAACACAGTTTTTTGAGCTTAAATGTGCTTATATCTTATTCCTTGTGTCTCCCTTCTTTACAGGATGAGTCAAATGGATGGCTCTTCTTAAATATGTGGTCACATTTCCAATTTCTTCCACGGTTTTCTAGAAACAAGGGGTTTTGCAACTTCCAAAATGCACAACACACCCCACTTTCCCCTATATAAGGAATTTAAAATCTTGAAATTGTTACTTCACATCTTTAATAATCAAATCTGTCTGACATGATGTGGGTTGCTGGTCACGCTGTCATAAAATGGGATTTGCATATTGTAGAGTAGACTGACAGCAACCTGTTTGGACATGTCTCGTTGTGCTTACTTTAATTGTCACCTTAAGTTATGCAATGTTCAGATTCCTCTGGGTAATGAAAGCTTTCACTATGAACAACTGTTTCTTAAAGATTTGTAAAAGGCCTTAAAGGCAGCGCTAAACTAAAAGACAGAGGATTTGCTGGGGTTTTGAGTTATCACTTTCTGACTGATGTAATCATAGCTCTGTGAGTGGCACTGCCAAACATTGCTCACTGCCTGGAATTTGACAAAATATAATGTTCGCAAAAGTGGCATTGTGTGTTGGATTTGTGATATTAGTTATGTTGAGCTATTTGAATTGTTTTGGTTTTATTTCTTTATTGCAAACGGCTTAACGTTTGTTAATGTTGCCAACAAACCTAATTTAATTTGCAATGGAAATTATGTCACTACATATTTTGCTCACTAGATAATGTACTAAGTGACCCCAAATGTCATAAGTTGTTACACTATAGGCAAAAAGTTATTACGTGAAGTGCTCAGCATGTTGTTACATTGTCAACCAGTTATTTTATTTTTGTTTTGATTGCTTTTATTTTTCTAAATAATCTGGAGTTGGTGTGTGGGCTCTTCAAAGTGACACCTTGTGTGTCCAAATGATACACTTTCCAATTGACATTTAAAGAATATAACTTATGAATCATTATACCAAGTATACTTACTGTATAATCAAAACTGCATTTGCATTAGAAAGAAGTTGAAAACAGGAAGCACAGCCTGACTGGTTGAATGCCACTTGCTCTACATGTGAGGAAAATGCCCCAGCATGAAGCACTAGTTTGCAGTTTTTAATAGTTAAAAGTTTCTCAGTACACACTTTAAAAGCATTCCCAGACTCCTGTAAAAGCACCCTGCTATTTTCAACATACGTATACTCTATACTTTAGTGGTGGTGTTTAAAATTTTTGACACATGGGAATGATGAAAAATACTGTATATGAAAGCTGGCCATCCCACAGTGCTGTGTAGTCTGTCAGGAAGGGGTGCGGGGGGGCTTGTACTGCCTTTCTTTGGTCATCTTCCTTTAAGTCTGTCAATTGCATGATGGAAATAGATCGGACATGTTCAGCGGATTTTGACTAAAGTGATTCCACTGAGCTTTAGTTGCCCAGAGAGTCAACAGAGAGTGCACAGAGAAAGTTTTCTAAGTGAAAAACTTTATTTGGCCATGAAGTGGACAGTAATTCAGTAATGTGAATTAAATTTATTTTGTGAAGGAAAAATCGTAAGGTGGTCAATGAGGATTTTTTAATAGTTAGACACTACTTTAGTTTAAATATGTTTTTTTGATTATGCTTAACTAAAGACCCAGCTTCTCTGTACTGCGACTTGTAGCTCAGTCAGGAAGGTAGACCATTCATTTTCCACTAATGCGCCAATCCAATCTCATGGGTCATTGCACTTTGTTAAAAGGTAAAACTGCATTAGAAAGTGCAATCTGCTTCATTTTAAAACAAGTTTGTTTAGACCAGACATGGATCTTGTAAATGAAACTAGTTCACTTCTTAAGCTACAGTAAATCTTTTGACTATCTCTGTGTTGTTCCTCTGGCAGCATGACTTTTATGACATGCAGGCTGTAAACTGACAACACTCTTATGCAAACAGTCCTGGTTAAAAAAAAAGAAAAAAAGAAGTCAGCAACCTGATCAAACAGCAGTTGGGTCTCTCAGGCTCAGCCCGTCACAATGCCACCAACAAACATTTCTTACTGGCTATATTCTATCTAAC
The DNA here is from genome assembly GCA_026122265.1 of Ammodytes dubius. NCBI lineage: Eukaryota > Metazoa > Chordata > Actinopteri > Uranoscopiformes > Ammodytidae > Ammodytes > Ammodytes dubius. The sequence goes on from CM047507.1 coordinate 6,294,114, forward strand.
GTTGGTTTTATTGGCTTCACCTGCATTTTAATTTCCATTTCTGTGATTGTCATGTAAAATTGATCGACTGCTATTCAATGATCAGGCTTCACTACCATGGTACCCCTGGGTCCCACTGCTGTCGTGAACGGGGCAAAAACTTTCCAAGTGAGTATAAGTAAACATGTGAGTGAGTTGTTTTTTCTTCATGTGTACTTCGTGTGACCATAAATAAAAGGTAATACATGTATTAAAAAGTGTTAGCTTTTGTGTGTGGTGTTGTGTGTGTTGTGTGTGTGTGTGTGTGTGTTTTGTGTGTGGACAGGGAGCCGTGCGTGTCCTGTACAGCCTGCAGACTAATAATGCAGCGTTGGAGCGACTGCGTGCCCGTCAGGAGAATCCAGCCCTGCAGCTCCACAACATGCAGGGATTCCTCCATCGCACCGGCATACCTGTACGTACTGTATATGTCTCAGGCTTGATACAAATCAATCAATCAAACAAATGCCAAAAAGTGTCTCTATCTGGTCGATCTTATACATACAGTAGCTACTGTATACTTGTACTAATATCACTGTACCTTATCAGTCTACTTGTTTGTTTGGCCTCTCAATTCATTTTTTCTTTGCCGGCATCGCAAACCTCTGCTTGTCAACAAATGCACGTTGTCCATGAGGGTCAGTCTTTAGCACCCTGTGTGTTTTATGCTTTAGTCGGCACCAAACCGAAAAGTTACATATTGTTTCTTTAAAGGATGAAGTGAATTTTAACAAGTTTATGTTCTGCTGACTAGTTTGCCCTTAAAATAATGCATTGTGTTGTATTTGTTCTTGTAATATGTAGGTAAAATTATGTTCTACAATCTATAGATAGTATCTGTCATTTAAATACAATCAAGTAAACAGTATAATGTCTCCCTCTGAAATGCAGTGAGGTATAAAGTACCATAAAGAAAGTCAACATTTTAAAGTATGCAGTGAATGTAAATGAGTAAAAATGGTGTATAAATATATAACAGAAGCCCATGATCTGAATAGTCAAGGACCTGTGTTCTCTACTGTATCTACTCCCACCACCACAGTCTTTTCCCCCAACTGTTATGTCCACATTTCTTCAGGTGGGTGAACTGGACAACTCAACATCATTCATGTTACTGGGACCAAAGGAAAGGTATGAAACAGTAAAGCAAGTCCTCTGCTGCACTCACACATTTAACACAGAAATAAAGCACTATGACTATATGATTATTAAAAAACACTTCTCTCTGTTTCAGGGATCAACATGTGCTTTGACTGAAAGAATCCTCAGGAGTTATGGGTTCAGGACTGGCTTTTACAGGTAGATCACAACATTAAGTGTGTTTTGGTTTTGTTGTTGTTTTAATTTTTAATTTTATTCAATGTAATTGTATTTTAATGTGATACAGTACAAGGAACCACAATGGGATACAAGACATACCAGAGACTAGCCTGGTCCCACCAGACCATCATACTTCATTTCATTCCTCTTTCTTGCTAATGAAAGATTTGAGTGCCATCTTCCAAATCGTTAAGTGTCGAGGCCAAAGCCGTCTCAAACTCAAACAACATATCCACAGCCATCTCCGTTGTTTACTATCAAGGCTTCGACGGCGCATGCACAGCACTGTCGTCATCCGGTTACGCCCGCCCCAGAGCACCATACATAGGGCTCTGGCCCGCCCATATCATATAGAACCAATTGAAACATAGCTCAGAATTTTCTGACATATTTAATGAACTTCAATGGCGAGTTTCCAGACAAACAGGCTGAGCAAATTAATTTCAAGCGGCAGGTCTGGATTTCCACGCTAGCATCCCCTAGCATTCTTTGCACTGATGGTCTTGTTTGCTGTTACATGTTATTTATGATCATCAGAGGAAAAATGAGACTGAAATATTTTAAAGTTCCTCTTAGCACCTTTAACATACTCTTTAAAAACTAAATAGGAATATAAGTAACCATTGAACTTCATTGAAATATAAGAACTACCATGTTTGAAAAAGAAACAACCTATGAGTCCAGAGATAAATGTTAATGTAGTTGGCGGATAAGGACAGGACACCAACAGTATAACAAATGTATTATATTATAAAATGAAACTGGACTTCAAATGCTAACAGGTTTGAATGTTGTCCTTTCAAGTCTGGACTTTGTCTTTCTGGTTCCAACTATATTAATGGTTAACCAACACTGCTGTTTCAAGCCTGCCGTCAGAGAGATAGAATAAGTTTATCTCTAGTTGGTTTTGGGTAATGTCCATACATAATTAATAATTATTGCAGCATTTAAAATTTAACTGAGCAATCATAAATGTCATGTATTACTCCAGTTTATCATGTTCTGACAATGTTTTATTGTATTACTTTATGTAATCAGAATAGATCGCTGTAACTTCATTAATTCATGAACAACAAATTCCAACTCACTACAGTAATGTCAGTTTAATGAAACAACTCTTTGACTTTTGGTGTTTAGAAAAGCTTTTTCAAAATCCAGGGCACGGCAATTCCCAAAAAAGAGATCCCCAATTTTAGCAGTAAAAAATAAATAACCACAACCATTGTGCCCCTCAGCTCTCCACACTTGGTCCATGTCAGAGAGAGAATACGCATCAGTGGACAGCCAATCAGCAAGCAGCTCTTCACCAAGTGCTTCTGGGACGCTTATGAGCAGTTAGAGGACACAAAGGTAGGATCTGTCCAGATGATTAAAGTATCTGATATGGATAGTTCAGTATTTTTGAAGTGGGGTTGTATGGGGAACTTATGCACACACACATAAAACACACACACACACACACACACACACACACACACACACACACACACACACACACACACACACACACACACACACACACACACACACACACACACACACACACACACACACACACACACACACACACACACACACACACACACACACACACACACACACACACACACACACACACACACACACACACCACACACACCTTACTTAGCCTTCGGGTTGGTCATTTTCAGTGACTGTGTTAGTTCTGAGGGCATCAGAGCAAATTGACACTTCATTTGAACACTTAACACCTAAATGGTATTTGTTGCCTCCCCTAGAGTCTATCATGAGCTTTACATACAAACAATGTTGATCTCGCGACACAACACATCAAAATTCAAAGTTGAAACCAACATGTAAACAATATCATTGGCCTCAAGAAGGGGTTAATGGTGAAATTGTACTGAGCATTGTTTTCCATTACATCCTGGTTGCCTTATTATTTCTAACTCATTTCCATATAGGCCTCACAGGCACAGACAGACCTTGTTGACTATGATGAGCTGTTGGAAGCAGGAGAAAAGCATGTAAACACACCAGAACACACCAGACAAACTTATGACAAACATTACTAATAAAGTCAACATAGTATAATGCCATGATTGGACCTTGAACTAAAGAGCTAAAGTAAAAACTGAATAATAAAGAAAGAATCAACAGATTTTAAATGAAATTTGCGTGTCTTAATGTCCTAAAACATGTATCTTTGATATCCTAATAATCTTTATTAGTCACTTATGGTGTCAAATACAACTTTAGAGCTTATGTTCTTGGGAAAAGTAGCTGTATACGGCTCAATGCAAATGCATATCTCAAGAACCCTTAAAACAAAGTGCCAATAAGACACTCCCTCTGCCCTTAGACCTTTAGTTCCACTGACGAAAAACTCCCAAAAATTTAACAGGGAAAATATTGAGAGACCTCAGGGAGTGACAGGGGTAGGGATCCGTCTCCCAGGACAGAGCCACTGCAGCTGGAGAGCAGCCTGTATGTCATGGATACAGCCCTAGTCCTAGTTGAATTATGGTTTTATACGCTTGCATTTTGAATATAAATGTAATCGACTTTATTTTCCGGGAGTTCTCACGTTGATCATGCTTAGCCAATTATATAGTGGATGCAGGTTCGCTGTTTACATGTTTACAACTCAACGCTAAAATGCTAACTGGTTACTGTAACTAGGTGCGGCCTACTTTGACTCAAATAGTTAAAAGCTGACTCTTTTTGGACCTGACCAGTCTGTTGAATGAGCTCAAGTCAGTGAGCTCCTCCAACATGTAATAATTTGACTTTTATCTACAGGATGTCCACAGAGGCACCATGCCCTCCTTCTTCCAGCTACTGACTCTGATTGCCTTCCATGTCTTCCTGCAAGAGCGGGTGACCTGTACACACACGCGCATGCACGCGCACAACACACACACACACACACACACACACACACACACACACACACACACACACACACACACACACACACACACACACACACACACACACACACACACACACACACACACACACACACGGCACACACACACACACCACACACACACACACACACACACACACACACACACACACACACACACACACACACACACACCACACACACACACACACACACACACACACACACACACCACACACACCACACACACTCAAGCACACACCTTAAGCCTGATTCTGTTCTCAGTGGTGCTTGTGTGTAACACAGGTGGATTTAGCGGTGATTGAAGTTGGGATTGGAGGGCAGTATGACTGCACAAACATAATCAGGTACTTTTTGAAGTAATGCAATGAATGGAATCATTTAATACAATATGGCTCACTTACTGTATGTGTGGCTAAATAAAATATAACATTAGTTCATGCATGGTCCACAGGAAGCCTTGGGTGTGTGGGATCACATCACTTGGCTTGGACCACTGCAGTTTGCTGGGAGACACCATGGAGGACATTGCTTGGCAGAAGGCTGGGATATTCAAGGTAAACAAAAAGTCACAAAGCGTTACTGTATGGTCAGTTAGCTCGAGTTGAAAAGGAACCAAATGCATACAAGACGGAGAAAAAAGCAAAGCAAAGAGAATGCATGTAAACTCAGAGTAATAGTTAGCATGAAGACAGAGATTGATTGACAGATGTGTGTAGTTCAGTGTTGTGACGGCTGTCTCTGTCTGCAGCCAGGTGTACCAGCATTCACCGTCAGACAACAACCGAGCTCACTGACAGTCCTGCAGCAGAGAGCTCAAGAGATACAGGTGAGGAGAGCATCCAGGCTGTTCCCTTCACTCAGCTGCAACAAATGACACACACACACACACACACACACACAAACACACACACACACACACACACACACACACACACACACACACACACACACACACACACACACACACACACACACACACACACACACACACACACACACACACACACACACAACACACACACACACACACACACACACACACACACACACACACACACACACACACACACACCTCAATACTCTGGAACTCCTTACCTGAGGAAATTAGATCAGCAAACTCCCTTACTTCTTTTGAATCTCATTTAAAAAGTCACTTTTATCACAAAAACCTACTTTGTTTTAAGGAATTTCTTGTTGTTTTACTTTGAAACTTTGTTTTCAAAGGAGCTATACAAATAAAGATCATTATTATTATAATACCATAAGGACCATTTATTATGTTTAATAAGGTGCTCTACACATGCCTGTGACTGTATTTAATCTTCCTCAGTGTCCACTGCGGGTCTGTCCAGAGCTTGATCAGTATGAATCCATGGTTGGTCCCATGAGCCTGGGTCTAGCGGGCGAATGCCAGCGCATCAATGCATCGCTGGCCCTGCAGCTCAGCTACAGCTGGCTGCAACAACACCAGGCCAAAAGGAGAGGAGGTAGGTGGATCTCTTTTTAATGCACACTGTGGGGAGAAAAAACATCCAAAAGGCTTGAGGAAGAGTTAGAAAACTATAAGGAGTGCATCAGCGTTATGCCCTTGATCTCTATATGTGAGACAACAGCTGGCGACAGTAGGTGTGAGGGGATTCTGTGTATTGTTAAAGATGATGTGGGCTGTGATGTAACCTTACAGATGTGACTCCGTCTTGCAGATGGCCTCAGTGTATCTCAAGCCCCCTGCACACCAGGAGCCCAGGCAGTCACCTTCCAGCCCAGCACAGCCATGCTGCAAGGCAAGTCTCAGAGAAAGTCAATCATCGGAATTTTTGTTGATTCAAAAATGCAGATTTGACTGTGTCCCAAAGAAGAAGAAAAAAATGTCACCCGCATAGATATTTGAACAAACATTTTTAGACAACGAAATAAAGAATGTCCAAAGTTTCTCCCTGAAATATTGTTTGATAATTACAATGTAAACATCTCAGCTATTATGTTATTATGTTATATCATGTCTATAATGTTATTATGTTTAATCTGTGTTCAAAGCTGTATGAGTAGAGGCTCTTTACCGTTCAAAACCAAGATTAAGGTGAATTCCCTCGTCATAATCTAAAATATTTTCTTTTACATCTTTGTATTAAAGGTGCTACGAGGAACTTTTAAATACAGTATCTCTAACAGTCTCATTTTTCATAAATGACATGCGAGGCATCAGTGCACAGAATGCTATTTTTACATAGTTTTTCTTAATGCCCTACTCATCGGTCCCTCACCCTGGAACTATAGCTGCCGTAGTAAAAACACTACCGCTTTTGTCCAAAGGAGGGGCAAGAATAAACAAAATCTGAAAGTTCCTCGGAGCACCTTTAAGTGCTTTTCAAGGTACTCAAATATAAAATAAATACACAAGTATAATTAAAGACAGGTTAAGCGATTAAGCCAACACACAATAAACAAAAGCAAAGTCCATGTACAGTCCCCTCCATAAGTATCGGAACAGTGAGGCCAATTCCTTTATTTTTGCTGTAGACTGGAAACATTTGGGTTTTACACCAAAAGATGAATATGAGACAATAGCTCAACATTTCAGCTTTCATTTCCAGGTATTCACATCTGGATCCGATACACAACTGAGAAGATATCATTATTTGTAAAGGAACACCACATTTTTAGGCGAGCAGAAGTATTGGAACAGATAGACTTTAAAGGTCCCATATTATGCTAAATGCACTTTTTAAATGTGTTCCAACATATCCATGCGTCCACGGTGTGCCTAGAGACTGCCAAAATATCAAAAAAAAAAACAATCTCTCCTTTTCTCACTCTCCCCTTTTCTGAAACCCCACCCCTCCCCCCAAAAACACTCCAGTCAGAATTATCCCCTTTTCTGACCTCACAAACCGTAAAGCCAGAAGCTTCCACTGTGCAGCCCACACCCCTATTTCTTATTGGTCCACGGCCCTGACAGACAGAGGGCGAGGCGTATCTGGCTTCGCTTCCGGACAGGGGGCGGGGGGAGCTCAAAGATTGTATATTTACGAGGGGACCTGCAACTTTTTTTTTTAAAATAGGCCATTGTGAGATTAGCTGAACATCAGCATAGTACAATAAATTATCTGAAAGTTTTTTTCAGCAAACAATTAAAGAAAAACGTATTAGGGACCACTAAGACCATATAATATGGTGTATAATAGAACCGAAAAGTGTATAATATGGGAGCTTTAAATAAATTAAAGTGAATAAAACATACTATTTTGTTGCAAATCCTTTGCTTGCAATAACCGCATCAAGTCTGTGACCCATTGACATCACAAAACTTTTGCATTCTTCTTTTGTGATGCTTTTCCAGGCTTTCAACGCAGCCTCATTCAGTTGTTGTTTGTGTTAAGGGGTTACTCTCTTAAGTCTCTCTCTTTAGCAGGTAAAATGCATGCTCTATAGCGTTTACATCTGGAGATTGACTTAGCCAGTCTAAAACCTTTTACTTCTTGCCCCTGATTAACTCCTTCGTTGTGTTTTGGGTCATTATCGTGCTGCATGATGGAGGATCTTCCAATCAGTTTGGTTGCATCTTTCCTTAAATTGCCATGCAAGCCCAAGCCATGACATTGCCTCCACCGTGTTTCACAGATGAGCCTGTATGTTTGGGATCATGAGTAGATCCTTTCTTTCTCCAAACTTTAGCCTTTCCATCACTTTGGTAAAGGTTCATCTTGACAAAAACACAGTAACACATGATGGCAACAGCAAAATTAACTTAGAAGTCTACAGAAACATTCGGTCTGCCAATTTAAAGAAAGATGCAACCAAACTAATTGGAAGATGCTCCATCATGCAGCAAGATAAGGATCCAAAAAAACTGCAAAAACAACAAAGGAGTTCATCAGGGGCAAGAAATGGAAGGTTTTAGACTGGCCAAGTCAATCTCCAGACTTAAACGCTATAGAGCATGCATTTTACCTGCTAAAGAGGAGACCGAAGGGAGTAACCCCCCAAAACAAACAGCAACTGAATGAGGCTGCGGTGAAAGCCTGGAAAAGCATTACAAAAGAAGAATGCAAACGTTTTGTGATGTCAATGGGTCACAGGCTTGATGCAGTTATTGCAAGCAAAGTATTTGCGACAAAATATTACGGTTTATTCACTTTAATTTATTTAAAGTCTATCTGTTCCAATACTTTTGCTTGCCTAAAAATGTGGTGTTCCTTTTCAAATAATGATATCTTCTCAGTGGTGTATCAGATCCAGATGTGAATACCTGGAAATGAAAGCTTAAATGTTGAGCTATTGTCTCATATTCATCTTTTGGTGTCAAACCCAAATGTTTCCAGTCTACAGCAAAAATAAAGGAATTGGCCTCACTGTTCCGATACTTATGGAGGGGACTGTATAATAAAAGTTTAAGTAAGTGAAACATTAAAATCAGTGTATCAAATCAGGCGTAATGTAAATATGTAAAATATATTATGGGATGCATAATGTGTATGTGTCAACCTGTTGTTTAACTCCAATTGCTTCCTCACCTTTTTAAAATCCTTTCTGACGTCTTGATTTGACACATATACAATTCCAGTGATTTAAAAGCATTTCTGGGTGGATTTTCTTCTTCTTCTCCCTTCCTAATACCTGTAGGCTTACGGGAGACGGAGTGGTTAGGCCGTAGCCAGACGCTGAGGTGTGGCTCTGTTACATGTTACCTGGATGGAGCTCACACCACAGCCAGCATGCAGGCCTGTGTCGGCTGGTTCACACAGCAGACACAACTAACTCGGTATGAAAGAGCACAAACAACACCGCCGTTTGACATTAGGGTTAGACCATGAACACTAAGTACTAAGTAGGACTGTGTGCTTGAATTATGAACAGACCCCCCCCCCCCACACACACACACACGAACACATAAACACACAAAGTGCTTGTTACATGAATGTCTATACTGTTTCAAAGCCTTCTCAACCAACAAAATGATGGACACAGGCTGACTGTTATTGAAGAACAGTATTTGAATAAATGTGTGGAGTTGTAAAACTTACTCTAGCTCCTCTATAGGTAACTTTAAGCCACATGGTACCAGACATGAGCCTGTGTCCTTTAAAGCAGCTGTGTTTTAAAAAGCATTTTTACTTTTAGTAAGAACACATTTACATTTTTTTCAACAACACTTCTGTATCCTCACGGTAAAAAAAACAGTAAACACTGAGAAAATGTCACCTTTTTGTCACTGTGGCAACGGACCCTTTAAAGTTAGAGTCCATTGGATCTCCTCCTGTCTTACAGAGGCCATGGAGTCAAAATATTGCTTTTTAACACAACAGGAGAGAGGAATTCTGCTGCTTTACTCAAACTGCTGCAGGTGAGTACAAAGCCATGTGCTAGTTACCATAAAGGAACAAATACAACACCACTGTGTGTGTGGTATTGGGCTATATTAATAAAACTGATTTGATTTGATGTACGTGCCATCAAACTATGTGACTTTATGTGACTTGCAGCCCTGCCAGTTTGACTACGCACTATTCTGCCCCAACATTATTGAATCAGCTACAAGCAGTACAGGTGAGAGCAGCTGACAGTGCTAATGTAATGCCATTACACTTAAACAGTGTGTCATGGGCTTCTTGAAGAAGGAGACCCCACCTTCTGCTAAAATTGACCTGAAATAGGTTAGATTTTAAGCGGATGACTGCAGGAATGTTTTATAAATATATACTGTGTGTGTTTATATATAGCCTATATATATATATTTTTTTTTTCAATGCAATCTTTCTCTCCTTCCCCCTCTCCTCTGCAGCTCGGCATAGCATCAGTGAGTGTGAGCAGCACAGTCTGCTGACTCGCTGCACAGAAAACCAGAGCAAATGGCAGAGCCTGAACGCAGCAGAGGCATTCACTGACCACCATCGCCATCTGGTGTCCGGCTCTGGGAGTCACAGCCTGGTGTTCCCCTGCATCCACAGCACCCTCCACTGGCTGGGCATGGCACCCCCACCCCCTGCTGGAGCTCAGTGGAGCTGCAGGCTGCCTGACAGGCTGACAGAGGCCGCCCACGTCTCTGTGCTGGTGACTGGCAGTCTGTACCTGGTGGGAGGGGTGCTGAAACATCTGGAACCTTCACTCCAATCCTAGGACACAGGCCATCAGACTGTGCAACACCCTCAGCTATGGCAGGGGAAAAAAAACAAGCATACACACTGACAGACCAAGACATGATTTTTTTTTTTTTTAAATAATTTTGGGGCATTTATTTGACTTTATTGACAGTGTGGAGAGACAGAGAGGACATGGTGAAGAGATGGTGATGACATGCAGAGAATGACAGCACTACACCACAAGCGCCCCAAACCGAAGCAACTGTTCATATTTCTCCTTTGCCCTGGCTTAATTTAGTATTTTAATAATACCTTAAGTGTCAATTACAGTTTTTTATTTCCCTTTCTGCAAGGGAAAATTTAATAATTTTACATTTAGTTTTTATTCCTATTATTTTGCAAGGTTTAAAAGGAATACATTTAAAAAATATATATAGTTCTTATTTCTCCTTTCTTTTAAGTTAAAATTATTCTTCAAGTTTTGTACAGTTTTAACTTGAAAGGGGCTGGAGTGTGTGTGTGTGTGTGTGTGTGTGTGTGTGTGTGTGTGTGTGTGTGTGTGTGTGTGTGTGTGTGTGTTTGTTTGTGTAAGTGCATGTGTGTTTGTGTGTGTGCCCCCCCACACACACACACATACACAATGGGGGGGGGGGGGGGGGGGGGGGGTCATCTTCTCTGTTCAATAGTTATTAAAACTGGATTTTTTTAAGAACTTTAAATATGTATCTAACATTTCTATCTGGAGACATACTCTGTAATACTTTTATTTATGAGGAATCCTCAAGATGTCTGTTTATTACGTTTTTTATGTTTTAAAATAAATTCATATCGTTCGGTATTTGACTTTTGCATATGTTTTAATTCCCCAATTTGATTTGCTTCATTGTCTCCTGAAATGTTTCAATTCTGGTTCAACCATGTGGGGTGCTTAATGTTGCATATTAAATACAATGCCCTTCCTCCTAAATACATATGTCCTTCTGTAATGGCAGGTGCAGGTATACCGTAACAACAACTGCAACAGATGTCATACGGTGGAAATCGCTGCACCGGAGCAACAAAAACAATGTTCTGTCTGGTCTGCCCCTCAATCTCCCCTGCTGGGAATTCCTCATAGCAATGTCTGAGCTAAGCAAAGCTGGCAGACAGACACAATCTCAGCTAGCTACATGGAATGCAATGTTTTAACTTTTATATTTACCTTCCAAATAGTACTGGAGGAAGTTTGCTTTGATCCCTCCTAGCTTTGCTTCCAAATCCCTTTCATTACTTGAGCATTGGAGCAGGGCATACTTCAGCCCAGGTTTGGCTGGGTGACGAGGGGGTTAAACGGGGGATGTTTTGAAAGGCTGCGGGCCCACTGGGGGGGGGGGGGGGGGGGGGGGGAGAACCACTGACTTTCGTGGCTTATTAGCCCCTCATCAAGATTATTGCAGACAGCAGGCCAGGGGACAAGACAACAGATTGTGGCCTGAAAATCTCTTTATACCATACAGGGGAAAATATCATTAGAAAAAGAGCTCAGCTGCTTGGTTTTTCTGTCTAAACCGCAGACCTTCTCATATTGGATGCAAAAAGTTTAGCTTTATATCTGCCCAGTTTATTAGGAAACAAAGTGTATAGTACAGTGTGTTTAAGTTTTTAATAAAGAGCCAGCTAGTGACCCCCGCCAACAGACAGGTAAAGCAGAGAATGCCCCCATGTTGGCGGCTCAATCACTTTATTGTGCTAATCATGTATTTAGAGGCAGCTGGAGCAATTAGTCAAACGAAAACAGAGATTTGTCGGAGCAACAACATTTCTCCCTTCAATGAGAATCCTTGGGGATTTGGTCATGTGTATCACACAGGCTGCTGGCTGCCCCTCTTAAGATGAGCGAAACAGGCCAGAATCCTCTTATACTGGGGCTCCCACTATACCCACACTAAGTCCCTGTAGAGGTGAACTGCAGTGTGTTGTAGTTATCACAGCCTCTTAGCATGGCTTCAGCTGACTAACTGTGATAGTGAAACTCCTTTTTTTTACAGTCATTGCTGGGCCCTATACCCAGTATGAAGGAATACAGGTGGAGTGCTAAAACAAGGGCTGTCAAACTATTTTTATATTAAATATCCACATTAAATCACGATTAATCCAATTTGTTATTGCACGTTTACATTTTTAAAGTTATCATTTCAAAACTGTTTTCAAGTCTATGTCAACAGTGTAACCTGTGCTTCATGATTGGGAATCAAGTGAACGCAAAGAAATTCTGTGCCCCACTAGAATCCATCTGATTAGCTGCACTTGTATGCTTAGTTCACATGTGGTATAGCTCAAACTCAAAGTACATAAAACACACAAATTCAGTTTACTCGCCTAATTTAGTTAAGAAAAATTATAGGTCAACTTTAATAGACTGACAGAATGCCACGTTTCAAACTGGGCACTGGGCAGATTTCCATTGAATGGTACAAATACTAATGTTCCCCAGAGGAGGGTTCCTAAAGATGATGGTGAATCTCTTATCTTTCCTCTAATCCCCCTCTAATTTAAACATTTCCCCTTGACACCTTATTTGTCTACGTTAAATCCTAAAACCTTCTGACACAATTCCCATTGTATTTACAGTTGACTTTCCCCAGTCCAAAGAGGTTGAACCGTCAAGTTTCTGAGCCAGCAATAGGTCAAAGATACAGGGCCATATCTCAGACTTGCTACTCCAGAACCATGGAGGACATTGTTTAGCTATTTGCGCATGCTGAGTAGCACTTAAGATGAATGGTGAAATTAATAATTGTGTGTAGAAACGGTGGAATGCCCCTTTAATCTCATGATTTTTGTCAAGTGCCATTTTCAGATCTTTATACATTTCACCTGGTAGAGTGAACTTTGGTATGGTCAGTCCAAGTAGTTTTTGGATGTTTTTAAAAGCTGTAGTGTGTAACTTCTGTCACCCCTATCTGGAATCCTGATTAAAAAATACTACAGTGAGATTCTGTGGAGCTGTTAGGCTTGTTCAACTTTGTGTCAACCCATTTGCCAAAGGGCTTGAAAGTAACCAACATTCATTTATATGAAAAAGTTACGCACTATAGCTCTAAATTGAGTTGGTGGCACTATTAACTTTGCCTTAACATCAGTATGGGCATCAGGCTAAAGATTTCTCAGCATTCATATTGATAGCATCATCTCAAATAAAAAGCCCTCCATGAATTGTATAAAGGAGGTTACTGGGGTGTATCAGCCTTTTATGTACTACATCACTGGGGTGCACATATGTTTACATTTTTCCCCCTCAAGTTTTCACACCAGTTTTGTCAATCCATCAATAAACACTTTTATATTTAGTTGAACACAAAGCACAGCGGTTGTTGACGTGTGAATGTGTCTCCCCATCTGAGCTCTTGCGGCATTCTTTGTTGGCAGAGTTTAAGGGGGGGAGTGAGGAGGTGAAGTTAAGGGTCACAAGGCAATTGGAGCTCTTTTCAGATGCCATTGTTGTGGAGGGGCCAGACAGGAATGGAGGTTAAGATGTGCAGGGGAGGGAAATGTTTGTGTGTGGGTGGATGTGTGTGTGTAAGGGACAGAGAGAGAGAAGGAGAGAGAGAGAGAGAGAGAGAGAGAGAGAGAGAGATGAGAGAGAGAGAGAGAGAGAGAGAGAGAGAGAGAGAGAGAGGAGAGAGAGAGTGCAGGATGGAGTACCCACAGCAAATCTCCTGTCTATAGAAACCCATACTTTTTAAACAGCCCGTTACGTCCTCTCTCAGGATGGGTGGAAATGTTAGCTGTGATTTTTCCTGAAGAAATAAACACGGAACAAAATGCATCACAGTCACAAACTCAAAAAGTTTGGAAAACTCACAACTCTTCAAGGCAACTGTCTCCATCAGATTTTTGAGGCCAACTAAAACTTTTTGTTTAAAGAAAAACTGCCTACATTTGAGCCTTCCAATGATCTTTTGTTGAGATTACTTATCATTCAAATGTTATCAAAATGTATCTGTCACACAACAGGAACAGTTCAGTGTCGTTAAAATAACAAAAAACAAAAACAAATCGGTCAAAATATTGATTCAAACATTAAAGTGTGTTCAAACTCTCAATAACTTTCTGAACAAAATATAATACGTATACATAATACAACTTTTACTTTTAGGAAGTTTCGTTACATATGAATCACTAATTATCTCAACAAAAAATAATGAGTTGGCTTAAATGCAGGCAGTTTTCCTTAACACTTTATAGTTTTAGTTGGCCTCAATACTCAAAAATCTAGTGAAGGCAGTGCCTTGAAAATTTTTCCCTTCAAAATGTGTTACTTTTTGAGCCCCCAACTTTTCAATCGTGTGCTTTAGTCTATACATATGTTCGGCATTGCTTGCCACTGTGTTATCCTGACTGATACCTAATGTTGTGGGCAGAGTGTTAATAGATGCCCTCATTGGGCAATCATTGACTGTCATAAACCTCCATTATACAATTATATTGGCTGTGAATTAGCAGACAGCTGCAGCTCGGCCCACTGCTTGTAAAATACCACCAACAGTGTTTCCTCTTTAACTGCATGTGAACCAATACAAACAAGCCAGAGCAAGTGCATTGTCTTGATCTAGGATAACACAACGTTTACCAGAGGGTGAACATTTTGTATTAACTAGAAACAGAGACAATATTTAATTTGACTTCATTATTATTAATTATGATTTTATATAGTGGGATAATTCGCACAATGCCCTGTTAGAAGTTATAAAAGGCAGAATTTAGTGGACATTTTGCTCAGGGCTTTTACTTACTTTAAAGGGGTCAGTTCCAAGGCTGTAGCCAGGATTTTTCAAACACCGAGGTCAAAAATTTCCTGTCTTCAGCACACTACATTGACTGAAAATCTGGTGTAAACGGGTGTTTAACCAAAGTGGCTCAGACTGCCCCTCTGTAGCAAGAAACAATGATTTAACATCAAGCAAATGACAGGAGGATGTAACCTTTTAAATTCATTTTCAACAAAGTCTAAGATGTTTGTGATTGTTTGTTGTGTTAATGTGTGAACCATATTTTCCTGTTGCACACATCTCCCTGTATTAGCACACAGTGCAGGTGTAAAGGAGGAGGGAGTGTTGGCAACCCGTTAGCGTCCTGTTAGCTCTCACTCTGAAGGTGTGATGTTTTCTAAGTGCCTGTGACTGTATTGTGTATTGTCAGCACGCTTGTTTACCCCCTGCTCCGTATGGTAACCATGGATAAGACCCAAATACTGATTTACGGACAGATTGCCGTGTTGCCTGTTAATCCAGACAGTATTTGTTTATAGGGACGGTGCCCCCCTGTTATGGTTTGTCTGCACCCTGGATATAACTGTCCGTCCAACTGCGTAATAAACTGAGGGTGGAATGGTGAAGTGATGAGAACTAGCACATGGTTGATTTATATTCACATCACCTGTAGATCATCAGACTTTATCATAGGTTTAGTTGGAATGACGAATGCTTCTAGTGGGAGTGGGATCTTTTTATATTAAAAAAATTATAACTTGAGTTACTGTATAGCCAAGTCAGCAGACATCTACTCTGGCTTGCCTCCCAGAAAGCTCGGTCTCATCTTTCTATTAATGGTATGAATTATGGCATATATACACTTTCCTCTCCAGCCCAATGCTACCATCGGCTACAAGCCTTCTAAAGGACTGTCTGGGTGCCCTTTAAGAAGCACATTGACATACAGCATGTGATGCCCGGATGAGAACCAATCCGGGGGGAACACCATTTATGACATTCCTGGGATTGTTGAAATGGCCTATCAACCTCCCTAAATATCCAGGCTGACTTGCGGGCACCTTTGTACAACAGGGATACATACAAATGACTTTCCACCATCCTGAGTTATGTTCAACCCATCCTAGCTGCACAACTCTCCAGGTCAAAGCTCAACCTGGCCTAACCATGCCCAAGTTTAAACTGCCATCAGCTGGCCCATAATCAAATACAGCCCTAAGCAAAGGGTAGCAAAAGGATAACTTAAGAAGGAAGAGGAGGAGAGACAATTCTCATCACCTGCAAGGAGAAGAAGGGCAGCTGAAAAAAGAAATGTTCAGAGGAATAAGATGCTGTACATATTCTTTTTTGATTTTAAAATATAGAGTCTAAAACCAAAATACACTAATATGTTGTAAAAATCAAACAAAGATTTTAACTCGGGCTTTGTCCAACATCTAGATTGTTGTTTGATGCAACACTAGACTTAATTAGGTCTTAACTAGTTTATTTATTCAAACATTTCTTAAAACACATTGTAATACAGAAGATAATTGTTTTAATGTTATTAATAAACTGGCCAAGTTTCATGGTGATATTGTGACAGCTCCTGGCACCTCCTGATTGGAAGGCTTCCAGGAGATGATTGCTGCTGGCTGCTCTCCTCAGCTATATAAGCTGTAGGACTCAGCCTCTTTATCTCTCCCTTCCTTGATGTATGGTTTGCTTTGCTTTGGTTTTGCTTAGTTAGCTTTGTTTTGCACATACATTACACTCTTCACTCACACAGACACAGCACCCATTACTGATTACTGACATGCACGCACCACTTAGTAACTTACTTTAAACTGTTTAAATAAATTATTATTTTGTTAAACTTAATCTCTTGTGTGGTTTCCTCATTGTCATTCCCTTGAGCCGGGCTGTGACAATTTCTATGAGTTAACATGACATACCCTATCCACCTGCAGTGGCAGAAAGGCAGCAGAGTGTTAGCATCCTCAGGCCTGGCTCATTGTGAGGGGGACCTGGCTCAGACTCCATATTAGCGTGCTGTGTATTTCTCCATTGTGCGGCTAGCTTTAATGAAAGCAGCAGCCAGTCACTGAGGAATGTGAAGCGGTGACTCACTCCTTTACATATTTGCATGTGGCTAGTTGAAGGGCTGGCTGAAGAGAGGAGGAGGCCCGTCTTTCCTGCCCCCCTCCCTCCCTCGTGGAGTGTTTAATTAAACTTTTTTTGTGTTGTGGTGAACGCAGCAGGTTGGAGTTAAGCCTGATGTGCGGTTCAGGGCCTGGGAGTGTGTGTGTGTGTGTGTGTGTGTGTGTGTGTGGGGGGGGGGGGGGGGGGGCGTTGTGTGGGAGTGGGGTGAGTAAGGCATTCGTCTAGCTGTCCAAAAGCCATCCGCCAACCAGAAAGGTGCTGGATAAGCTCCCCCCCCACGCTCCCAAAGATGGGGTGGACGTTAGGACGTTGAGGGGCCTGGGGAGCAGCAATCCATTGATCCATAACATATCCTCCAGGCTTTGCTCTAAATCAGCTTGTCAGTGGGTGACAGTTTATGAGTTTACATTTCATATAAAAAGTGTAATTCTATTTTGGTCATCAGAGTAATAAAATGTTTTAGTAACTGGCAAATGTAATTAGGTTGCATTTAGCTAAATATAGTGTCATGATGACTTTTGCTACAGTTGTTTTATTAATGTATATTTTTGTCTTGCCTTTATTTAAGCAAAGTGACCTTTTAAAAGAGTTCAGGCATTTTGGCAAATTAGCCATATATAATATTCATATATTTGCTCATATATATATATACACAGTCACCGGCCACTTTATTAGGTACACCGGTTCAATATCCTGTTAACACATACAACTGATCAGCCAATCACATGGCAGCAACTCAATGCATTTAGGCATATAGACCTGGACAGGACAATTTGTTGAGGTTCAAGCCGAGCAACAGAATGGGGAAGAAAGGGGGTTTAAGTGACTTTGAACGTGGCATGGTTGATGGTGCCAGACGGGCTGGTCTGAAACTGCTTTTCAGAAACTGCTGATCTACTGGGATTTTTCACACACAACCATAGGGTTTAAAGAGAATGGACCGAAAAAGAAAAAATATCCAGTGAGCGGCAGTTGTGTGGACAAAAATGCCTTGTTGATGTCAAAGGCCAGAGGAGAATGGTTGAGACTGGTTGGAGATGATAGAAAGGCACAGTAACTCAAATCGTTACAACCAAGGTATGCAGAATACCATCTCTGAACGCAAAACATTTCCAACCTTGAAGCAGATGGGCTACAACAGCAAAATTGGACAATAGAAGATTATAAAAATCTTGACTGGTCTGATGAATCTTGATTTCAGTTGCGACATTCAGATGATAGGGTAAGAATTGGGAAGAAACATGAAAGCATGGATCCATCCTGCCTTGTATCAACAGTTCAGGCTGCTGGTGGTGGTGTAAAGGCGTAGGGGATATTTTCTTGGAAAACTTTGGGCCCCTTAGTAGGGGAGAACGGGGTAATTTGTCACATGGGTTGGATGTCACATTCGTTATATCTCGCCACCAGAGCGCGCTAGCTCTGAAATGTTGATATAAAAAAGGTCCAGAATTGGGATCAGAGGTCACATACATAGACTTCCTTGGAGGAAGACAGCTGCATTTCAGGTGAGAGGATGTTTTGTGTTTTTCATGTCAAATTCAAAATATTTTGCTTCTCAGTATTTTTCTTCTAGGCTTTTACACAATGGGTTTATAACAAAACACTTGTTACCCTCAGAAAGTGTGAAGGGTAAGCTATAGTTTAGATTTTTGTTAGCAAGCTAATTAGTTGTCAGATGGTTGTTGGCCTTGATGCTAGCAAGAAATTCAGGTTGGGGTTGGTCGTCAAATTTTTTGGGGGGTTGGTTGTCACATGTTATCTCAAGGCTGCAGCCAGAAAAGGAACCCAATAATGAAAGAAATTGTCAAGCTGTATCCTCACTGACACCCAGAGAAGGAAAGAATAGAGCAGGAAAAGGCAGCTAGCAAGCAAAAGAAAAAAGGGCAACAAAATCAAAACAACCCAGTGCATCCCAAACTAGACCAGCTGCCAAGGCTACAGTAAGTTATGTAGGCCTATTTGTCAACTTGACAATGCAATTGAACTTTCAAATTTGGTTCTGCCTCATTGCCTTCTTTTTAAGATTTTTCCCATTAAGATAACATTGTGA
Source organism: Ammodytes dubius (assembly GCA_026122265.1). NCBI lineage: Eukaryota > Metazoa > Chordata > Actinopteri > Uranoscopiformes > Ammodytidae > Ammodytes > Ammodytes dubius. The sequence goes on from CM047507.1 coordinate 6,313,389, forward strand.
CAAACAACCCCATAGTGTTTGACAACCGACCCCTTGATGGGGTTGGTTGTCACAATGTGTCAGAGTGTCTTTGATGGTAAATTACTTCTTCATTACAATAAGTTGGAAAAAAAGAGAGACACACATTTCAAGCCAACACCTTAAGCTTCAATTTAATGTAGGAATGGCTATTGAAAGATGTTTTGGTGATGAGCAATTCTCACTAGAGTAAAAAGTGTGCCTACTTACCCCGTTCTCCCCTACCAATTGAGCATTGTTTAAATGCGGCCAGCCTACCTGAATTGTTGCTAACCACGTCCATCCCTTTATGACCACAGTGTACCCATCTTCTTAGGATAATGCACCATGTGTCAAAGCTCAAATCATCTCAAACTGTTTTCTTGAACATTACAATGAGTTCACTGTACTACAATGATAAGCACAGTCACCAGATCTCAACCCAATAGAGCCCCTTTGGGATGTGGTATAACCAGAGATTTGCATCATGGATGTGCAGCCGCCAGATATGCAGCAACTGCGTGATGCTATCATGTCAATATGGACAAAAATGTCAAAAGTGTTGAAAGTATGCCAGAAAGAATTAAGGCAGTTGGGAAGGCTAAAGGAGGTTAAATCTGGTACTAGCAAGGTGTACCTGGTGAGTGGCCGATGAGTGTATATACAGTATATACGTACATGTACATATACATATACATACTGTATGTGTGGGCAGCTTAGGGCTTCTGTAGGTTTCAACTTTTGAATAAGACATCTTTATTACTGCTTTGTTTACTGTGTTGGCTCCACAATGATGTAACACGCTCCCCATTCGTATCACAATGACTGACATTCTCTCATCGCAGGCAGCTTGGCTAATTGCTCTATTCTTTCTAAATGTAGCACTTCAATCAGTCCTGTTAGCTGATGTTGATGTCACTTGAATCTGAATCTGAGTCTGAATCTTGCAATATTCTGGAAATTTGTGGATGGTACCTACATCATTGTATGCACATATAATAGATGTAATGTAATGGAGTTATTTGGAGGTATACTGTACTCACCAAGGACACCATCTGTTTGAATTGCTTCCCTCTGGAAAGCGCTACAGATCACTCAAGACCTGGACTAATGGAGCACTCACACTCGGCCCGGTTGATCCATCCACCCTTCTGTCCTCCTCTGCTGGCCTGTACTCAACTGCACCTAAAGATTTAGAGTAACCCTGGTTAAACGTCACTCATGCTCATTGAGAAATTCCCGAAAAAAAAAAGTTCACGTTAAAACAAGTAAATATATAAATCCTGTCAGTGAACAGTGTGACCAGTCCTAGACAGACTCAGGATCAGATACAACCAGGGAAGCAGTGAGTAAACCAAAGAGTCCAATCCAGTAAAAGTCCACCTCATGTTTTACCTCCCATCACCCTCTTCTATGGGGGTGATTACTTTACTTTACCCCAGCCCTGCTTGGTCCCCAGAGAGAGAGAGAGGGAGAGACTCACACACATACACACACACACACACACACACACACACACACACACAGCACTCCAAAACACATGCTCACACACGCTAAGACCTAGGGTCCCACTGGTCAGTCATGGAGGGGCTGTCGCGCAGCTAACTGTGGATCTAGCCTGGATGGAGCGCTGCACTATGCTGGATGGACAACCTGTGGACTGACTAACATATAGTTCTACTAGAAAAAGCCCTCAGCCGACTGTCTCACCATGGAGCTGTTTTGTTCCAGATATCAGAGGATGGTGCTCATCACCATGATGATGTTCAAACTGGGTAAGCTTTCAACATGCCCTGTGTTACTACTGTAGCAATGGGAACACATCATCTCTATAACGTATACATTCATGCCACGCATCAGAGTAGAAACTTCTAGGCAGTTTTTAGGGGGAAATAATATTCCCAATTCCTCCAACAATTATGGCTGTAGCCCGTGCTTGTGTGCAACCCCGCTTAATATGGAAAATAATACACGAGTGATGAATGAATAGAGCACCGATTCACAAATTATTATTGAAATAAATATTTTGCCTGTAATTGGTAACAAAGTTCTTTCTCAGGAAATTTAGAATGTTTAAGGAAATGATGGAGCCATAAAGTCAGGTGTCACCTGTCAAACTTGTGTTTTTTCTTCATAACTAAACACAACCACCAACCACATTTTAAAAGTAACTGAATAGATACAATACAATAAGATGTACAACACTCTTGTTTTGTAAACACTGGACTGTACTGACGACAACATCGGTTGTATGTGTAGTGATTGCTGAAGATTTCAGTGTTATGTGTATTTCAGATCTACCACTACGTCACCAAATTGGACTGAAACTGGAACTCCTAATTCATATCATAGAAATGAACTAACTGAACAGGATTTTTAAGTAGCTGGTTTCCTCCTGACTCTCTCATGTGTGATGAATGTGCGCCCGTCTTGGGGTGTGTGCCTGTGTTGGGGGTTAGGGAGGGTTAGGGGGGTTAAGGATTGATGGTTTGGGGGGGTTGGGGGTGGATGGGGGTCTTGGTCGACCCCAGCGTCTTATGGAAACCCTGTTGACCCATTTTTCCCGCGACCTTCATTTGTGTGGAGCGTCTGAGAGCTCGTTAAAAAAAAAACTTGTGGCGGACCAGAGGCAGCTATTGGCTCGCGGGTGGCATTGTTGAAGAGTCCCCATGGTAACGAGCTGAGCGTCCGGCTGCACTGCTGCACAGCTTTTTTGTCTGGGCTCTGAATGGAGGAGAGGGGGAAGATGGGGGTATTATTAAGGAGCATGGCAAGAGAGACCTGGCCTCCCTGAGCTTCTTAGGATTTAATGGCGCACTGTGTAGCTTTGGGCGTGTCAGAGAAGGGGCACATTTTCTAAGGTATATTCTCATAACTGAATAAACTAACTTTAACCACAGGAAAATTGGATCCCTGGAACACAGGTGCCTCAAAGTAATTCTTATCATTCATCCTTATAGAATAATTCAATACTAAGAGTTAAATGGCAATAAAATATATTTTGCAAACCTACTGCATACTCTGCAAAAATCAAACGGGAAACAGGATAAATGTGATGATGAAGATGACAGGGACTGACTAGTAAAACTACTAGCATTTAGCAACACATATATTGTGAAGTATAACAGCTTAAACAGGTTGAGCAGAATATAGCGATTTGAGTGGAAAAGGGCCCAAAAATGCAGACGGTTAGCTTTATTAAAATTCTGCCTGAACAGCAGTAAAACACAAGCAGAACCATCCTCTATGGAATTCTAAAGGGCTGCCATCTCCAGATGATGCATACACAGGAGACAAGAGCATTCTAGGCTTTCAATGTAGGCCTGCTGCAAAACGCAGGACACGATTCATTCTTAACAAGCGTTTGAAACCTAGACAAAAAATAGGGAGGTTAAATGGTGCACAATAAATCTATGTGTAGGCTAACCTTAGTACTTAAGAAATCCTCTTTCTTAGGAAAAAAAGTTTCAAAATCAGTCAGAGGAGCCAGCTGATAACCAACTCCTCCGAAATGACTCATCCTCCTTCGTAACAGAACACACACTGATTTGTAGCTGTAGTGGTAATGACTAAATGATTACATTTAGTCATGAAGAAAATAGGACTTTTAAGAAACTTCAAGAACGTTAGAATTGACACATGCCTTTGCAGCAGCAGCCAGCTCCCACCAGAGACAAAAGGGCTGTGCATCTCTGACTCACTGTGTAACTGTGACTGATTCACAGGGGATTTGTGCAATTTTTTTTTGTATGAAGCAAAGGAGCCACCTGCTGAGGAGCCCTTTGGCGCACAAAGCTGAACCCAGGCAGAGCTGCCAGTCTCTTGGGGTGATTCAATAAAATTCCTCTGAGCTCAACTTGTGCGTTTGCCGGGGGCTTCCCTTTTCTCTGTGATTCATAGCACATAGCCGCTTCCTCCTCTGCCCCGCAGACAGAGCTCTGTTGACTCTGTGCTGTTGCTTTTCGTGATTCGGAGTAAACACGTTCTCTCGCTCTCCGGCTGCACCTGCCAAGAATAAAAAAAAGAAAAGCCTTTTTAACCTTTTTAAAATGAATGATCATGTGTTATTAATGTACAGTTGGTCTCCTATAGTTAGTCAAAAATCTTCTTAACTATGTGGCAAAAACAAAACAGTTTTGTGTTGATCGAAAGGAAGGGTTATTTCAAAGCTAAGGTTGAAGTTTTGCTCAGTTTGATCTTACTTAAAGCGATTCCGGAAAACGTTTGTCAAAAACATTTTTATCGTCAAAATCAGTGAATATCTCATCATGATCCTTTACCTGTCCGTACTGTGTGTTCTGAAGTAAAATTCCAGTGTTAATACACAGCCTAGGTTCTGTGAACGGGCATGTTGCTAGTTAAAGGAGGGCCCCTCTGTTTACCTTTGTTTACATTTTTTATTCAGCGCACACAAAGTGTGGACAGGTAGCAGATTTTGAGGAGATATCTACAGTGTGTGTTCTCCAGAATAGCTGACTCCACCTTTTAATGTTAAAAAAATCTGTTGTTAAAGTGCTGAGTGTCCACGCTGGACTTGTTCATACCTTGAAGGACGAGGTGATGGTTGAAATGGGTCTATATTCTTCATTTGTTTCAATGCAAAACTTCATGTTTGGTTTTTGAAAATGCACAGATACACTTAACAAGTACTATAACAAGTAGACTTCATCAAAGAGGGATGGACAACAGCATGGCATGTGAATCCACTCCCTTGCCTCCCATTAGAGTGTGAAGTTCTATGTCTTATGTTTAACCCAACCCCCTTTTAGAGAGACTCTGGGAGGTCTCTGGAGAGCATCGGCCGGGTTAGACCCTGTCATCCTTGTACCTGCCAACCAGTGAGTGGCTCTGCTCAGTGTTAGTGTTAAGATGCTGAGATGATGCTGGTACCAGTCAGTGCCCGGGATCAACCCTGTCCAGCCATAATCATGATCTATGAAGTGCTTAGTAATGGTGGGGGGGATGGGCAGTGAGTAGGAGGGTTTGTTATCAGCCCCTCTGGAATGTGTGAGGGGTTGATTGAGTTTGGATGGTGGGGTGAAGAGTGAGGACACCCTCATTGTCGGGTCAGATTCAAGGCATTTACAGGTACAGTGCAGGTTAATGGTTCATGGTTATATTACATTACACTTACATTCAGTTCAGTATACTACAGGCCAGTCGTATTGGGAAAATATACACAAAGGCTGACAAATAGAGCAACAATGAGGAAAAAGTAAAAGATGATCTCAGTACAAGTGCGCGCCAACAGAGGGAGGTAAAAGGGATATTTGTTAAGACATGACGCAAGGTAGAGGAAATGACATAACACATCACAGTTTAGGTTGAGATAAGGATGGCGAGTAAAATGTAAAACAAACCACCCTTACTATCAAACTTGGGTCAATGAACACATTCTGTAATATTTGACTGATCTTGTAAGGTATGGGAGATTGAAGGTTTTACTGCATTAACATCCTTCACAGAAAAAAAGCCTATCTCTGAATGCTCTGATACTATCACTCCTTGAGCCTTTTCTGTGGCAAAGGATTGTCACATGGTTTACAATGACTTGTTTAAAAGCAACACTCACATTCGAGGCTCGATATTGTTTAAATGAAGGCATAAAGGCACACTTTATCAAACATCTCGACACCCATACTGTAAACTGTATACCGTACACGTGCATCTAAAGGAATTAGAATATCAATGAAAAGTTCCCATTTTTTATGTAATTTACTTCAGACCCCTTGGTGTGGCTACTTAACCTGGTCAGTCTCAACCGTTGATCTAAAGTGATCTAAAGACTTTTTCAAAGGCCAAAATACATAGGAAAACAGTAATCATAAAGTACTAAGCTCTGATTTCAATCCACTGTGCCTCAGTCTAAACACTCAGTGCAGCTACATGGCACAACTAGATTGGATTAAGACTAGACACTCGAAAGGACCATGTCACTTGTCTGAGTATACATGGCCTTTCGGAAATCGGATAAATGGCTGTCTCCACTATGCTAGGTGTTCTTATCCAACTTCTCTTGTCCGAAGTAGATCGGATAAAGGTGTTTACATGCAGTTTAAAAGTCCTGTTGAAGTCTTATTCGTTAGTTACCCGATTATGAGTCTGCATGTAACCGCACTGAGTGTCAGTCAGTGCGGTTACATGGCACAACTAGATTAGATTACACTTACGAACTAGACACTTAACGGACCATGTCACTTGTCTGAGTTTACATGGCCTTTCAGGAATCGGATAAATGTCCAATGCATGGCTGTTCATTACGCTAGATGGCGCTGTAGCCTTTCAACCATGCTTTCAACAAGTGTTAAAGAGCAGTCCGTTGTCTTTCGGCTATACCCATGTGTAGCCTATTACGCGCAGGCAACTCAAGCACAGAACGAAAGTCCGGTATCGATGTCGATCCCTGATTTACATGCAGAGAGATGCGAAACATGAACGACTTATCTAGGTGTTCTTATCCGACATCTCTTGTCCGTTATCGTGCCGATTTGTGTGCGAAGTAGATCGGATAAAGGTGTTTACATGCAGTGTAAAAGTCCTGTTGAAGTCTTATTCGTTTAGTTACCCGATTATGAGTCTGCATGTAAACGCACTGACTGTCAAACGCATTCAAAGGAAGCACCAACAACACAGCTTTCTGTCAGGATTTATCGGGTATGGAAAGCATCAAGACAGTGGGAGTTGAAGTGAGACACTCAGTGCGTTTACATGCAGACTCATAATCGGGTAACTAAACGAATAAGACTTCAACAGGACTTTTAAACTGCATGTAAACACCTTTATCCGATCTACTTCGCACACAAATCGGCACGATAACGGACAAGAGATGTCGGATAAGAACACCTAGATAAGTCGTTCGTTGTCGGCATTCTCTCTGCATGTAAGGGATCGGACATCGCATACCGGACTTCTCGTTCTGTGCTTGTGTGCCTGCGCGCAATAGGCTACACCATGGGTTGTTGCCGGAAGAGAACCGGACGTGGCACTTTTTAACACTTGTTGAAAGCATGGTTGAAAGGGCTACAGCGCCATCTAGCGTAATGGAGACAGCCATGCATTGGACATTTATCCTATTCCTGAAAGGCCATGTAAACTCAGACAAGTGACACGGTCCGTTAAGTGTCTAGTTCGATATATGTGATAATCTAATCTAGTTGTGCCATGTAACCGCACTGACTGATGTGAGGAGGCAGGCTCAGTGATAAAGGAAGTGATAGTAGACGTGTGTGAGAGGAACTGGGGGGGTTTAAGTGGATGCAGTGGGGAAATGAGGACTGTAGGTGTTACAGGGAAGATCATTGTTCCTGATATGTTGTTATTGTTGATGGCTTGCTAACAGTAGGAGCAAATCTCCCGCCATTTTGCTGATGATGACTTTATCCAAAGTGCCCATGGGTTCCAGGATGGCTGCTTGTGGTGGAAATCAAGCAGATATCAAAGACAGAGAGAATGAAGGTGGCCTGTTATGACCAATAGCTAATGGCTTGTTAATGTTCAGAAAATACATTGTACCTTAGCCTGGTGTGATAAGAGCTAGCTAAACATTTTTTTTTTGACTTTCGCCAATCTCCGTGTTGCTCGGTCAAAAAATTATGTTCTGACCTAATGCTTGTTCCTTATAAGGGAAGGCAGCTTCTGATTGGGTTCGTGTAGTCTTCAATATAGCCTCGTAAGACTAGTTGTATCTCAAGAGCTTATTAGTTGATCCATGTTAACTTCAACGACTACAAGAACTTAATTTCTGCCTAGAAGCTTCATTGTTCTGAGCCAGCATGGTTGACAAATGGAAAAAATGACTGGCTGTCATTACTTCTTCTAAGTCACGCTTCAGACGGAATAAAAGAACAAATAAGTTACTAAGTGGTTGAGTTAGCCTGGAAATCCAGACCTGCCGATGGCAAATTTAAATTTGCTCAGCCTGTTGGTCTAAACACGATCCATTGGAGCTCATTAACCATGTCGGAAAATTCGGACTTACCAATCAAATTCTTCTATCTGATATGGGCGGTCCAGAGCCCTATGTATGGGGCTCTGGGGCGGACATAACCGCATGACGACAGTGCTGGGCATGTGCCGTCGAAGCCGTGATAGTTAACAACAGAGATGGATGCGGATACGTTGTTTCAGTTTGAAACGGCTTTGGCCTCGATACTTAACGATTTGGAAGACAGAACTCAAATCTTTCATTAGCAAGAAAGAACCATTTTCTGTTTTGCCGACCGAACACGTCAAAAGTTTAATTTACCAGTTAACCCGCTGTTCGTTAAATGAACAGGGCTTAATATGTCACCTTGTTGATTGCTCTGATTGGTCATACTGCTATCCGTGCAGTGGTATTTGGTGCTGGGTAGGTTCCGCAATAAGTTTGTAATGAGTTTACTTTTAACACAATCTGTTTAAACCTTAAGTCCAGGAAAAAGGAGCTTGTTTTTCTTGATCACCAGATTGGTTTCTAAGCATCCCTAAAGGTCAGATTGAGTTGGGAAGGTAAATTGATCGTGGCCAGACCCTATATCTTTCTAGATGTGGGTCTGGATTTCCAGGTCTATGGATTTGTAGTTTTTGATTATAATATAATCATAATCATTGCATTTCAGCTGTGTAATGTCCCTAATGTGTTACACATTACACAGTCCCATTACATTACAAGTCCAAACTATGAACAAACAACAACGGGTGAAACGTTCATTGATAACACTGACAGCTGCTAGCGTGGCCTGTAATACGTTTACTTTTAACACCATCTGCTGAAACCTTAAGTCCAGAGGAAAAAGGAGCTTGCTATTCTTCATCGCCAGATTGTTTTTAAGCACCCCTAAAGGTCAGATTTATACTGTAGGTGGCCCACCTAATGGTCAAGAGGATAATACAGCTAAGGTTTACAGAGGAAGGGCAGCGTACAATGTTAAAGCTTATACTAGAAGTGCTCATCGAAAGTTTTCTAACTTCACATAAGGCTTTTGGTAGAAGGTCTAAATATTATGCATCACTATCATTCTTGGGGACATTTTGGATCAACAGAATATAAAAAGGGTAATCTTTGCGTTTATCTATATTTCGTCAGTTAACACTCACACTTGTCATCTAAAAAGATGTGCTGTCCGGGGGCGCTCGTGGTGCAGTGGGTAACAAAATAACATACGTATGTTATATATGAGAAGCATGAACCATCCAAAATAATAGTAATCGTCTGTACCTAACAACTGAATTTGGTAGAAAAAGTTTTGGGCAAGTGAGGGCTACCACTCTCAATCCCAGTTTGGGGTCTAGGCTAGTAAAAAAAATACATCTGTGTAGAAAATGATGTCTGTTACATCTTTAACTGTGATTTTTATCTTCCATTCTAGGGATATTTTGTACAGTCGCGGCAGACTCATGTTTGTCATCTCCCTGCAACAACGGTGCCACATGTCTTGACCACCTGGGTGACTATGTGTGTCTCTGCCCCAAAGGACCCGTGTGGTACATGGGCAAAAACTGTGATGAGTTGTATGACGGCTGTATCATGGCACCTTGCAATAACTGTACCAGCGAGCCTGGGACCGACCAGTTCACCTGCCTCTGTCCGTCTGGCCTCACGGGGATCAACTGCACCCAGGATGTAGATGAGTGTCAGAGCAATCCCTGCCTAGGCATCCGTTCTCACTGTGTCAATGGATTCAATGGCTTCTCCTGCCACTGCCCCCTTGGATCGGCAGGGGAGGACTGCCAGGAGAATGTGACCGTTTGTTCAGAGGACACGTGCCAGAATGGGGGCACCTGTATGGACATCCCGAAATTGGGTACCAGTGCCAGTGTGCTGCCGGGTACCAAGGGACCAACTGCGAGGAAGACACCGATGAATGCCTCTCTGAGCCCTGTCAGAATGGAGCCATATGCAAAGACGGGGTTGACTCCTACCAATGCTACTGTGTACCTGGATTTCAAGGCTACCACTGTGACTTGGACATCAACGAGTGTGCCTCGCGACCCTGTCAACACAATGGAACCTGCGTGGATGAGGTGGATCACTACAGGTGTGACTGCGCTCCAGGCTACAAAGGTAAGACACTGTGTAACTGACACATTTTTTTACTGGACAGTTTAAGAAGTGCAATTATCCAATAATGTACAAGAGAAGAGGCCAACAAGTGACACATCGTTGTAATTTAACGTAGACAGGGGTTTTGTAGAATAATTTATTATAATTTATTTTGTCTGGTGATAGGTTTGGACACTAGCTCTGTACCTGATGGGTAATGAAAGGCAGTGTGATACACATGCAAGGATAAAGGCGTCCACAACTCAGTATTGCATTAAGGACCATTACAGCTGAGTTCTTCAAAGTTTGAAGCACGGATATAGAGGGAGAGAGATGCTTGAGTGTAAAAAAGTGACAGGTGCATGCCACTGGTGTTCTGAAAACGTTGGAAGTTTGTAATTATAGTTTGGCCTCTTCACCAACACAGTTTGAGCTGCATCAGTGGCTGTGGCAATCAACTGGTAATTTAAAACCCTTAGCAACCGGCAATTGACATCAAACATCCTAATACTTCTATGAATCATAAATCACTCAAGTCTTAACACACAGACATGGTACACATATTTATAAATTCAGAGTGACATACTATTCCAGAGGATCATTAAATCCAATGTCAAATAAACATCTTAAGTGTCAGACTTTGGAAATCCCTGCTCTGTAGGGTTGAACCTGTTTTTATTGGATTTGGAGTGTGGTCTGATGAATGTGGCCAAATAACTATTGTTAAGTTGACCATGCTGTTTGGCAGTATTTAGTGATGTTTTTTAAAGACTTTAAATTGGATCATTTTCTGTGGTTGAATCATGTGAATGATTCAAAAGAATAACTGGATGTTCGAATAAAAAGAGCTGCATTTATCGGTGTATAGATTAGTCAGGACAGATAGTATATTGCTCTATTTGTATCTTTTTTATACCATTAACTATATGAAGAAAAGGTGCATGGCTCTATTTAAGCAGCATTATCCTTTGTCGCTGTTGTCTGATTGCAGCTATTGTTGTGTGCTTAGATCATGAGGTATGTTGCCAGTCTCCTGCTTGGCCCACTGCCATACAGTATATCTATCTTCTGTCTCCTACAGGGATTAACTGTGGGGTGGAGATCGATGAGTGTGAGGTGCTTCCCTGCCAGAACGGCGCCACCTGCAGTGACCATGTCGCAGCCTACACGTGTGAGTGCATCGCTGGCTACCAGGGCCAAGACTGTGAGGTCAACATTGATGAATGTGCCAGCACGCCCTGTCTGAACGAAGGGGTGTGCATTGACGGGGTCAACAGGTAGGGCTACACACTAATTTTCTATCTGTGTATGAATGTGTGTGTGAATGGTAACGTGGGAAAGGAACAGGTCTCCCTTGCAAAAGAGTCTTCGGTCTCAATGGGATATATATAATGGGTGAAGTACCTTGGTATTAAGTCCTTGGCTATGGTGAAAAGTGCACCCGATCTTGATCAAGATGGTGACCTATGCTTACTTCTCATCATACATAACCAGGCTTAAAGAGATGCGCTGGCATGCAGAATACAACTCAATACATTGAGAAGGATTTAAGATAGCCTACATGAAAACATATAAAATAGAAACTGCATGCATATGCTACACATGCTCTTATTTAACAATGTCTGTATATTGTTGCTTTGTGATGCATTTTTGAAAAGAGAAAACTATATAAATAGATTATTTGACAATTTCCTGTTGTCCACCTGCTAAGGCAAGGTCCTGCAGCACCTTTACATTAAGCAGTCCATCTCTAAAGACTCTCGACCGTGAAGAAAGCAGTAAACATAAAATAACAATTCCGAAGCCCACAATAGTTCACCGCATGTTTCCGTGTAGCCAAAGTTACGTGATGTGTTGCAATGTGCCGTCCCATTTTCCCATTTTGAGCACTAGAGATGATGTCAACTTCAGTCTGTGAGGCTGGAGGCTTTAGGGGGACATTGGGATTAGGCCAAAAATGGTTCCATAACATGCACATTTTACTGTATGTGGCTTTGATTATCACACTTTACAATAAGGGTACATTAATTAACTGTCAGTTAATGCTTAATTAAGGCTTAATAGGCATGCACTAAGCATTACCTAGCTGTTAATAAATGCTTTGTAAATGCTTGATAAACATAAACTAAGCATTAAATAACTGTTATTCTTAGTTTATGCTTAACTAAGCATAAGTTAATGTAGCATTAAATAACCGTTAATAACTCAGCATTAACTCTTACTTAATGCTTAATAGGAGTTAAATATGCACTAACTGACCTTAAATAGCGTTAACTAACAGTTAATTAATGTAACCTTACTGTAAAGTGTACTTCTTTGATAATGATGTGTGAGAATGAATAATCGGAACTTTGATGGAATCTGATCATATGGAATTATAATCAAGGTCAGAACCATGCTTTGAGTCAGATTGGTCAGAGATGCTCCTCCTATCACATGTATAACCAAATACATCATAATGAGTGTATATAACCTATCTATGCCCTGTTTATATATCATCTAACATTGAGCCCCCGAAGGCCGATGTGTCACCCACATTGGCAGACATTAAAGTTGACCAGGGATATGAATTAATCCCCTTAACTGTGTGTCATAGTGATGAGTCATTAGACGTATGGAGGTGCAGGGAATACCTGGTTGGAGCAGGAAGGAGGGAATGTAGGCTGTAAATAATCTGATGGGAAAGAGTAGATCACTATGAAGACTTGGACAATTGTGTGATGGTGGGCTCGCAATAATGAGCAAATTGCTTTTTATTATGTGAATCAGCTGAAATGTAGTCTATGCATTCTCTGTATAGGTTTTCTGTCTCCTTTTAACCTTCTTAATCACAGGCTTTACAACATTCAACGCTTCTATTCAAAATCTCTTGTGATCGTTTCTAGCCTAAATATTTTCAGAAATGAAATAGCCTTGCATTCCATTTTTGTTGACAATTTATTCTTTTTGTATTATTTTTCCATCTACTTTAAATGTATAATCATCTACATCATCTCGTTGACAATCAAAGTTTAAGGCATGGCCCTCTTTACCTGTTCTCTTTTCCAGCTACGAGTGTGACTGTGAGGGGACGGGCTTTGTAGGCGCCCACTGTGAAGAGGATATCCCTGAGTGTGCTTCTGACCCCTGCCAGCACGGAGCCACTTGCTTGGAGGGCATCAACCAGTACAAGTGTCTATGCTGGCCAGGTAAACCCACAGTCATAAAAGAAAAATGCATTTTGACATATTTAAAGGACAAAGACATTCTGAGGCTAAAGGTTTTCCCACCCACATAAATCAGACTGAACAAAAAGAGAAGGTTGATTGGACCCTTGTGTCTAGAGGGAGAAGAGGAGGCTTAACTTTGCACCGTTCACTATTTAGTGGCAGGGCTTTAAAAAACACAGCACAGCATTATTTAAAATCCTTCAGGTCTGTGAAGAACTATGACGAGATGCATGAGCAACCAGCAGCGACAGCGAGAGATGGAGGTGCCAACAGTTTTCATTAGATTTTTGCCGTCTTAACTTTGTTTGTAAGACTTTTCGATGTCTTTTGCTTGTCTTAGTAGATTTCACAGGTGTATTTAAAGACCTAACAGATAGGGACAGTTCTTTAAACAAAACTTGTATACAGGGCCGGTTCTAGGCAGTAAGATTAGGGTGGGCAGATAGAAATAGTAGGTGGGCAGAGAAACCCGTGATGCTCAGGCATGGAGATCTTGCCCTTGACTTAAGAGGCTAAATCTGAGGAATTTTATGTGAACAAATAATTTGGGTCGGATGAATTAGAAGCTATTGAAGAAAGGATTTTCCATAAATATTTGAAATAAAATATTATGCAGGGTCCTCTGGGATGGGCTTGGTGCTCTTTTTCTTTTACGGGACATATTTTTCTGTAATATAATGAATTAATTTAAATGCAGTGAGAGGAACAAAGCAGAAGAACTCTGTTGTCCAGTATCTTTTTTCCACAGACGAGGCTGAAATAGGCTATAGACTATACACAGTGCATGGGCAACTGACGCCAGCCCCATTTTCAAATATTTTTAAATAAACTCAATACACACTGTGCATGCCATGGACTTGAACGTGATGTGATCAGTTAACCTCGGATTACCTCCCAGATGAACTGATTCAATTATTAAGTTATTAACTATCTACCAAAACATTGAATTCCTTTTTTTGTATGATAATTCTATAAGCAAAATAAGCGGTTGCTTAGGTTCCCGACTGCCTGCGGAGTCCCCCCAATTATTATTATTTTTTTTAATTTTGTGTTTGATATCAACATCATATTGTGTAAATGTAAATTATCATACAAAAAAAGGAATACAATGCTTATTTGCTTATGCCTCGGGCCGGCTCTGCTGACCAGTGACCACTATAAGCGGGTGGGTAACTTGGAGGCCGGCTGTCCTTCCCACCCAATAATACAATTAGAAGCAATGCATGGTAATGGTATATTCTTTAGTATTAATTAATTGACTGAATTTTATTTGACATTTTCTTGGACAGCGAACTAACAGGTCCGTCCGATAGTGGGTCTGGACTTCCACAAAAAATAAATAAATAAATAAAAATAAATTAGAAAAATAAAATTAAAAATAATCTTACATTTTTATTGGGTGGGGGTGGGTGCCCACCCTTGCCCCTGGCTACCGCCGGCCCTGCTTGTATATAATGTGTTATGCTGACTTGATAGCTTCACCATTATCTATAATTTTTTAAGATGCTTTTTTGTCTTCTTTTTTTAGCCATCAAATCTAAATGTAGCAAGCCAACAACATGTATTTGTGTTTATGTGTGTGTGTGTTTGTGTGTGCGTTTCCAGGTTACCAGGGAGAGAACTGCCAGGTGGATGTAGACGAGTGTGAGCAGCATCCTTGTGAGAACGGCGGTGAGTGTTTCCAGCGCTCAGACATCCTGAACTATGGGACGCTGCTGCTGCCGGAACTCAGCACAGCCAACTTCAGCTACGCAGAGGCAGCTGGCTTCCTCTGCCACTGTCTGCCAGGATTTACTGGTGAGCCACTCCACATTAACTACTTTAATAATAACCTGCCTCATTAAAGGTGCAGTCAGCGATTCTCGAGAATGTTTGTTGTCAAACATTTATTTTCTGTCTAATCAGTGAATATCTCCTCACAATCTGCTTCCTGTCTGTACTGTGAGTGTACTGAGAAAACAATCTGGTGTTAATAAACAGCATAGTCTCTGTAAACTGGTATGTAAACAAAGGAAATATAAATGCATTGTATTTGACAATTATCGTATCAAGTAACATTATCCAGAATCGCTTTCCCCTCCATTAACTTAGTGTAACACTCAGGATATATAATTCTCCACCAGCTCCAAGAGTCTAACCTACATTAGCCCAGTACACATTCATTTGTTACATCTGGATTTTTTGATAACTAATTATTTATAAATATATATTTTATTTTAAGTACATTTTGTATCCTGAGTGTTACATTACCATGGAGGGATGCTGAGGACTTGGATTATGGAATATCATGATAATTTATTTTGCATTTGCAGGAGACAACTGCTCCGTGAACATGGACGAGTGTGGGTCTGCTCCGTGTCAGCATGGAGGAAGCTGTCAGGATCTGGTCAACTCTTATCAATGTGTTTGCCCAGACGGCTTCACAGGTAAGGAGAAACCTCTTATCTGTGTCTTCCACTCTTATCTCCTTAAAACACAACTAAAATGTAGCTGCTCTTCCTCCAGAGGCGCCCCGCATGGTTATCACTGTATTGTAAGTTGACTTAAAGGAATAGTTCAACATTTTTTTTTTTTGCTTTTCTACCTCACTCTCCGGCTCAAGAATGGGCGACAACATTTTTTCCTGTAACTGTGTGTTTATTTTTGATATAGAGATGGGCAAAGGTCGCTCATCCAGTTTAGCTTAGCTTAAATATACTGGTAGTCAAGGGGAGCAGGTCAAAAGTATAAACTTTACAACATCCCTAAATGCTAAACGGTGACTTGTTTATTTACCACATTATGTTGCACTCTATATCTCTACACGTAATGTCTTTCTAAAATCAAATACATACTGGAAAGACACACATTTGGTACAAAAAAACCTTGCATTTATAGGGATATGAAAGATTCCTGAGTGAACTGAACTGAAGGTCCTCAGTAGAAGCCAGAGTAGACAGATCACCTTCATGGCAGGTCTCACAATCTGTCAGCCCAATACAATACAGAGTTAATCTCCATGCTGCTGATCATTCCTCATGGCCAGCCATGGTTTTAATTCCTCATTAGAGGAGATTTGTAGCTGCATCACTCAAAACAGGACGAACCATAACCAAAAAGCTGACCTTGAAATGTACAATCTGGAGTGAGAAGAATCTTGAGGAATTCAGCCAAAAACTCTCAACAGCAAAAACAAGTGGCTAATTTGCAAGCTGCATTAACGGCCTTACGCTCTGTAGGTCACGGCAGAGTGGTAGCAAGGAGGGGGCCGAGAGGGCATATGGTATGGAGGAGCATAGCAGAAAACAACAAAGCCAATCAAACGGGCCATATGTCAGGCGTGAACCTTGGGCACTAAACAGGGGTCTCCTAAGAAATTTGTCAGGGGGAGGGGGAGATTACAGCAAAGCTTCTTAGGGAGCCTGATTAAAAAAGCCTGATGAAAAAAAGAATAAAGAGATGTGTTGATAAAACATTTTGAGCCTAACAAGACTTTTTTTCCCCCCAAATGATCTGCACTTCATTCTTCTGCTATGTAAGACAGTAAACATAGCGCTCCTGTGCTACAGCAGGCAAAGAGGGGGAAAAGCACATATGGCTCAAAAATATCATCCTATTAACTTTGTAAAGCATGTGTGCAACAGGTTAACTTTCCAAGTGCGTGAGGTGGTTCTTACTGTAACTGGCTGTTAAGTGATTAAGAGAACCCCTCTGGTGCCCTCCTCTTTGTCATGCTCATGGATTTAAAAGCTAGATTCAGATTTTTTCTTCAGTAAGCTTTCTGCAGTGGCTTATACAGAAGAGATTTGTGCTTTTCAACCTTAAGAGGTTCAATTAAATATCACATGACCAGAAAAATCATTATTCATATACTTCATTTTCAGATGTTGTGTCTCTTAGTATTAACCGTATTAACTTAATATTTACTGATGCATTTGCTCTTTAGAATTATGTTTGTTAATGTTCTTTCAAAGGATTTGTTAAAAAAAAAACCTCTTTGAATAAAAATAATGCATTTTTGGAATGATGTGAATAAAAGCACGATTAAAGAATAAATGTGAGATTCTTTACAATGAAGCAAATTCCGAGACTAATCTAAAAAAATGTTTAACGACTGTTATTTGACAAAATAATGACAGTAACTCTTCTTAAAAACCCGATTGTCCAAACAAACCACATTTTTACCTGAATTTGAATTAAGACAAGTTAAAGCTGGGGTATGTGATTTTCTGTTTGGTCAAAGTTAACATGAGCTGTACACTTTGACCAATCAGAGCGAGGCTCCGATTCTCTGTTCTTATTCTCTGCTATTGGGACTGTCCATTCACTTTGGCACAACTTTGTTGGTGTAGAGCATGTCAGGGAGTGACCAAAGAGAACAAGTGGAGCAGTTGAGGTATTTGGATTCGAATCTCTATCCCAACTGCCATTTTCTCCCCAAATCCTCCACCCCCGCTTTAAGTAATTCAGAATTCTTAGCAGGAGGTTACTGATTTAATTAAATTATGAGACTGTCCATGTTACGATCATGTACTGGACCCAAGAGCAGACAGAGGCAGTTGTGGATATAATAAAAAGGTTTATTTCAACGAGGTGGGGAAGCAGGTGGTGAGTGGGGAAGCCGGGACGGAGAAGCAGGTAGGAAGCTGGAGGTTGTGGTCCGGGTAACTGCAGGCAGAGGAAAAACAGCGTTAGGGTGGTGATCACGAAAAACACGAGACAACGAGATAGAGACGAGGAGAAAACTAGGAGCCAGGCGTGTATAGTTACCACTGTAGTGCATGGTACGAACTGGCAACGACAGCAGGGAAGCCAGAGGTGAAGTAGGTGCGTTGATTGAAGATGCAGACCAGGGGCCTCATTTATCAACAGTGCGTAGAAAAGGTTCTAAATTCACTCTTACGAATGAAATTTAGTATGTGCTTAAGTACAAAAAAATCGGTATTTATCAAACGTGCGCTGGCCTATCGTACGCACACCAGTAAATCATCAATCTTGATAAATCCCACATGTTCTTAAGTACCATGCTCGTTCACGATCAGACCATTTGCATTCAGAAACGCCTCCAATTAACCATATATGGTCACAACACATCCCTTTATCAACCATGTGAATGTGTCTTACCCCTCTCCGCCACAATGGGAAAGAGGGCAACGAAAACAAACTTCTCCAACACATAAATGGAAACCCTTGTAAACGAGGTTGAATCAAAGCAAAACATATTTTGTTGGCTCACTTAGTGCAGGCATTTAAACAAAATAAAGCTTGCTGCATGGGAAAATGTGATATTTTCGAGCAAGTTGTAAGGCAACGGCATTGTTTGGGGTCCGCGATCTGACAACTTTACGTGCAGTCATTCATAAACTCTTTCAATAAATAAGAGATGAAGATAAGTTCCTAACAACATTAGAGTTACTAAGTGAAATGAGTGATTGGCGAGTCTGGCGAGTCACCGCGGCTCGTCCAGCTCACAGCTGAGTGCTGTCAGATGAGACGCACAGAGGGCATCGGAGGGATCCTCCGCTTCAAAACATGTAAACGTGTGACACATTTAATGAATAATCAATTAGAGCTTACCTAAAAATAAGTGAGCCATATAACTATTTATTGCATTTAGGATGTTAGCTCATTTGGACGTTGTTTTGACCGTCTGTTTTCATTGATGTATTGGCGATATTATATCTACTTTCAGTTTCATTACTGAGTCGTGATCAGTGTTCTTAAATAAACTTAGATTATAAAACAAGAGGTCCAAAACACAGATGATGATTAAACAAACAAATGTATGACTTTATATTACCCTAGAAATGCACGGGTGGATTTGACGCGTGGCGATTATAGATATTAAGAGAACGCTGGCGGTTCTAGTGTTAATGCAGACGTTGAAACTCTTATGCTTTGCTTTGTGCTTGTAATATCGCTATTCTACCACTAGATTCTGTTCGTAAGCATGGTCAGAGTTGTGCTTACATTTACACACATTCATAAGTCTAAGTACATTTTGGTAAATTCCATACTTTGCGTGGCAATGTTCTTACGCCCTACTTACGCACAGATTTGTGCGTAAGTACGGTTGATAAATGAGGCCCCAGGTGTGCCACGGAACAGAGGGAGTGGGAGTGGCAAAAGGAGGAGGAGCGCACAGCAGCCAGCTGTGATCACCACAGTCCAACCTTAATATCCTAATTGACTGTTGGCAATACATACCAAACATCATAAATACAACTAGTTATTTTCTATTTTAATCGCATTCATAATCTCATCATAATTTTTTCTTCGTCAATACTACTTTACTCATACCAGAGCATATTTTAACAGTGTTGTAATGGACTAAGACAGAAGAGACTGACTAGCTGATATAATGTTAGCAAAAGATCTTTATGGCATGGCAGGACAATTTAATTTATAGGGAACAGTTCAGACACAATGCAATTCAAAGTGCTTTACAGGGGCATACACACACATAAAAAAAATAAGAAAATATTGAAATTGCATTCCAGAGATAATAAAAACAAATCGCATACACAGGCAGACAAATGGTTAAAATGAAAATAAATTGCATTTAAAGGACAATACAAATTAGCAATTTTCTTTTAAAAGTTACAGGTCAGCAAACAGAAAAGTTGCTGAGAGTTGCAGCAGACCTCAAGTCTTCTGGGAGGAGTGTTCCAAATATGTGTTGCATAAAAAAAAACTGAAAGCTACTTCTTCTTGTTAAAATCTTGACTCTGGGGACTGAAGGTAGACCGGCCCCAGACGACCAGAGGGCTCTGGGACTGTTCATACAATAGCAGCAGATCAGATCATGTACGGTACATGGGCTCCATGTCTCAGGGCCTGACCCACCAACAGCCTTGAACCTGAAACACCTGCTGCCGGTCCATTTCTAACAGCTCCCGCCGCTAGTGGGCATCCACAGGCCAGCTCATACTGTAGAGCAGGGAGGGGGGGGACTGCAACACTGCATTCCTCTTGTCAAACACTGACAGGAGCCAGCTGGACCAGGCTTAGCACTCTGCTAGGGCTGGGCTGCAGAGGAGAGGAGAGGAGCAGAGCAAGGGGGTGTGAGAGGGAGGGAGTCTGGGAAGGGAGGGATGGAGGAGGGAGGAAGAGTGAAGGTGGGCAGGGCATGCCTTCTAATCACTCCTGTCTGCCTGTCCGCCCTGGTACAGAGTGGAGGGAGTGGAGGCACTTCTGTTTTAGTAAGCTAAGTAAGAGAAAGAGAAAGAGAGAGAGAGAGAGAGAGAGAGAGAGAGAGAGAGAGAGAGAGAAGAGAGAGAGAGAGAGAGAGAGAGAGAGAGAGAGAGGAGAGAGCCAGAGAAAGGACCTGGTTGTGTCCTGTCTGTCATCCAGGAGTGTGTTGCCCGTTGACTTTTTTTAGTGGATCATGGGGGGAAGAGTGCTGATGCTGCTGCTGCTGCTGTGCTGCTGCTGTGGGCCTTGGTGGCTGACAGGTACAGTATGGTACAGCACTTGAAAAAAATTCTACATTAACATTAAGACGATACATTGAGTGCTACTGTGTGAGGGTGGAGTCTTGGCACGGAGAGAGCCTCCGACAGCTTTAGCGTTGCTTGGGTGTAGAGTATTTTAAAGGACTTTGGTAATGCAAGCTGACTGCTGCTGCCAGGGCTTAAAGTTGAATGCGGTTTGATGTAGCAGCTCTTTCTACTGAACTGGGCAGATAAAAAGTGTAACTCTGGCACAGGGTAGCTATTCAGCTATGAACGCTTTGTGTGTGTAGCTGATACATGTGCATTCAGTCTGACAGACCCTGGTCTAATTGTGTTTGGAAAATCTGTGCAAATATATAAATTGACTTCTAACTGCGCAATTGATGGCTATTTCCGCCAGTAATGTCCTACTTTGCAAATGACACTGATTGAAAAAAAATGCCTTGTCCTAAACCATGCCTTCATTTGTATGCATGCGCGCTTACTGTATCTCAATACTTTCCAGGTTCCCATTGCAGTCCCCCTTTTTGTTGGATTGTTCAAACATAATAATGTCATCAAATAATTAGATCATATATGACCATCCATTGTAATCCGTGTGTAGGATGTGTTTGGTTGCCAAGGAGAGTGAATTGTTAAATCAAGTCGTAGTAGTACCAAATGTTGAGTGTCTCTCTTCCTCTTACAGGTGTACACTGTGAGGTGGACATCAATGAATGTGACAGCAATCCCTGCCAGAACGGCGCCACGTGCACAGACGCCGCCAACTCCTATGTGTGTCACTGCCCCGTGCCAGAGGAGCCCGGCACAGAGCCCTGGGGTGGGCCAGACTGTGCTGTCTTGCTGGTCGGCTGCCAACAGCATCAGTGTCAACACGGTGCCGGCTGCGTCCCTTCCCTGAACCATGAAGAAGAACACAGCTACACCTGCCTGTGTCCGCCCGGCTGGACCGGAGAACGCTGCAACACCTCCACCACCTTTTCCTTCAAGTCCCAGGGCTACATACACATGCAGCTGCCCGTTTCCAAAAACAGAACCAAACGAGAGGCTAACGTTAACAACAATCACGGGCTCCACATGCAGCTCCGCTTCAAGAGCACTCTGCCCGACATGGTGCTGTACTACCGGGGAACCAAAGAGCGATTTGTCTCCCTGGAGCTGGTCAGTGGCTCCCTTCAGGCCAGGGTGAAGTCAGGGAAGGCACTGCAGGTGGTTTACCCCGGCCCAGTCAACGACGGGGAATGGCACGAGGTCAGGGTGACCATGGATGAGAGGCTGGTTCTTGTAGTAAAAGGACCAGGCTGTGAGGAGGAAGAGTGCCTGGTGAAGAACCAGGGCTACAACGATCTGATCTTCATCCAGCCCAGCTCCTTTCAACAGCTGTACGTCGGAGGGGCGCCGCAGGAATATCTAGCCCATACGTCCAGCGGAAGGGGATTCATTGGCTGCATGGAAGACCTCCAAGTTGATCACAAGCTGCTTCTGCCTCAGGACCTCATCAGAGAGGATAACAGAGGCTTGGAGTTGGGGTGCAGCAAAAAGGACTGGTGTCACGATGACCCATGCATGCAACGCGGGCAGTGTGTGGACATGTGGGTTCACGCCAGCTGTCAGTGTTATCGACCATACTATGGAGACAGCTGCGAGAAAGGTGAGAGTGCTTTAAGTATACATGTCTTATAGGTTTACGAGAATGTTTTCTAGTTTCATAGCAAAATCACTGACAATGCACCACTGGATATATTGTATTGTGGTGCTCATTGCTTCTCAAAGTAGGGGGCCTCAAGCCAAGGCTATGTTTAGGGGGGAATAGTTGGAATGCCTCTGCAGGTGGGATGCTTATTCGACAGCCTACTGCTGGTCCTGTTTTATAGTGAGAGAATCACAAATTAAAATGAATAAATTAAAGGTAAGGCCGTCTTCCAGAGCCAACAATCTGATGGAACATACAGTATCAACTTCTAAAGCATCAACTAAAAATTCCATAATTATTCTTAGCACTATTCTGAAGATTACAATGTAGGGAGTTGTTTACATGGTTATTATAAATGTTGTCCTAAAAACATGCCAAAATGCATTTTTAAGACCTGTAGGCTACATGGTATTTTTTGATTTATAACATTTAAAAAAGTTTCATGAAGACATACACAAGTCAAAAATTTACCCTATTCACCTGCAGTGCCTCGCCTTCAATAGGAAGCTTTGTAAAACATGTAAAACTAAATGACCGCTCAAGTATCGCTGATACAGTGGTAGCATGTGCCAGTATGTTGGGGTGAGAAACTGACAATGTTGTGCTTCCTGCCCCTACCTCAGAGTATCCATCCTGGACCTTTGGTCATGAGAACACCACCAGCTACGCCACCTTCAACATCTCTGAAACTCATGGAGACAACTTCACCATCTCCTTTTTACTACGCTCACTCAAACACAATGGTCTACTCCTGCAACTTCACCGAGATGGAAAGCCCTACCTGACAGTTTATCTGAAGGAGGGCACTGTTGCTATCTACAGCCCTCACACCACTCTACTGTCAGAGGCCAAGTTTGTCACTGACGGCAACAATAATTTGGTGAGCGTGAAGGTGAACTACGGCCACGTGGTCTTCCCCAAAGCAGGGAATCATCTTGCCCTAGGGAACGTGAGTGTGGAGGCAGAGGATGTGGCGTATGTCGGAGGGCTCCCTGCAGGCAAGAGCATGAATGCCTGGGGTGGAAACTTCAAGGGTTGCCTACAGGACATTCGACTGGACCACAAGCATCTGACCACTGAGGATCATTCAGAGGGGGTGGAGGTTTACCAGGCAAGCACACAAGAGAACATGCTGCCAGGCTGCCAAAGTGATGACACATGCAAGGTAAAAGAGGCATACACAGTGTGCTGAATGGTTATCAACAATTAAAGAATAGACCAGAAGTAGATTAAGCCAAATCAGACAGCTTTTCCAATGATTGACACACTGAACAACCAACACTATGATCTCCAGACCAACTATACAATAGCTACATCATGTAATTAAGCATTAACAACCACCATAAGACAAAACTGTCGTGCTAATATTACATTCTAATGAAAAGCACAATATACTTACTGTTATACTTAACCATGAACTCATGCTAATTGTGTCAAAGCGTTGCAGTGCTGTTTGACAACAAGGCTGTACTCTATGCTCCGACCCTATTAACATCGATGTGGTTGTGAATCCCTTTGATCCGAAATGTTAATGCGCGATCCTGCTGCTGCTTTTACCTCTGCCCCCAGGAGAAGATATTTTAAAAGTCATCATCTAATCCAATCCATCTGTGTTTGTGCACAGGACGAGCCATGTCTCAACGATGGACAGTGTCAGATCACCTGGAATGACTTCAAGTGCGACTGCTCTATTAACTACTCAGGCCGGCTGTGTGAGACGCGCTTGTGGTGTGTGGAAAACCCTTGTTTGGACGGAGTGCGCTGTCTGGACCTACAGGATGGTTACGAGTGTGAGTAAATCCTTTGGCAGTGGTTAACCCTCTCTCCATCAAAGCAGGGCAATAAGTCAATAAGGTCAGGCCTTGTTTATTTGTTTAGCTCTTAATTTCTTAATTAGACTTAGTCGTGGAGCGTTCCTGAAGGGCCATTAAACATTGGATGGTAAGGACAATCTGCTTTCAAAAGAAATACTTCTCAGGACAAGAGGGGGAAGAAACTCCCGAACTTCAAGAGTTTCATTGCATTACCGTTTCTGAGGAAAAATAATATTCTACAACATACTGAGACACATGAAACAACAAAGATATAGATTCAGGTCAAGTTTATTTCTACAGTATAGCTTGTCATTTTTTTTTACCATGGCCACCTGTCAACCTTGGACCTCTGCTGACATCAAAAGCATAACAGTACACTGCAATACAGAATAGGGGTTCAACAGCTAATCGATGTAGTCGACAAAAATTGTCTATGAAATTAGTTGCAAATGTAATATTTGTTTACTAGCTGGATATGTCATTGCTCCTGTTTTTCACGCTGTGGATCTGAAATACACATAGTTTTTCCAGAGGTGATTATGGAAGGAGCTAAGGATTGAGCCATATTGCTGACCTACCCTCTGAGAATTGCACATGTGTAACCTTCTATTGTATATAGCACATCAGCAATGAAACAAAACACTTTGCTTGTTAGCTTGCTAGTTAGCTAGCTAGACTTAGTCATGGAGCATTCCTGAAGGGAATTGCTAGTTAGCTAGCTAACCTAGTCGAGTCCTGTCCACAAGTCCAACGTGCCTCCTCTTCAAATGCTCGTGCATTGGTGACGTGCTCCCATGCCAAGCAAGGTCCACCTTACAAATTTAAAAAGTTTAACACAAATCACCTCTGAGCTCTTTAAAGGTAAATTAGAGTATAAAAGAGGTAAATATCCCCACACTGACAGCTGATGTGTGGCATATGAGGACTTCTAATCTTCTTGTTTAGTTTTTATATCAGAAATTTGCCTGTCCTTGGTTTTAATGGACAACAACTTTGAATTGTATTTATCTTTGAAAAAAATCACTCTCAATATGATTAGTTTTGAATCTGCATGGTAGTAGGCTACACAACTGTTGTTGGTGTTTGTTACTTTCCAAACCTCACACATGATCTTGTCGCACAGGTCTAACGGAAGCCATTTTTCAGAACAACGCTCTCCAGTATGTTGCCAACGGCTCCCTTCTGAGCCCTGTAACCACCATATCTATGCATATACGGACACGGGACACCAATGGAGTTTTGTTGCGGGCTACCAACCGAAAAGAGGTCTTCTGCTTGGGTCTGCTCAACTCCTCCTTGCTGGTCAAGCTGGACAGTGGGGCGAATGCAGAGCTGCTGGCCTTCACCAGCGACAGGGCCATCGCGGACGGAGCGTGGCATCAAATCCAGCTGACCATGGTCGACCCCGCACAGCTCACGTCCCGCTGGCGCCTCACCGTGGACGGGCAGAGGGTCGGTGGGAGCTTCGGCAATGGCGGCAACCTCAACTTCCTCAATCACACCAAGATCTTGCTGGCTGAGAATTACACTGGATGTTTGGGGGACGTGAGAGTGGGCGGAGTCTACCTACCCCTCATAAACGTACCAGACGCCCCTCAGATGAGCAGCTTCTCCAGACTGGGCGGGCAGGAGCCAATCATCGGATGCCGAGGCGAGCCTGTTTGCGATTCCAAGCCTTGCTTCAACCGCGGCGTTTGTCAGGACCAGTTTAATGAGTTTAACTGCAGCTGTCTGGCGGGATGGGAGGGGGAACTGTGTGAGATGGAGATAAACGAGTGCTCTTCAAGTCCCTGTTTGTATGGTGCGTGTAAAGACCTTTTGGCAGACTACCAGTGTGACTGTGAGCCTGGATACACAGGCAAAGAGTGTCAGGACGAGGTGGATAACTGTCTGGAATTCCGATGTGTGAATGAAGGAGCCTGTGTGGAGACGATGGGAACTTACACGTGTTTATGTCCTCCTGGCTACGTCGGCAAGCGCTGCCAGTGAGTACAGAATCTTTACACCACATTTTATGCTTCTAAGTATTGCGCAATGAAATGGTTGTGATTGGTCAGATACCTCACCCTTAGAAAATGGAGACATAAGATTGTGCCCCAAAAATCCAGCCCGACTACATTAACTGTATTTGTGGGCTCAAGCCTGATTAAATCTAGGGCTGCATTGCAATCAACGATTATTTTGATAATCGATTAATCTGTCAATTTTCTCGATTAAACGATTAGTGTTTTGGTCCGTAAAATGTCAGAAAATGGTGAAAAATGTTTATACATTTTCCAAAGCCCATGTTGACGTCCTCAAATGTATTGTTATGTCCAAAACACACAGATATTTCAGTTTACTGTCATAATAGGATTAAAGAAACCAGAAAACATTCACATTTGAGAAGCTGAAATCAGAGAATTTGGAAATGTTTTATTAAAAAATTACTCAAACCGATTAATCGATTATCAAAATAGTTGGTGATTATTTTAATAATCGATTAATAATCGATTCGTCGATTAAGCGTTGCAGCTCTAATTAAATCCCAACATTTTTGAATACATTAAAGTTTTAAACTGCATTTCAGATGAGAAATAAATGAACGCAACATGAAAGAATGACAAAACAGTGTGTCAGGAGGAGAGACGCTATGTTGTACCTTGATTATGCACGGATCACAGTATGGATTTAAGATCAAGCTGACAATACCTATAAAAAAGCCAAAATCATTTAAGTATGATTGTGGGATTAATTATGCTGTTGTTTGTTTCACAATTTGTGATGTTATTAAATGGATACCTACAAAAACAAAACAGTGTAATGAATGTGCTTGTGTGTTCGCTTAGGTGGCTTTTCCCTCCAGTGGCGTGCGATGCAAACACAGAGTGTCTTAATGGAGGGGTTTGTATGGGAGGGGACATTGGAGGCAACTGCACCTGCAAGCTGGGATTCACTGGTGCCAGGTGAGAACCTGTGTGTGTGTGTGTGTGTGTGTGTGTGAGTGGCTGCTCTGTCAGTCAGCCTAATGTTAAAAACCCTGCCCATGTGTTTTAGGTGTGAGACAGAAATAGATGAGTGTGAGTCCAGCCCCTGTCTCAACGGTGCCACCTGTCTGGACAGACTCAGCCGCTTCCAGTGTGTGTGTGTGCCAGGCTACAGCGGCGCACTGTGTGAGACCAACGTAAGTGACAGACACCGGCTCTGAGTTCATTCAATTGAAGAGCACATGTGCTTAATTGGAACCTCAATCTTTGTAATGGCTCTTATCCATGTGCTTTATTCAGGTTACCTCTCCTGCCACAGAACCTTTGGTCTAGAAATATGAAACAACAAAGAGATGCATCAAGAAATTATGGTTTAAACATTACAATATTTCTAAAACAGCACTTAAAAGGTTCCAGAATTGTTCCAATACAGAAGGAAACAATATACACGTTTTAATTACAATTTAAGACAGAGATGCAAAAGTCAACCTGTAAATGGTTTCCTAATACCACAAAGAAATTAATTAAATGAAAAACAATTAACATGTGAATATTAAATAAACAGCATGATATATTTCTTTGAGGTGCAGAATTTTAAGATGGGGATGTCGAATTGTGAAGTCCTTGCCAATACCCAGTCCTGGTACCAAACGTGTTTAATTGTCTAATGGTGTACATACCATTCTGTCCTGTCCTCTTGCAGAAGGAGGAGCATAAGGAACGAGTCCCGTGGCTGGTCATAACCATTCCCCTGATCACCCTGTGTGGGCTACTGTCCATCCTCATAGTGTTCTTCCTGGTCATGACAGCGCGGAAGAAGCGTCAGTCGGAGGGCACGTACAGCCCCAGTTCACAGGAGGTGGCTGGTGCCCGGCTGGAGATGGGCAGTGTCCTCAAAGTGCCCCCAGAGGAGAGGCTCATCTGAGGCACTGCAGCCCAGGGCTCACAGCCTCACAACCACTGGATGTATCTATGGAAAGGGGCGGAGAGAATATGTTCCCATCAGGGTCACAATGATGGGTGCTCCTGCTCCCTACAAGGAAATGATGGAGGATAAATCAATGACTGATCCTCCACCAGGAAAAACTACTGACGATGAAGGCTCAAAGATGGACAGGTGAAGACCCAGCGCCTGAAAGAAACAGTCCCCTAGTAACCAAAGCTGTCCTGTATGGGAGAGCATGGTCAAACAATGCCGGGACCCGTTGGTTGTCCTGTGAGAAGTCTTGAGGACTATCTCAAACTTTATATTATGTGCTACCAAAATCCTGTGAGGACTACATGTACTAGAGAACAACTCCAACATCTGTGGATATAAAGACTTTGATTCACACAGGCTGAAAAAGACTGAAGCTGAGATTCTCCCTCCATTCGGTCCCCGAGGCAAGTCATTCCTCTTGTACGGTTTAGAATGACAAGGCAAAAGAGGAATGTGCAAGAGGGAAAAGAGAGTATATTTCTGTCAAATTACAGAGTCTCATTTGCATAGGAATGAATTGCATAATATTATCACCAGAGCCATTTCTTCCCCAACATGTCCCTGGTGATAATTAACAAATGGTGTAATTGCAAGATGAGAAGACGGACACTTATTACAATCCTTACTTTATTAAGTTGGTAATGGTCATCCTGTACGATTTACACTCTCATGCTAGGAAGCATTTTTGCCCGCTGATTTTCCCTACCTTACATTTTAAATTCCTGCTTTGAACTTTTTTTTGTCTGTCTTGAAAAAGGAAAGAAGCCGTTGATCAAATCAGTCATAAGAGGAATGTATTTTGATTCAAACCTCATGTTCTTCTTCGCTGAATCAAACATTTTGAATTTGTTTGATAAGGTTGCAGGTTTCACATTTACTCAGTCAGTGAGTAATTCCTCCTTACTGCATGTTTAGTGTAAATGAAACGATGCAAACAGTTCATATGCTGAAAAATGACTCCATAACCCCCAAACCGAATGTGTGGATTGACATCACTGCAGTCTCTGCAGGGTTCAAAATATGTTGTGTAGATAACTGCTGTATTATATTGTCATTGTGCACTGTATGGCTGTAAAGGCTAACCACTCTTTGCCCGTTCTTTGTAAGTTTGTAAGTATTCTTTGAGCATTATTTTCAATGTGTTTGTGTTTTGTATAATGTGCTGCAAAAGTTGAAAGTCACTGTATTTTCTTTTTTTTTGTATATTTTTAGGGGAACCGTGTTGCTTTGGTTTAAGTTGGTCTCATCTGTATTTATGGAAATTGCTCATGTTTTTATAGTGTCTGCAACAATTTAAGATTTTAATTTCTCAAAGACTATTTACTTGAATTCTATCTTATTTAAGGAATAATTTGTGATAATCCATTCATTCACTCTCTCTCTCTCTTTCCGAGACTGAGACGAGAAGACAAAAGTCATGGTATGGAGCGAGGAGTTTAAGCAAAAAGACTGGAAGCATAGGGAACAGCTAGCCTGGCTCTCTCTGAAGTGAATACAAACACCTTACAATCCATCAGAATAATGCGTCATATTTGATTGTTTAGTCAGTACACAAACAGAAACGTCTAGGGCCACCCTCCTGAGAAAACCCTTTTTCGGTCCCTTCTCTGGGCAATGTCATAGCCTTCATGACCCTAGGTGAGAGTAGAAAAAATTAATTGACCATGGGCAACCCTGGCAGAGCGTAACACCCTCTAAAATGTATTTAAGAATATGGACACAGCTCTCACACTGGTCATACTGTATAAGGACAGGATGGCAACTGCTCAGGTACTCACACTAGGCCCAACATTGCTCCACGGGGGGACAAAACACATGTAGACTAGATATGCAAACTGACATCAGCCCTTCAAAAACCCTCCAAGAATAAAGAGTTGTTCCATTGATCCATAACAAGGAATCCAACGGGTCATTCTGGATCTGAATTCTGAATATCAGTTGACAGCAAAGCCTTCAAATATCTCATCTCTTCACAGTTTCTTGTAAGCACATTTTGTCACTTGGACAGAGCCATGCTAGCAGTATTTCCCTCAGGAAGAAAGCTATGTGCTACATATGTGTTTCACCCCAAATGTTGAACTATTGCTTTTAGTTGTCATCTCAATCAAAAGTTAACTCACACTTTTCCAAATTACAATTTTATGGAGCTGTTCCAGACAAACCTGCATTCTACAGCCTTGGGATAATGTTTTTTTTTACAAATACTAAAGGAATGTAAACTGTGGATTTTAATTCACTGTACTCATATTCCTACACCACAAAGGCCACCACTGACTTGCCTTTTCACTCTGTACTTACCAGTGCTGCTTACTCTACTAAACCACTTAACCCGGATGCTTTAACTGATAACTTAAGGTGCTTATGTGAAATAAATTCAGAACCGACACACTGTATCACTTTCACGTCAATTGAAACAGAAGAGTTTATGAAAGGGAAGAAAACATTCATTTGAGAGAGACACTGGACACACACTATTAAATGTCTTTTCAAAAGAGGAAAACGTTTTCTTTGTCAATGTCAATTCATTTCCACATATTTTGGTCTAATTTTGTTCTGGAGCAGTTTTTTTTATTGTTTAAAACATTTTTGTATAGGCCCCTTAGTTACAGGTAAGGTAAATGGTAATCTTCCAACAACATACAATGACATTTTATTAAAACACTGTGCTTCCAATGTGTTTTTGCCCACCTTGCACAAAGCCTGCTCCCATTGGAAAAAAAAAGTTAATTTAGACTAAAGTATTCCTGACTGAAACAGTTATAATTTTTGTGTGGATGTAATGAAATGATTGAATCCCATCCAACACCTTTAGGATATACACTGGAACACCAACTGTGAGCCAGGCCTTATCACCAAACATGAGTATTGGACCTCACTATTGCTGTTGTAGCTGAGTAGGAGCCACATACCTGCAGCAATAGTCCAACATCTGGTGGGAAGATGGAAACCAGAAGAGTGGAGACTGTAACAGCAGTATATTATTAGTCATGGCATGGAAAGAGAGATTCAGCAGTTAGATATGGGTGGGTGTAATGGCCAGTTGTACACATACTTCTCGCAATGAACTGCATGTATGAAGGTGTAAAGATTGGGGCCCAAGCCTCTACACTACGGTTAGGGTTAAGGTTAGGTTAGGTTAAGTTTTTAAGTAGTTTTTGGATCCATTATTTGTTCATCCTTAAGGCCTTTACAGACTAGCCAATCCATCGAGTACTTCGATGCATGTGATGGAGCATTGTCCTGCATAAAAATCATGGTCTTCTTGAAAGATGCAGACTTTTTCCTGTACCACTGCTTGAAGAAAGTACCTTCTAGAAACTGGCAGTAGGTTTGGGAGTTGATTTTGAGGCCATCTTCAACCCGAAAAGGTCCAACTAGCTCATAAGGTCAGACATCACTTATTACTCCTTTAAAAATACTATAGGGAATTTACCAGTATGATGAGATGACAGTATGTGTCTTCATGTTCTCCTTATCCCGTTGCCTGATATATGTTACTTTCTCTGAACTACATAAAGTCTTTTTTTACGCTGTACTCGAAAGGATTCAAAGGAGAAGTCAATAACAGAAACCTCACTACGAGAAGGGTACAGATAAGCTCTATTCAACAGCCTTTTTCAAAGTATTATTCAGACACACAGTGTTGAACAGTGCTGTGACTTAACATACACAGGGCAGATACGTATCTCAAATGGTTGTGAAGTGATTTAACATTTCAAAAGCTCTACCGTGTACAGAGAGTACACAGAGACCTGACTGTTATAAAAAAAAGATTTGCTCCCTTGTTGTTTAAAGACAGGATTCAGGTTGTGAGTAATACTAATGGCTCACCCCAGGACTAGTAATGTAATTGATGATTAATGTAAAAATGTGTTGCCTCTGGACTGCAGGGATGTCTAGCCACTCCTGTTTTCTAAAAGGGAATATCTCATTTTGTAATAAAACTCTTATGTACCCAGGATTGTATGAATTGTCCGTAAAATAAGATACGTTCAATCCAAGTGAATAGTCACACTGGTGTGTCTATGCACTTAGTGGGAATTGGCACTTTAATTGGAATCAAAGTTGACTGGTATCAAATGTGTCTTAAACAGTGTTTAAAGGTAAATAAAACACAAAGAAAATGGAGAACATACGAGGATATATTTTTTCCTTTAAAATGTGTACTTATTCTTTTCACACATTTCCATCCCCCTTAAAAAAGAACATCTTCTTTTCCCACTTCTTTGCCCTGCTCACCCCGTCCTCTCTTTGAAGCTATAATGGTGCATTCCTTTGTGTCTCTATAGCGACTCCCACCCAGGCTGCCTGTTGGCTTGGTCAGTGCGTCTCCTCCCTTAATGATGGCAAGTGAAGCAGGACAAGCATCCTCCTCCCTCCCTGATCCAACAGTGTGGGGGAGGAGCAGCCAGAAATGCTGGTATGAAACCCTGAGATCAACCTGCTATTCTCCAAAGCAAGTTAGAAAAAAAGGGTTGAGGAATTGCTTTAAAAAAACTAAAGAAACTCACACACCGGGCTGTGTCAAACTCAACCGAAATTTTTTGCTTTTACTGAAATATTATCTGAAGTTGGAAACTTGAAATTGAAGTAACAAATTACAACACATTCTACTAAAGCGATAAGCTAAATCCAATAATTATCCAGTTGTGTTAAGTTGAAGGCAGACATCTAAAGGCCAGGACACACCGGCCCGATAATCGGGCGTCCGACATGGTCGGAGAGTCTGGAGGGGGCAGGGACACGAACCTGTTTGGTGTGTTCGGTGACGTCGGCCGCTGTAGATGTCGCCGGGCTTCTTTTAAGCCGATTCAACATGTTCAGTCGGCGTCGGGCAGTCTTTCAGCCTGAGCAATCTGATTGGTGGAGAGCTAGCCCGTCTCTGCTCTGCCACGGCAGCGGAGCAGATAGGCCTTTACTTTTTTTTAAGCTATCAACAGAATCGGAGAATGTTCGGGTTGTTATGTAGGCTAAACACAATCAGCACAAAACATTAGATTGTCCGTGCATGACGTTTTCACATGTTTTCAGAAATAGTCGAGGTAAGTTTGGGCGAGGAGCGGACACACAGGTGTGTGTGTGTGCAGCATCCATTCTCTCCGTTATAATGACGGCCTATGTTATGATAACAGCCTACTCAATTTCAGAACATACGGCTAGTCAGTAGTCGGCTCAGTTCAGTCGCCTGAATCGGCAGACTCCATTTTCTGACGATGGTCGGTAGTCGGACCGGTGTGTCCTGGGCTTTAGGGACATTTACTGTATGTCAAATGTAGACAAATTAAACCAAGTATCTCCATGGCTCACAGTGGCAAGGGGAAGGGAACCCTACTAACTTGGTCTGCATATTCATGTTCCTAATGTTCCTATCGACTTTCACCTTATATACCACCAGACTGAAAGATCTCCTGTCAACATCAATGTAAACATCTAACAGAAGCTATTATGATAGTTACTGCACACAGTTGCTATACCTTGCAGCCTCCAGTGCACACTAATAGAACTTCAGACTTTTGGTCTTGATTAATACTAGTTTTTGCTATCAATTTTTCAACCGTCTCCTTATTTCTCTATATTTCTATTATTTTATGAGAATGATTTCTTTAATGCAAAAGCCTGCTGTAACCATGGTTTTAAATCATTATTAGATCAACTTACAACCTGCTGTCAGCACACTAAAATGTCCTGTATATTGACATCCTGCTATACAAATAAACGTCATTAAAGTGTCTCCCTCCCAGTGTGCATGTTGTGTGCCCCCTAAACACACACACACACACACACACACACACACACACACACACACACACACACACACACACACACACACACACACACACACACACACACACACACACACACACACACACACACACACACACACACACACACACACACACACACACATACCGGTTTTTGTGTTTCATGGGGACCACCATTTTATTCATCATGTCTGGGGACCACCCTTTCTGAACGTTGTACAGCTATGAAAAAAATCAAGTATAACCACCATGGCTTTGTTAGCTTATACACAACTTCAAATATCAGAAATAAAGAAGTAATAGCTACACCATGTCTGCTGGGGACTTGGGAAAAAAACGGTTTTACATGGTTTATGGGGACCACATTTGAATATTATGCAAATTTATTTGCATGATTCACACAAGGTCCCCACAAATTAAATGTGTGTAATGGGGTCCTTGCACCATGTGTATTATTAATGATAAATGGCAAGTATCTGTATTATCAAATGAGGGTCAATGAATTTGAATATTGATAGAACCCATCTAATTTTAGTTTTGCCTACTAAATGTAGTCTCAGCACATTGATATTGCACACTCACATAAATGGTATGAAAACAATTTTATTGAGTCCAATTAAGCAAATTGCCTCAGGTGAGGTTGAATGGAACACAAACAAAAACTCTTAGATTTTTTTTTTATATGAACACCAATCTAGTGTTTGACCACAATCAACAGCACAAACAATATCGTGAGTCAACACTAAAATGACAAAAAATCAAACAAAATGCCTTACCAGGAGTTGGTAGCAAAAAAGCTACTTACATTGCATTTTCCTTTTTGAGGCTGAAATGCGGTTGTACACATAAAATTTGACAGTCTGCCAGTCCCGGTTCTTAAGGGCTTCCGGTTCAGCCCTTATACACTTTTCACAGTCCATTTTTCCAGGAACAATGAATGATTTTATGAACTTCATCATGTGCCTTTCCACTGCCTGCACTTCTGTTTTCTGCCAGAGACATTTCTTCCTCACTGGGGCTTTGCCTTGAAGTGGTGAGAAAAAAAAGTTTTGTGATTGAAACAGTAAAGGAGCTGATTTCCTGATGGATGGTGTACAATACCAGGTAAGTCTATTCTGCTCACTGTACATTCGATATTGAGATTCATGTAGACAGAACACGGTAAACAAAGTAGGCTTGGGGCAGCAACAGTTGCATCTAAAAAAATAAAAAATAACTTTTATCAAGATACCTTTGGAGGAGGATTGCTTAGCATCACCTCCTGATGGAATTTCATCCTCATCTGATGATGATGGTGGTTTGCGCCTCTTGTGTGGCTTGCGTTTCTTGTGTGGCATGTCATCCCTCGCAGTCTCTTCCAGGTGTGCTCCTATGGAAAAGGATTTTTATTTAAATTTTGTTTACCCTCAAAGAGAACAGAGGCTTTATTATTGTTTGTATTTCAGTCCTTATATTTTAATTTCAATTTGTGAAAAGGGTTAAAAAAGCTCATACAGTTATAATGTGTTTCTACATGTATTTTCTGTGTCCCAGTCAAATAAAGTGATGTTTACAGTCTTACATTCCATTATTAAACTTTAATCAAAAGTAATGATAAAATATTGTCTTCTCTCATTCCTAATGAGAATAGTTAGTGTTATTAGTCCAACTTCAAACACAAAGTGTGTTGTAAAAAAAACCCAACCTTTGGAAAAAGGCTTCTTAGCTCCCACTCTTGATGGTATCTCATCATCTGATGAAGGCAGTGTGTGTCCCTCTTGTGGTACCAGTGGCGTTTCATTCCTCTCAGGAGGGGGAAGTGTCTCTTCTGTTGGCCGTCAAATGGAAAGTAAACTTTTCAGAGTCTTATAGCATCTTGAGTAAACAAAGTAATTTTAGGAAATTGTTCCAATTTTGTATCAGTCTTATTTTTTTCCGTTGAAGTTGATATAGAGGTTTCATTATCACAGTGCACTTAATGTCATTTATTTGAATGCCACTTCATCACGTACTGCATGTCATCATTTAAATGTTTTAGGCCAAGAGAAATACAGGACTGGCAAAATTATATCAATGTCTGTAAAAGTGCCTCATTGAAATTTTGAGCATATTGTAACAATATATCAATAATACGGATTACATGATCATTTTGGTCTCAATATCTCAATTCAATATCATTAGATATCCAC
Organism: Ammodytes dubius; assembly: GCA_026122265.1. NCBI lineage: Eukaryota > Metazoa > Chordata > Actinopteri > Uranoscopiformes > Ammodytidae > Ammodytes > Ammodytes dubius. The sequence goes on from CM047507.1 coordinate 6,349,431, forward strand.
TTGACACGAAAAAAAACAAGCGTAACAATATGTTTGATGTTAGACCACATGAATTACAGTTATGTGGATTTCATTTCTTTTACATCATGTCAACCCCCCCCCCCCACCTTCTTACAATTCAATACATAGACTTACCATCATCAGCAGTGTTTCCCTCGTGCATGTTCTCGTCATCTTCACTGTCTAGAAGCTTTTCTGTAGAAATTATACAAAGTTCAATTTACTTTTTTACTCAAACAAAAAGGAATAGATGGCAATAGATGGTTCTTCTGCTTCAGTGGAACAGGGTTCCTCTTCTGCTCTGGCTTTAGATGTACAGCTCTGTCTGTCAAATCTCATGTTGTCTGGTGTTGTAGAGTCACAGATAGGCATTGCGGATTTGTCATCAAAATAAAGATGTTTTGTCAGAGAGGTTGATTTGCATTTGATTCTAGCCTCATTGTCAGTATCACTTTTGGAGGTGGTATCAGGGATGTAATCATCTCCACTTGATGGTGTAGAATAATAAAGTTCATCTGAATTGTCAAGATCGATGTCTTTCATCTGAAAAAATAGATCAGAGCAAAAACAAAATCAGAGATAAGAGCAAAAACCAAAACCCTGGGTTAGGGTCAACAACACAACTGTAAAAAAACAACTAATTTTTAACATACTTAGTTTTTCCCAGCATGATGAATAAACTTACAATGACACTTTTAGTCCGCCTCAGTCTTGGTATGACAACCTCAAATGTGTCATTGTCACTGTCTGAGAATGTCATAGCCTACAAATAGAAAGTAAAAAATATTATGTAAACATTTACCATCAAACAATATTTAACACGCTTTGTGACAAAAAAAATGTAATGTGGGGACATCATAAATGTCCAGAATAGAGTTATAGCAAAGCAAGATAACAATCCCTGTGATACATGAAACCAGCCTGAAACATCCTGCTAACATTAAGGTTCTGAATGAAGGATGTGAAATTGCCTGCTTTACATGAGCACAATACTTAATCATGAAAATCAATGTCCAGTGTAAGTGAAAAATTAAAAAGTCGTGGACATGAAGATACCTGTTGGGTGTTACTTGGACCGGCAGCATCCTCCATCTGACTCACAGACGGGGATAGGGAAGGGTCCTCAACAGCCAAGTTACTGTTCTCAGTGGTGGTCATCTGGAAAAAAATCAGTAAAATGATTCAGAATATAAGAATTAATTTGCCAATCTCAAGCACCAATAATCAGAGAGAACATCTTCACCGTAAACATTATTTTCTATCTTGCCCATCTCTGTTCTCACACATCTTAAAATCAAACAGGCATTTTGGGGACATTTCTTTACACAAAGTTTCAGTTCCTCATGGGGACCAAACATCCAGCCCTCTGATCTTCCAAACAGAGTTGTACCCCACTCTTACACACTTACACATTTCTGTGTAAAGGTGTGATGTGGGGACACCGTAAGTGTGCAGAATAGAGTGATAACTAAACAAGATAATAATCCCTGTGATACATGAAACCGGCCTGAAATATCCTGCTAACATTAAGCATCTGAATGCAGGTTGTGAAATTACCTGCTGTTCATCACCACAATACTTAATCATGAATATTGATGTCTGTCATCATAAATGCTCAGATATAAGTGAAAAATTAAAAAGTCGTGGACATGAAGATACCTGTTGGGTGTTACTTGGACCGGCAGCATCCTCCATCTGACTCACAGACGGGGATAGGGAAGGGTCCTCAACAGCCAAGTTACTGATCTCAGTGGTGGTCATCTGGAAAAAAATCAGTAAAATGATTCAGAATATGAGAATTAATTTGCCAATCTCAAGCACCAATAATCAGAGAGAACATCTTCACCGTAAACATTATTTTCTATCTTGCCCATCTCTGTTCTCACACATCTTAAAATCAAACAGGCATTTTGGGGACATTTCTTTACACAAAGTTTCAGTTCCTCATGGGGACCAAACATCCAGCCCTCTGATCTTCCAAACAGAGTTGTACCCCACTCTTACACACTTACACATTTCTGTGTAAAGGTGTGATGTGGGGACACCGTAAGTGTGCAGAATAGAGTGATAACTAAACAAGATAATAATCCCTGTGATACATGAAACCGGCCTGAAATATCCTGCTAACATTAAGCGTCTGAATGCAGGATGTGAAATTGCCTGCTGTTCATCACCACAATACTTAATCATGAATATTGATGTCTGTCATCATAAATGCTCAGATATAAGTGAAAAATTAAAAAGTCGTGGACATGAAGATACCTGTTGGGTGTTACTTGGACAGCAGCATCCTCCATCTGACTCACAGACGGATAGGGAAGGTCCTCAACAGCCAAGTTACTGTCTCAGTGGTGTCATCTGGAAAAAATCAGTAAAAATGATTCAGAATATAAAATTAATTTGCCAATCTCAAGCACCAATAATCAGAGAGAACATCTTCACCGTAAACATTATTTCTATCTTGCCCATCTCGTTCTCCACATCTTAAAATCAAACAGGCATTTTGGGACATTTCTTTACACAAAGTTTCAGTCCTCATGGGACCAAACATCCAGCCCTCTGATCTTCCAAACAGAGTTGTACCCCACTCTTACACACTTACACATTTCTGTGTAAAGGTGTGATGTGGGACACCGTAAGTGTGCAGAATAGAGTGATAACTAAACAAGATAATAATCCCTGTGATACATGAAACCGGCCTGAATACCTGCTAACATTAAGCATCTGAATGCAGGTGTGAAATTGCCTGCTGTTCATCACCACAATACTTAATCATGAATATTGATGTCTGTCATCATAAAGCTCAGATATAAGTGAAAAATTAAAAAGTCGTGGACATGAAGATACCTGTTGGGTGTTACTTGACCGGCAGCATCCTCCATCTGACTCACAGACGGGATAGGAAGGGTTCTCAACAGCCAAGTTACTGTTCTCAGTGGTGGTCATCTGAAAAAATCAGTAAAATGATTCAGAATATAAAATTAATTTGCCAATCTCAAGCACCAATAATCAGAGAGAACATCTTCACCGTAAACATTATTTTCTATCTTGCCAATCTCTGTTCTCACACATCTTAAAATCAAACAGGCATTTTGGGGACATTTCTTTACACAAAGTTTCAGTTCCTCATGGGACCAAACATCCAGCCCTCTGATCTTCCAAACAGAGTTGTACCCCACTCTTACACACTTACACATTTCTGTGTAAAGGTGTGATGTGGGGCACCGTAAGTGTGCAGAATAGAGTGATAACTAAAAAAGATAATAATCCCTGTGATACATGAAACCGGCCTGAAATATCCTGCTAACATTAAGCATCTGAATGCAGATGTGAAATTGCCTGCTGTTCATCACCACAATACTTAATCATGAATATTGATGTCTGTCATCATAAATGCTCAGATATAAGTGAAAAATTAAAAGTCGTGACATGAAGATACCTGTTGGGTGTTACTTGGACCGCAGCATCCTCCATCTGCTCACAGACGGGGATAGGAAGGGTCTCAACAGCCAAGTTACTGTTCTCAGTGGTGGTCATCTGGAAAAAAATCAGTAAAATGATTCAGAAATAAGAATTAATTTGCCAATCTCAAGCACCAATAATCAAGAGAACATCTCACCGTAAACATATTTTCTATCTTGCCCATCTCTGTTCTCACACATCTTAAAATCAAACAGCATTTTGGGACATTTCTTTACACAAAGTTTCAGTTCCTCATGGGACCAAACATCCAGCCCTCTGATCTTCCAAACAGAGTTGTACCCCACTCTTACACACTTACACATTTCTGTGTAAAGGTGTGATGTGGGGACACCGTAAGTGTGCAGAATAGAGTGATAACTAAACAAGATAATAATCCCTGTGATACATGAAACCGGCCTGAAATATCCTGCTAACATTAAGCATCTGAATGCAGGTTGTGAAATTGCCTGCTGTTCATCACCACAATACTTAATCATGAATATTGATGTCTGTCATCATAAATGCTCAGATATAAGTGAAAAATTAAAAAGTCGTGGACATGAAGATACCTGTTGGGTGTTACTTGGACCGGCAGCATCCTCCATCTGACTCACAGACGGGGATAGGGAAGGGTTCTCAACAGCCAAGTTACTGTTCTCAGTGGTGGTCATCTGGAAAAAAATCAGTAAAATGATTCAGAATATAATAATTAATTTGCCAATCTCAAGCACCAATAATCAGAGAGAACATCTTCACCGTAAACATTATTTTCTATCTTGCCCATCTCTGTTCTCACACATCTTAAAATCAAACAGGCATTTTGGGGACATTTCTTTACACAAAGTTTCAGTTCCTCATGGGGACCAAACATCCAGCCCTCTGATCTTCCAAACAGAGTTGTACCCCACTCTTACACACTTACACATTTCTGTGTAAAGGTGTGATGTGGGGACACCGTAAGTGTGCAGAATAGAGTGATAACTAAACAAGATAATAATCCCTGTGATACATGAAACCGGCCTGAAATATCCTGCTAACATTAAGCATCTGAATGCAGGTTGTGAAATTGCCTGCTGTTCATCACCACAATACTTAATCATGAATATTGATGTCTGTCATCATAAATGCTCAGATATAAGTGAAAAATTAAAAAGTGTGGACATGAAGATACCTGTTGGGTGTTACTTGGACCGGCAGCATCCTCCATCTGACTCACAGACGGGGATAGGGAAGGGTCTCAACAGCCAAGTTACTGTTCTCAGTGGTGGTCATCTGGAAAAAAATCAGTAAAATGATTCAGAATATAAGAATTAATTTGCCAATCTCAAGCACCAATAATCAGAGAGAACATCTTCACCGTAAACATTATTTTCTATCTTGCCCATCTCTGTTCTCACACATCTTAAAATCAAACAGGCATTTTGGGACATTTCTTTACACAAAGTTTCAGTTCCTCATGGGGACCAAACATCCAGCCCTCTGATCTTCCAAACAGAGTTGTACCCCACTCTTACACACTTACACATTTCTGTGTAAAGGTGTGATGTGGGGACACCGTAAGTGTGCAGAATAGAGTGATAACTAAACAAGATAATAATCCCTGTGATACATGAAACCGGCCTGAAATATCCTGCTAACATTAAGCATCTGAATGCAGGTTGTGAAATTGCCTGCTGTTCATCACCACAATACTTAATCATGAATATTGATGTCTGTCATCATAAATGCTCAGATATAAGTGAAAAATTAAAAAGTCGTGGACATGAAGATACCTGTTGGGTGTTACTTGGACCGGCAGCATCCTCCATCTGACTCACAGACGGGGATAGGGAAGGGTCTCTCAACAGCCAAGTTACTGTTCTCAGTGGTGGTCATCTGGAAAAAATCAGTAAAATGATTCAGAATATAAAATTAATTTGCCAATCTCAAGCACCAATAATCAGAGAGAACATCTTCACCGTAAACATTATTTTCTATCTTGCCCATCTCTGTTCTCACACATCTTAAAATCAAACAGGCATTTTGGGGACATTTCTTTACACAAAGTTTCAGTTCCTCATGGGGACCAAACATCCAGCCCTCTGATCTTCCAAACAGAGTTGTACCCCACTCTTACACACTTACACATTTCTGTGTAAAGGTGTGATGTGGGGACACCGTAAGTGTGCAGAATAGAGTGATAACTAAACAAGATAATAATCCCTGTGATACATGAAACCGGCCTGAAATATCCTGCTAACATTAAGCATCTGAATGCAGGTTGTGAAATTGCCTGCTGTTCATCACCACAATACTTAATCATGAATATTGATGTCTGTCATCATAAATGCTCAGATATAAGTGAAAAATTAAAAAGTCGTGGACATGAAGATACCTGTTGGTGTTTACTTGGACCGGCAGCATCCTCCATCTGACTCACAGACGGGGATAGGGAAGGGTTCTCAACAGCCAAGTTACTGTTCTCAGTGGTGGTCATCTGGAAAAAAATCAGTAAAATGATTCAGAATATAAGAATTAATTTGCCAATCTCAAGCACCAATAATCAGAGAGAACATCTTCACCGTAAACATTATTTTCTATCTTGCCCATCTCTGTTCTCACACATCTTAAAATCAAACAGGCATTTTGGGGACATTTCTTTACACAAAGTTTCAGTTCCTCATGGGGACCAAACATCCAGCCCTCTGATCTTCCAAACAGAGTTGTACCCCACTCTTACACACTTACACATTTCTGTGTAAAGGTGTGATGTGGGGACACCGTAAGTGTGCAGAATAGAGTGATAACTAAACAAGATAATAATCCCTGTGATACATGAAACCAGCCTGAAATATCCTGCTAACATTAAGCATCTATATTGATGTCTATCATCATAAATGCTCAGATATAAGTGAAAAATGAAAAAGCCATGGACATGAAGATACCTGTTGGGTGTTGTTTGGACCAGCAGCATCCTCCATCTGACTCACAGACGGGGAAGGACTCAGAGGAGAAGAGGGATGAGAGTCATCCAAACATATTTCTTTAGCTGTATTGCTGGTCATCTGTAAACACATAAATATGACTATTTTAGACAGTATTTTAGATACCAATAAACCATTCATCAGTCTGCAGTAACTTTCACAGCATTTGAATTAAATGAATTAAAACCTGCTCACAGGTCAAGTTTTTGAAAATAAATCAATCATATGAGATGCATACAAACATACTGAAAAACATCAACATCTTTTTTTTAAATACTATGCAATGATAACAAAAATGCGATAAATTAGATTCGTAATATTTTGCCAATAGGATTCCACTATTGAGATTGTATTCAATTTGATTGAAAGTTACTTCCACAAAGTGTAGTGGGTAACATACTTGTGTTCTCCATGGACAGTCTTCACTTCCATAATCATAGGTTATTTCTTCTCCCTCTTGAATGTCATCCACAGCAAACAAACAGAGGTGTGGCTTTCCATCTACATCAATCCTTTTCATCTTACAATTTGGCCTCCTGTGTTCATCATTCACTAGCCGCCCAAATGACTCATCTTCTCTTGAGGCATCAATGCTTCAAAAAAGATGGGAAAAGGAAAACCATCAGATCATAGTACCATTCATGATAGTCTTATTTGATCTATTGTTTTTTAGAATAGCTGGAAAATGACTTACCACCATGTTTTCCCTCTCCACTTGAATACAAACATGAACGCAGCACATGATGGGTGGTAAACTCTTCTTCTGCGCTCATAGTCTACATCATTTATCATAGTCCCCCTGTACTCAGCAACAAATAGTCCTTTGCTGATTGTACCCTTTGCAAATACACCACGTCCTGCAGAAGGAAGCAACAATATTTTCAACAAAACATGTAAAACCATCCATTCTGCCATTATCATTAGGTCCAGTGTAATACGTAATATGTAATACGTAAAACTCAACTTGCAGAAAATAGATGACACTTAAAAAAAGACATTCTATCGAAAAACTGCAGACATGAAACATCAGCAACTCTAATCAGCAATCTTACGTGGAAAATGCCAAGAGTCCATAGGCACCACATAGACAATGAACATTAGCATTGCATTCAATGCATATCTTTTAATAATTGTACTGTTTTATGCACAGTATATTGTGTATCATGTAATTATTATTACAACATATCACATCAGACCACCCCTTACCTTTCACTGCATTGATGTACTTCACACACAATTTGTGTATTTTGTCAGTCTTTGAATTCACATGACAAATGGCATCCTGCAGGGGGCTGACCCTTCGTGGCATTTCAAACTTAAGAGAAAGAAAAATAGTCTTAATTATAATCAGTCAGAATTCTTAAAATATTACACACATCATCAAACACATGCCCTACATGTATCAGATTATCTCTGCTCCATCACACCTGATTCTCAGTTAACAAAAGGAGGTATTTTATAATAAGAAATCCAAAAAGAGGTCCCATTACTGTTTTCACCACTTCACCCACGTCACAGTCAGAGAAAGTGTCTTTCCTCCAATCAAACCCACCTGTACCTGAATACCTCCCTGATGAGCTCATTCCCATTCCTTAATTACCATTACACTGGAAGTTACCAAAAATGAAACAACTAAACACAAAAAGCGAATGTCAAAACAAATATTTAAGCGTGGCTCCTACAGATATTCTTACAAAAAGTATTAAGGCTTGAGATTTAGTCCTTTACTATGCAAAAAACCCCTCAAACTGAGATACATGAAACTATATTCTGAAATCCCAACAAAATACAAGGCTACACTAAGATCATAACTTAGCTCAATTAGATCTAATTACCTATAATTAGGTAATTAGAACTAACTTTTTTGTTCATGCATACAAATTAGCTTACCCTGTGTTTTATTTTTGCTCCATTTTCTTTGCCTGGCATCCTTGCTAGCTCTTGCTGGCATCTTCTGATGGTTCTTCTCAAATTGTGGATTACGACATGTTACACATTATTGATGAAAACATCCTCCCATTTGGGACCAGGAAGTGGGCGTGGTGTATGTTAATGTGTGTGTAAAGCAGTGAATGCAATAGCAGCTAAAACCATGTAGGTGGCGCTCGTGAACACCACTTACACACACACAATGATCAAAAATCATGACTTTTGGGCCGATGCTAAAAACTTTAGAGACACATGTAGAGCACCTCCTGATTGCATTGCAACTGTTTCCCTTATGGGGACCTGCTTTTTGGTCCCCATACCGCAACTGGTCCCCATGACGTGACTGTGTATACAGATTTTTGTCCCCATGAAACACAAAAACCAGTGCACACACACACACACACACACACACACACACACACACACACACACACACACACACACACACACACACCTCCCTCTCCACCCATCTGGCCCTCTCTCTCTCTCTCTCTCTCTCCCTGCCTGGATGGCTGGCTGGCTGGCAAGTGACAGGCCTGACAGACGAGGCCTGTTCCTGGGTTAGTATCATGTCGGCGGGGAGCGAAGCCTCCCGGCGGTGTCAGCCATCATGGTGTGCCAGCTCCAGGTCTAATGAGGGAGACTGCCGCCTTGCCATTTCCTCCTCCCCGGTGTCAGGAATCGGTCGACAAATCAGCAGTGCATCACGGGCCCCGGCACAAATGATATGTTGACAAATGCAGATATTTCACTTTTAATTGACACTAAGAGACAGAGATGATCCGGCTGCCAGGGCTTCTGAGGAGACAAGGACAAGACAAGATGGGAGAGAGAGATACGGAGAGAGACAGAGAGAGAGAGAGAGCGGCTGGGGGTTGGGAGGGTAAAACTGTGTTAGGGAAAAGCAGATAATGGGGGAGGCCTTGGAAGATGTTTAATATTTGCGCAGGGTGTCATTTTTTTCTTCTTCTCCTGCGTGTGATGGTTGAGGTATAGAGAAGAAAGAGGAGGGGGTTGAGATTAGAGGTGTGTGTGTGTGTGTGTGTGTGTTTCTGATACTTGTCAGCGGTGACAGCTGCTGTATTATACGGCAGGCAGCCTCACAGCCGACTGACTCCCCTAAAACCCTGACAACATTGCCTATTCATTTAGCTAGGTGGGCTTTCCTCAGTAAAGTCCCCTTATCTCAACTTTGCCTCACAAAGGGTTTGATCAGGGAACAGTTGCTATTCTACTTTTCGCTTTCGTTGTCTTTTTGCTAATACTATGTTGGGGGCTATGAAAACCTTCCTTTAATTAGTCGGACGAATACACGTTTTATATTGATGATTAGAATCAACTTTGTTTGATATTGTTTCATTGATTATGACCTATTTGCGTGATTCTAAATGACACATCAAGTTGATGTTGGGTATTCATTTTACAACAATATTACAAAGTTCAACCAACTTAAGACCTTCATATCTACAAACAAATTCATAGCCTATACTAAGACAGCATACTATATCGCCTGCATTGTTTTGAGAGTGTTGTTCAAGTTAAATCCAAATTTAGCAAACAACAACTCCAATGTTAATTTTCTGTGCACCAGAATATTTCAGTTTTTTCGGCGCAATTCCTTGATAAATTGAACCCTCCGACATTATTGTGCACTGTTCAGAAAGGTAGAGTCATTGGGTCTATTTGGATTCCGTGTCAAACTTGTTTTGCGGGAAATGAGGAAAGCTAATGAAATAGCTTACTATACTGTTTATTTTTACTGACCCATTTTCAGTACTTCCTTGATGGAGACAAATCACCTTCCATATGATTTTAATAGACAAAAGGTTATCCCGTATATTACAATCTTGCAATTAATAATTTATTTTGAAAATACTAATGTTCTTTCTGTCAAATAGATGTTGATTGAACTTTATAATTGAATTATGTTATTGCATTGGACTACATTGTATTATTTGGGCCAACCACATTCACATCACAAAAAGGGCACAATTTTATGTGTATAGCTATACAAGACAGCGTTAATAACATTTCCTAAGGGCCTTTTCACAGCAGTCACTTTCTAACTTTTAACTCAAAAACCTACTTCACCGGTTGGAATATGAAGGTGTATTGAACTCGGAAATCCTATGTAGTATACATGTGCAAAAACAATTGAAATTGGATCATCCTAGCCTAAGAAAAGGCAGAAATAGTGTTTTATGGTCTCACTGTCTAACCCTACATTTTCCTTCTTGTGACATCACAGTAAGGGTCAGGATTAACAGGACAGCTGGGCCAAGGGAAGACTGAGGGCAGACTGAGGAAAGAAAAACCTAATTCATTATATTATAATAGTGATTTTATAATGATAGAACGCTGGTTCCGTATGGGTGAAGTATTCCTTTAAGCACAGGTGTTACTAACAAACAGTATAGCATTTTTTTTCCTATTCCATTGTCCCGGTACAACATTTCAACAATACCATTCTCCCCCTAAAACTGAAGCCGCTAAAATAATTCAGTCATCATCTCTCTAAATATATATGGAATGTCAAAACATCTTCTTTGAGAAAGGGCTTCTTTGGTCAGTTTGTGTGTGTCAGATAGGAACGTATTACAGTGGAGGAAATAAGTATTTGATCCCTCACCAATTTTATAAGTTTGCCCACTTACAAAGAAATGAGCGGTCTATAATTTTAATTCAGTGATAGACAGAATGTCAAAAAGAAAATCCAGAAAATCATCACAAAAAAAAGATATAAATTATTTTGCATTTCATTGAGTGAAATAAGTATTTGATCCCCTATCAACCATAACGAATTCTGGCTCCCACAGATTAGTCCTCGTGCTTTAAAACAGTATTCCTAATCTCAACTAGTTTCCTGTATAAAACACACCTGTCTCAAGTTGTTACCTGTATAAAATACACCTGTCCACAGAGTCAAAAAATCAAACTCCAACATCTCCATCATGGGCAAGACCAAAGAGCTGTCTAAGGACATCAGGGACAAGATTGTAGACCTGCACAAGGCTGGAATAGACTACAAGACCATTGGTGAGAAGCTGGGTGAGAAGGAGACAACTGTTGGTGCGATTATTCGAAAATGAAAGAAACAAAAAAATTATCATCAATCTCCCTTGGTCTGGGGCTCCATGCAAGATCTCACCCTGTGGGGTATCAATGATCATGAGAAAGGTAAGGGATCAGCCCAGATCTACACAGATAGATTGTTTGTGATCCCAAGGCAGCTGGGACTACAGTCACCAAGAAAACCATTGGTAACACACTATGCCGTAATGGATTGAAATCCTGCAGCGCCCGTAAGGTCCCCCTTCTCAAAAAGGGACATGTACAGAACCGTCTGAAGTTTGCCAATGAACACCTGAACGACTCAGAGAATGCTTGGGAGGAGGTGATGTGCTCAGATTAGAACAAAATCAAGTTCTTAGTGACTCGCCATGCTTGGAGGAAAAGGAATTCTGACTATGACCCCAAGAACACCATCCCCACAGTAAAGCATGGAGGTTGAAGCATTATGCTTTGGGGGTGTTTCTCTTTTAAGGGGACAGGTGGACTTCACTGCATTGAGGGAACTATGGATGGGGCCATGTACCATGAAATACTGGGTGACAACCTCTTTCTCTCAGCCAGGTCCGTAAAAATGGGTCTTGGATGGGTCTTCCAGCACGCCGATGACCCTAAAAATACAGCAAAGGCAACAAAGGAAAGGCTCAAGAAGAAGCACATTAAGGTCATGGAGTGGCCTAGTCAGTCTCTGGACCTTAATCCAATAGATCTGTGGAGGGAACTGAAGCTCAAGCGACAGCCTCGAAACCTTAAAGATTAGGAGAGGATCTGCAAAGAGGAATGGTCCAAATATCCCCTGAGATGTGTGCAAACCTTCATCAACAGTCTGACCTCTGTACTTGCCAACACGGGTTTTTCCACCAAGTACTAAGCAATGTTTTGATAGGGGATCAAATACTTATTTCATCATAAATATAATGTATGTCTTTTTTTTATGTGATTTTCTGGATTTTCTTTTTGATATTCTGTCAATCACTGTTAAAATAAAACTAGCATTAAAATTATAGAGCGTTCATTTCATTGTAAGTGCCAGTGGGCAAACTTACAAAATCAGTGAGGGATCAAATACTTATTTCCTCCACTGTATTATAGATTTATTGAATGGCGTTTTGGGGTCGAACTGAATAATATTTTATTGCACATATAAACTGAATAGAATATGTATGTAAAATGTAGCAGCTTTTCCAAATGAAAGACTCATATCATCAACCTCTGTCTTTTTCAAGGAAGGAATCATACCTTTTATTTCTTGGATATTTTAAATAAATCAAATAAGGTTGGTTAATAGGTTGCACCTTCTCTGAAAGGTGTTTTCTGTTTTTGTACAGAGCAGTTAAGTCAATACTACACATTTACTTACATTTGGTAACTATAATGGTAATCTTATTCTTTTCTTCATTTTACATGCCACATTATTATATAATATTGATCCAGGGGGGACATACTATGGATAAATGAGCTTCCAGGCATTCCACTCCGACAAGGGGTTACACTCAGGCCTGTGTGATGTATGTTTGATGTATATTCATTTTAATATGAGAGAGAGACTTCCCTTTCCTTGCTGACAGTTTTTTCAATCCAATAACTTTTCTATCATAGATCCTGCTTGAAATTGACCCAAAAAGCATTGTGAGCTGATTGAGGAATATTGCTAACACTGAAGAAAGAGGGGGGTTCAAACTAGTTGGAAAATCAATTCAACTGTATACAGAAAGTTTCTCCTTCTCTGTCTGTCTTTATTTAAATGAGTATAGGATTATTTAAAAGGATGTAATGCTGTAAATTTTTTTTTAATCTATACTCAATTCATTATTTTCTTACTGCATTATAGTTTGGTGGCAGGGTGGCAAAAAAAAAGCTCAAGGTAATCGGCGAGGTGATCTGCTTTTTTAAGTGTTTCTGAACACCTTTATAAGGAGTTATACCGTCTATTTCACTCTGCCTGTACACAATGCTTAAAGCTGCAACACATTTCACTGGACTCTGTTGAAAGGTTAAAGATGCCATGAAAGCTTGTGAAGACATTCATGTTCCTCACCAGGGTGACTGAAGTAGCATTCAGTATCAGGCTATGGTTGCGTTCCGAATCGCATACTCTTTCTTTTTTCTATTCTACATACTACATCCGAACGATAAAAAGAATCTAGTTAGGATGCAGTAGGCATACTATTGGGACATACTTTACTCTCTTATTTCATCATAACATTGCGCCTTGATCTTGCCTCTTGCTTTTATATCCGTCGCATCCCTGTTTGTTTTCATGGAGGCTTCGTCGATGTTACGTCACTTCACGTGCGCACTGGATTGTGGGTCAGAATCGCCCAAATAGGATGCACTTTTCAACACTAACAATCTTGGCCGCATGAAGTAAGTCATCCGGGTACTTCTAACCATCCTAAATCTGGCCACAAGAATCGGGACATCCTAAATCTTCTTTCTACATACTATATAGTAGAAAGTATGCGATTCGGAACGCAACCTAAGAGTCAAATTAACTCAATTAGTGCAGTGCCCGTAGGAAGCAGGTCTGCTGTGTGTGTCCGGCTCGTCACTCATTTCAAGCTTTGGTCGCAGCAGCCAATCAAATCAGAGGGAGGCGGGGTTTAGCCTGAGACTACTTCATGCCGCTTCATGCCAGTCGTTACTGTGGCCTTCAGTGTGCGCATGTATTTGCCGCAAACATGATATAAATATGATAACTTCTACATATTTGGTCATAACTTCATTATCAATCAAGGATGCACACCTTCGTGCCGTGCCCAAGCCATATCCGGAAGCTCAGGCCGATCTGACTTACTGTCAGAGAGATATGCGAGTCACAGACAGACACACAGACACACAGACAGACGTTTCTTGCTTTATAGATAGATAGATAGATAGATAGATAGATAGTATGATAGATTGGATAGATAGATAGATAGATAGATAGATAGATAGATTGTAGATAGATAGATAGATAGATAAGATAGATAGATAGATAGATAGATAGATAGATAGATAGATAGATAGATAGATAGATAGATAGATAGATAGATAGATAGATAGATAGATAGATAGATAGATAGATAGATAGATAGATAGATAGATAGATAGATAGATAGATAGATAGGTGCAGTTAACTGTACATCCCCAGTCTTGTAGACCAGGAAATATAGCTTGGAAGAGGTGAGGGAAGAGAATATTATGTAATCTATTTGGAACAATGATGTCCTGTTTTATAATTGTAATGCCCTTATCCTTACCTGCATTGCATTTTCCCCTCACAGAACCCTTGCAATATTTGTAATATCTATATGTTTCATCTGTTTAAATATATACACAGTATACACTACATATAATATGGTATGAATCACCAGGTAGCAAGACCAGAAGAACACACTTTGTTAATCTCTCTGGGGAAATACGTCTTCACTGTTGCTATCTATTTTTTACACATGAAATGTGTAGACAGTAGAAAAGACCTAATTTATTCACATGCATTTGTTGTGCGGTGAGATATGGAGGCAGCCTGACTTATGAGATTATTATACGATTATTCGGTGTAATCAGTAATCAAGGGCACCCTTATCTGTCCTGCAGTGACTCGCCTAAATGATCAGTCATTACAGAAATAAAAACCAGTTGTGTGCCACTTGACAGTGACCGTTGACGAGACAACATAATGACATCAATTATTATTTGAAAATAGGCTATCACAATTTTACATGGAAATCTGAGGTCAAACCCATTTATCTGAGAGTCTTAAGTAACTTCTTATTGACCACCTACATTGATTGATTTAGAGACAGATTTGAATGTTTCATGGTCCACCTCTTCTCTTTGGAGTGTCACTTGTTTGTGCAGTTCCATGTTATGACCACCAGAGGGCGTCACGAGCTGCAGCTTACAGCTAAGCATGCACTGACAATCAGGAGGAGAGCGTCCAAGTTCCAATGTGTCTATTTCACATCCTTGGGCTTTTGCTCATCAGATCAGTTTAAATAACTAACCCTCCCAGCTTCCACATCTCTCTCATGAATAAAGCTGTGTGGCCCTTAGCGGGGCCTGCACTGTCTCTTGGCAACGCTACACTGCTCTCTGAAGCCTAATACACAGTCACACCACACACATGTGAACACACACACATGTGGAAACCACACACCACAACACATGTGCAGACACACACACACACACACACACACACCAAAACACACACACACACACACACACACACACACCACACACACACACACACACACACACACACACACACACACACACAACACACACACACACACGTACGTCACGGGTAATAGTTGCGGGTCACATAGAAACATCATTAGATATCCATGCTGTCAGCCACTTTCTTGGATTCTAAATTGGACGATAGGGTGAGAGTGATACAGCGCAGCCGAGTAATGACTCAATTGCATATTGTCTGATCGGTAAAAAAAATAAAAATCCTTGGTGTCTTCTCACCTTTAAGTGTCTAGTGGAAGTGAAAGCAGACAGACTTAAAGAACTTCAGGAATCAAGTGGAGTCTGGGCTACATCGCTTAACTTGAGGGGGTTTGGGGAAGGGGGGGCCTTTCTCACGGAAGTAAAAGTTTAAGAGAGGGGGTAAGTTTCACACAGAAGCAACAGAGAGTATTTACTCTGCTGATTAAACAGTGGTTAATGGTGTGGAGTGTTGGTGTGTATGACTATGTGGGGGGAATGTTAATGTGAACCCTTGGGTAGGAGGGTTGATAGAGAGGGAGACATCCCTCATTAAAGTAATTAGACCTGCAGGAGAGGATCCCCCGGCCCAGGAATAGATATGAATGCCACATCCACATCCACATCCACCACACACACAAACACACACACACACACACACAAACACACACACACACACACACACACACACACACACACACACACACACACACACACACACACACACACACACACACACACACACACACACACACACACACACACACACACACACACACACACACACACACACACACACACACACACACACACACACACACACACACACACTGTGAGGACCTCTAGATATATGCATCATACAACACACCAACGCGTGGGAGCACACACTAAATAACATGCACGTTTCGTTAAACACACATATCCCACACAACTTAATAGCTCTAATTGCCTCAGGCCATTACACATTAATCCTTTGGCTTGCCTGGAAACAATATAGCCATATATTTGGGAATAGCAAGCATTCAATAAGTTGCAAGACGGTTGTACATTCTGATGAAAGGCTCCTTCTATCAATCTATCTATCTATCTATCTATCTATCTATCTATCTATCTATCTATCTACTATCTATCTATCTATCTATCTATCTATCTATCTATCTATCTATCTATCTATCTATCTATCTATCTATTCTATCTATCTATCTATCTATCTATCTATCTATCTATCCATCTGTCTGTCTATCTCATCTATCTACCATCCCATCTATCCATCACATATCATCTAGCCATCCATCTATCCATCACTGTCCATCATCCACCATCCATCCATCCATCCATACCCTGCCACCATCCATCCATCCATCCATCCATCCATCCATCCATCCATCCATCCATCCATCCATCCATCCATCCATCCATCCATCCATCCATCCATCCATCCATCCATCCATCCAGCCATCCATCCAGCCATCCATCCAAAGTACACAAACAAGGGCCTTAGAATGCAACCAATCATCAGAATAGTATAGCCAGATTTCTTACAGTTTTTCTCAGTCGCTTTGGTGCTTTTCTCACATCACTATTAACATTTGCACAGCAGTTAGTGCATTTCTCAAAACAATTAGTGCAAACTGCAAAACCTAGTGGATAACCTGCAAAAGTACGTCACTTGCTCAAAATGGATAGTCTATTCCTCAAAAGCAAGTATTCGTGTCAATGAAACTGCCAGTGTCATCAAAATGAGAAGTCTTGACACCATCGTTTATGAACAAGATAGTCAAATGGCTTTGTCATGTTTTCATTATGACAGTTTATTCTCTCAGTGTTTTCCATTGTAAAAAAAGGTCAGAACTCGGTAACACAACCTGAAAATGCTCAAGACAGCTCTATACACTACTTGTACAGCCATTTGAAAACTACAGTAAGGTTGCTGTAGTTAGGGGAGTAAGTGAGTACAAGACACTGAATACGTATGTTTCACATTTTTACTGTACATGCTCTTTGCAATTCTATAGAATTGTGCAAAAGAAAAATACACTTCAGTCACTTATTTAGAACAAACATAAATAAACACACTTTTGGTAGAGCTGTGCACAAATGTGAACAATATAAAAGGACATATTGTAACTGAACATATATAGGTAAATCATTCTGGCACATCCAGACGTTCCTGTCTGTCTGGCCACATATTTTCATCTACATCACAACGGATATTATCCCTTGCAATGCAGTGAGGAAAGTCATTGGTTACAACTAATACTTCACACACCTCCTCGTGAGTGAAAGCTGAAGTCCACCTGAGAGCAATTGTTCAATTTAGGAGACATTTCCAGGAAAAAAATTGTAAAGAAAGGTATACAATTTGCTTGACAGAATTTGATAACTAGTTTTGCATTTTGCATGTAATGACTCAAGCAATGAAATTAAGACTATTAGTTTTATTGGGAACAACTATTCAGCATCCAAAAGTATAGTTCATTTTGACTGACATGACATAAGCAAATGACAATGTTATAAAACAGCAGAGAATTGTATGAAAGCAACTGATACATGTCCAAAAGCATTTACAATTTGTTCAGAGGAAGGAGAAATTGCTATACTATGATGTGCTCAAATGACTAAATGTTGCGGAGGTTGAACTGATAGTTATGAGAATTTTCATTCTGATCTGAGAAAAGCACCAAAGCAACTGAGAAAAACTGTAAATACATTTATTTTTACAATCATCCCACCCACATACTGTACATGTTATGCCCAATTAAATAACAGAAGGACATATTGAGCCAAAAACTACCCAACCTGGCAACAATGATCAGGATCTCCTTATAAAAAATAAATCCAAACTGATGGTGTATTGAAATCATTATAAAGCAAAGCACTCGCCAACCACCACAGACTTGGATTTCACCCCAAGCATACAACATAGGTTCTTCATTAAATTGTTGCCTGTGAGGGGGATCATGTCCTTGTCACTGCAGCTCCTATGGTTGATCAGGCAACCTATGGGACCAGGATTAATATTGTATAGGAATAGTATTGTGTGTATACATTTTTACTAAGGAATCTCCTTCAACTTGACGTGAAATTGGAATATCAGCCTCGAACAAGATGAGAAGTTGGCAATTAATTACCAGATGACACAATGTGTAAATAGAAATAAACAGATCTTTAATGTTGGCAGACACCAGTGGAGACAACAATCAAGCAATGGGATTGTAATGAATTGACTACCGAAAGGCATAGGCATTTGCTATATCAGCAGAAATAGCAAAATCTATTAAGTTAAATTAAGTTATCTTTATTTGTCAGTTGTACACGAGGCACATTGAAATTCTTCTTTTCGCATATCCCCTCTCAAGTTACCACACTTCGGAGGGGGTCAGAGCGCAGGGTCAGCCGCAGTACAGCGCCCCTGGAGCAGTTTTGGGGTTAAGTGTCTTGCTCAAGGACACAATGGTAGAGATGGTGGGCACCGTAGACACAATACCAGCCTCTGCTAGTTTTACAACTAACACCCTCCTGTCCGGTGCCGGGGATCGAACCAGCGACCTCATGGTTACTGGTCGGACCGCCTTACCTCTAGCCCATCCTACCACCCCTAACGCACGAACATCAGCCTACGTGATAGATTTATCAGTTGAAATTGGGAGCCATAACAAACATACATTGGTGGTGCGATCTAGTCTCCAGTAAAACAATCTATATATATATACATATAACATTCACAAATATTAATGTCCATAACAAACTATATAAAAACAACTGCGAATAATCAGTGATAACAATTAAAAACATAGCCTACATTGCAACCATGCTAACTGCACTGCAAGATTCAAGATGGTTTATTTGTCATATGCACAAAAATTACAGCAGCAGTCATTGGCAATGACAATCTTATGTCCCAGGCTCCTCTCAACAATGAAATACAGTATAGCAGGAGAAAAAAACACACAAGTGAAGAGAGCAACAACTGAGACACACATAAACACAAAAGTAGTGCAAGGACACAGTGCAGATCAAAAGTGTAGAGATAAATACAGTATAAAGTACATTTAGGATGCTAAATAAAAACTAAATGTATAGTGAACAAAAGAATACTGTACACATAGATATAGCAATACAAAAATAACTGTAGGGAAATAGGATACTGTACATGGAATAGAATAATGTACATATATTTCAATGTATAAGTGGTATGTACAGATGTTAATGGAGTTGACGAATAGCTACAAAATAGGTGAGATTTGATATAAAAAAAAACTGCACAGCACTAAAATGAGTGTAACCCTGATGTCCGTCTGTCTGTCTGTCTGTCTGTCTGTCCTGTCTGTCTGTCTGGCACCGAGCCACTCCACTAAAGCTCTGTCAGCTCCTCTCCACTAATTAACTGTGTTGTTCTCCTCCTCCTCCCAGGATTCCCTCTGTTTCAAGTACACACAGCAGCAGGCTTTTCATGTCCCCATCTCCTCTATAATGCAGCCGGTGAACAAAGTCTGACTGAATAGCGAGACATTCCCTGTGACCCCATCCAAAACGGTCTGCTTGGTGCGTGTACTGTCCAGCAGACTCAAAGGGACTGGCTGGCATTTTTCATTACATCTGATTTTGACTGTACAGGTTGAAGTTAATTGCCTTTGGTCAATACTGAAAGAACTAAGGTCTAAAATGAATGAATTGCTCACCTTGGTTACTCTTTAACCCTAAAGAAAAATTTACAACAAAGAGGTGATCTATGCAGAGATTTTAAGTGGGTTATGGATCATTGATTTAATTATAAACAACACTGTGTTTTGTTTGTGTGTGTGTGTGTGTTGGTGTGTGTGTGTGTGTGTGGTGTGTGTATTCTTTGCAATATGCAAGTGTGTGCAATTTTAATGATTCCAGATCCTGTACTTTAGAAATAAATACATTGCTGCTTTTCACCGACGTCAGTAGAAGAAGTGTGTTCCTCACCTGCAGTGGGAGATAAAGGAGTGTGGGCTCGGTGCATATGAAGACAGTCATACATATTGAAACCACAGCAGGCCTGATCCCGCCCTCATTCATAATCCATATTCCTTATTAAGAGGTCAAAGAACAATATAGCTCTTAGTGCTCAGCTTTTGGCATTCATTCCGATACATTCTCTCCCTGTTGCTTATAGGTTGGACCACCGGACTGAATGCAGAACAGGGTTCCGAGGGAATCAACCTGTGTGGTCCACATTTTATGTTGAGAAGACATGCAAGGTGTAATGCAGTTGTTGGTATACCTTGGTGGTGTTTTGGAATGGGCCGATAGCGAATAGAGGCACGCCAGGAAAGGTTAGTGGGCTCTGCTGCAAAATGCAAACAATGGCAGCTTGAATCACTAAGGCATTCGCAGGAGGGGTATGCTTTGATGAAATAATAAATAAATAAATATCCATCCTTTTTTTCCCCTTAAGAAAACACTATAGAACCAGAGGAAAACTTGTAAATGTTAAGTAATGTTGCTAAGGACAACACTGACTCTATCTCGTGTCCAGGTCAAATGTGTTCAATATATTGGAGATGTGGAGCCAGTAAATGGAAGCTTCAACTTTAAAATACACAATGTGTGGCTGTTCACCCGACTGACAGTTGCAACCACTTCAACTAAAACTAAGACGTAAAGGTGCTAAACATCATCGTGATAGCTTTGTCATTGTAAGCATGTGAGCATGCTGCCATTAGCATTTAGTATAGCCTCACAGAACTGCTAGTATATGGCTGTACACTCTTTGTCTAGTTAAGAACACGGAAAAGCAGTGGTTTAATATCTCATTTAAATATTCCAGTGTGTATCTTCTCCTCCAACGCTATCTTTTTTTTCCTTGTCATTATATAAGGATGAGGTATAACAGCTCCTTGTATAGTTGTATGGTTGTATGTACAGTAATGTGTGCCTATACGCATAGACTATATGTGTGTGTGTGTGTGTGTGTGTGTGTGTGTGTGTGCACATTTTTTCATGTGAGTGATGGAGAGTTGATTAACAGAGTAGTGAGCGTCTGAAAAAAAAAGAGAAAGAAGCCCATCCTTGGAAAACACAGCGCATGCAAATGCGTTTGTCACTCTGACAGTATGTCTCAATTAAGGCCCGGAAAAGCAGAGGAGAGTCGGTCTGAGCTGCCAGCTTCACTGACCCCCCACCACCCTCCTAACAAACACACATACGCACATTATATCCACACACACTTCCTTAAAGCGTAGCCGAAGAACTGAAAAGAACAAAAGAAGAGATAGGGGAACGCTGAAGGGATGGGGGAAAGAGGAGGCCTTCAGCGGGCGTGACAGCGGGGAGAAACTCTGGGTTTACAGTAAATTGACAAGCGGAGAACCACGGCGTAATGATGAGACCGGCTGGAGCAACTGATGCCAGAGCTAGCCGTAATGACAACAATAATAGCAAACTATGAACACTCAGATCCACATCCACAGACACACATAGACACACACACACAGCCACACACACAGACACACACACACCACACACACACAGACACAGATACACACTACACACATACACACACACACACACACACACAAACACACACACACACACACACACAACACACACACACACACACACACACACACACACACACACACACACACACACCTTGTGCACACACGCGCACACACAGGCACACACACACACACACACACACACACACACACACACGGCTACTGTGGCACACAATGGTTTATCCCGCAGAAAGCACACACATACATTATAGACGCGGAAATATTGTACACACACTCACACTAAACACACAAACAAGTGCTTGTGCAGAAATATATACAATACACAGACAAAGACACCCACACACAAACACACACACACACACACACACACACACACACACACACACACACACACACACACACACACACACACACACACACACACACACACACACACACACACACACACACACACACACACACACACACACACACACACACACACACACACACACACACACACACACACACACACACACACACACACACACACACACACACACACGTACACACACATTTACGGCTGATGGCTACCGTGCCACAACTTTACTGGAGCATGGTTTATCTTGGAGAAAGCACACACACACACACGTAGAAAACATACCACAAACAGTGAAAAACACACAGAATACACACACATGACGTACAGGTAAACTTTGGACACACTCACACCAAACACAACAAGTACATACATAAAAATGGAATTGGACTTACACATTATGTGCGTTGGCCAACAGCTGAGCACATTTCCACAAATAACACGCACTCATAAATGTATTGTAAAATGTATTTCCCCCTTCACAAACACACAGCTATAGTATATACACCCAACGTATACACACTATCACACAGACAGAGTAAGCAGTGATGAACACACTAAAAATCACACATTACTGCAGTCAAAAACATTGCTCTTTCAAGAACTATTACATTTTGAGATTTGTGTCGATTATGCCTCCATAATATGTCTTCTTTCACACTAGTAAAAGTAGAGGACCAAAATGAACAATCCCATGTTTATTTAACAAAACCTTGTCTGTTTGCGTCTGTATATTTCTCCTATACAGTATATCCATCTCTAAAGGCCATTACCTCAACATTGTTTTTTTTCAATACTCTGAACCAGAAATCTCAACTTCTAAAGCATTTCCACAATCATTCTTAGCACAATTATGAAGCTTATTACAGAAGGATTTTGTTAATTTGTTGTTAATTGTCTGATACATGATGTTACAGTAACTCTGTCTTTAGCAAACCCTTAGATTGTTGTTGTTTAAAGAGAGGCAAATGTACACATAATTAGATATGGCAAAATCTGCATATCTATTCACACATTTCTGAAATTGTAATACAAAAATTCATTATTTCAATGTAAATAATTAACTGCCATTCATTCAGATACCTTTAAGTTAAAAATGTCACCCTATTCCCGTGCAATGGATAGGACACGGACACACACACTCTCACTCTCACTCTTGGTTGTCCATCGATTTCGATGATGACGTCCACTTTTAACCTTTTCGTAAAAAAACATTTTAAATAAACAAAAACATACTTCTTCACATACTTACTTTACTTTCCCTATCCTATCATATGGCTACCACAGCCCAAACAGCACAGCCACCTTCAACAGACCCAGGCTCTGTACAAACAAGCTCCAGGTAGTGTCAATGCCGATTCTACCTATCCTATCCTACTACAAGGCTATCACAGCCTAAAAACAGCAACCCACCTTCAACAGACCCAGGCTCTGTACAAACAAGCTCCAGGTAGTGTCAATGCCGATTCTACCTATCCTATCCTACTACAAGGCTATCACAGCCTAAAAACAGCAACGCACCTTCAACAGACCCAGGCTCTGTACAAACAAGCTCCAGGTAGTGTCAATGCCGATTCTACCTATCCTATCCTACTACAAGGCTATCACAGCCTAAAAACAGCAACGCACCTTCAACAGACCCAGGCTCTGTACAAACAAGCTCCAGGTAGTGTCAATGCCGATTCTACAGATCCTATCACATGGCTAACACAGCCTAAAAATAGCATAGCCACCTTCAACAGACCCAGGCTCCGTACTAGTAAGCTCCAGGTAGTGACAATGCCCATAATACCCATCCCCATTTTTCCACATCTATCTATGAGATTTAATGTGGCTATACAACCCAATCCTAGACCTACATAACCTCTGACAAGTAGGACATGTAAATGTGTCAGTAGACACCATGGGCTCCACAGGAGTTTTCCTCCTGTCCCTCTTCTGCTGTCTCCTGGCTGTCCTGTCCTCCTCCAGCCTACGGGTCCCCTCCTTACACACCTGCCGCCATGTGGTGCGGTCAGCAGCAGTAACTTCCAGGTCCTCAGGGCTGATGTTACATTTCTTCAATGTGGTCTTCATCTGGTCCTTGTAGCGCTTCTTCGGCTCCCCAGCCGAGCGTTGGCCATGACTTAACTGGCCGTACAACACTCTGCGGGGCAGTCGGTCCTGGGGCATTCTCACCACATGTCCAAGCCATCTCAGCTGGTGCTGGGTGACCAGAGCCTCAATACTTCTACAGTTGGTCTTCGCGAAGATTTCAGAATAAGGAATATGATCACGCCAAGTGATGCCCAGGATACGCTGCAGACAGCGCATGTGAAAGTTCTCCAGGGACCTGAGGTGGCGGCTGTAAGTGACCCAAGCCCCACAGCCGTACAGCAGAGTGCTGATACAGACAGCATGGTACACAGACACCTTGGTGTGGAGGTTTAAGTCCTTGTTTTGAAAGACCCGGTGTCGCAGTCTACCAAAGGCAGCAGACGCTTGCCTGATGCGGTTCTGGACCTCTTCATCAATGCTGCAGTCATCGGAGAGCATACTCCCCAGGTATTTAAATGACGGTACCACTGATAGCTGTTCATCAGCAACAGTAAAGACAGGCATAGTGGAAGGGGGGCTGGCACTCCATTGACAAATAACCTCTGTTTTGGTGGTGTTGATGGTTAAACCCATCCTGCTGTATGCTCTGGTTGCAGCATTAAGGACAGACTGGAGCTCTTCTGGAGAGTTAGCAACAAATGCGCAATCATCTCCATATTGCAGTTCAAGGACCCTTTCATCAAGCAGTTTGGTGGTAGCTTGGAATCTCCTGATATTAAAAAGGTTTCCATCAAGTCTGAAGTCTACATGCACACCACTGCTATTCTCAATCTCCTTATGGAGAAGCTGAGTAACACAGAGAAGGAATATGTTAAAGAGCACAGGTGCCAGCACACAGCCCTGCTTGATGCCTGTACGAACAGGGAAAGGAGCAGACTCTTTTCCTCCCATGGTCACTCTAGCAGTCATATCATCATGGAACTGATGGAGGATGTTAACACATTTTTTGGGACAGCCAAACTTTAGGAGGATGTCCCACAAAAGTTCTCTCTGAACAGAGTCAAATGCTTTGGAGAGGTCGACAAAAGCTATAAAAACATCCTGATGTTGTTCCCGGCACTTCTCCTGAAGTTGCCGTGCTGTAAAGATCATGTCGACCGTACTCCTGCTTTTTCTGAAGCCACATTGTGATTCAGGCAGCATTGACTCTGCGATGCTACTGACCAATCTGTTCAACATCACCTTAGCCAGGACCTTACCAGCAACAGCCAGTAGTGAAATACCCCTACTATTGCCACAGATAGCCTTATCACCCTTGTTCTTATAAATTGTGACAATGTTGGCATCTTTCCATTGTTGAGGAATTTTCTCTTCAGTTCAGACTTCAGTGATATACTGATAAAGAGTTTTAGTACATTGGAATCCTCCCTGCTTAAGGAGCTCAGCTGGGATCTTGTCATTTCCAGGAGACTTGTTGTTCCTGAGGGCTGACTGAACCTCCGAAAAGCTTGGTGGCTGATTAAGAGTGTCAATTTGGAGGCGATCAGGCAATTCTTCTAAAACAGTGAGGTCCACATCAGCCTCCTGATTAAGGAGACAATCAAAATGATCGGCCCACCTCAACAGAATGTCATTTTGATCTTTCAAAAGTGTCAGACCGTCTGCTGACTTCAAAGGAGTAATAGAGCGATTTGTTGGGCCATATATAGTTTTTAAAGCATTGTAAAAATTATGCATGTCATTTATATTGGCATAATACTGAATTTATTCAGCCTTTTTCACCCACCACTCGTTCTTTGCGATCCGAGTGGTCCTCTGAACTTCCTGCCTTGCTTTCTTCCATTGCTCCCTTGCAATACTGCAGGATGGATTTCTGAGGGCTTTACGATGCAATCTATGCATATTCTCAAGCATGTCATGGATGGTGTCAGACTTTTCATCAAACCAATCTTGGTGATTCTTCCTCTTAAAGCCGACTGTTTGGGCTGCTGCGTCATAGAGAGCAGAGCTAATGGAGGTCCACTTCTGCTCCAAAGTTTCTGACTTTACTGACAACTCCATGTCCTTCAGTTTCCCAGCAACAGAGCTACGGAAACCATTTCTGACATGTTCGTTCTGAAGGCGGGTGCAATTCAGCTGCCTCCTGTTACTTCCGCTTCGCCGCATGGGAGGGCGAACTGTCATGCGTATCTTAGCCACAATCATACGATGATCTGTCCAGCAGTCTGCACCCCTCATGGCACGGGTGATGATTACATCACTGATGTCACATCGTCTAACAATGACATAGTCAATCAGGTGCCAGTGTTTTGAGCGGGGGTGCATCCATGAGGTTTTGTATTTGTTCTTCTGTTGGAAAAGTGTATTTGTTATTGTTAAGTTGTGCTCAGAGCACAGAGTGAGTAGTCTCATGCCATTTGCATTAATCTGACCAATACCATGTTTGCCAAGTACTCCATCCCATACCCTGTCGTTCTGTCCCACTCGAGCATTAAAGTCCCCAAGCAAAATAATCTTATCAGTCTTAGGGATCCGACCAAGAACTTCGTCAAGGGA
Organism: Ammodytes dubius; assembly: GCA_026122265.1. Taxonomy (NCBI): domain Eukaryota; kingdom Metazoa; phylum Chordata; class Actinopteri; order Uranoscopiformes; family Ammodytidae; genus Ammodytes; species Ammodytes dubius. The sequence goes on from CM047507.1 coordinate 6,376,490, forward strand.
CTGGTAAAACTTATCCTTGTCTGCATTCTCAGATGGGAGGGTTGGTGCATAAGCACTAACAAGTGTGGCAAAACGATTTTTGACAAGGGGGATACGGAGGGTCATAAGCCTTTCACTAATGCCAACAGGTGTTTCAGTGAGTCTTGGCAGTAAACTGTTCTTAATGGCTAAGCCCACACCATGCTGATGCTGACCACCTGAGGGGTAGCCTTTCCAAAAGAGTGTGTAGCCCATCCCTTCCTCTGTTAAGGATCCATCATCCAGGAGCCTAGTCTCACTCAAAGCGGCAATGTCTATATCATAGCGCTTGAGCTCAGCAGCAACTAATGCTGTTCTTCTATGGGGTCTGTCAGTACCTATTGTATCAAGGAGAGTCCGTACGTTCCATGTAGCCAGTTTCAAAGTGCAAGTCATTTTTTCATTTGTTTTTGTTTTTCTACCGCAGAGGTGGAATGACCTAACAGGAGCGGTAACCTGTTCAGGCGCATATTGAGTGGGCATTTTTTAGGCCACCTTTTCTAGGCCCTTCCCCATTAGGGGTGAGCAGTGTGGTCCCTGAATAGGGCTGCTCAGTCGTACAGGGGTCTGCCGAAAACAGCTGCCACTCGTCCCAGCTGCTAGCGACCTTTAGCCTGTACCGCTGACGTGTAGGGTTCTGACTAGAAGCTCCCAGTCCATTCATACCTGCCCCCGTTATCAGACGCCCCATCGCCGCCAGACTTCAACCAAAATAAGGTAGATACACCTAGGTCAAAAGTGGATACCTGCGCATGGAATTTTAAAGTGTAAAAGGGGGTGCGCCTTCCCCAGTAGCACTATCTTCGCCAGGAAGAGGTAAACCTAGTGGCATGGGTGGTCCCAAGACAACCAGTCCCCATCCTGACTGCAGGAGGCTGCCGGGTCCTTGATATGTTAAGGCCCGCCTATTGTGCACCGCCAGCACACTGCTTTTCTGTCAGGGTTTGCTCCCTTAGCATTTGCCTAAAGAGGCTGACCCACAATGCAGTGGAGCTATATCCATAGCAGGGTGTGTGTATTCCTGGAACTTCCAACAAACAGCTGCTTTTATAATGATTTATTTTACATTGACCCTTTCATATATTACTTTCAATATAAAAAAAAAAGAAAAAAAAATGCAGCCTTTTTTTATTTTTTATTTACCTGTTCTGCACTTTTCTGATGTAAGAACTGACATGACTACATGAACTATATTCTATTCTATTCTTGTGATCACCATGGACATGTGATTCTGTTTTTGTTTTGTTCTGAAATATTTAGAATGTTCAAATCAAATTTTCTTTTAGTATCCTGATTGCCATGGTAACATACTTTAACCTATAGAGACAGTGCATGAAATAGGCCACGCCCATCTTGGGGGAAAACATTGAACAGCGCTCCATCCACTTTGTATTGAAGGAGACCTGTCTTCTGCAAACAAACTTAATTAAAATGTAATCGAACATCCGTTTAAGAAAAAAACGTTACTTTCTTGAAAGCCACGACTCTTGTTTGTCTATATGAGCTGTTTTTGTGAAAAATAATTGAGTAGTTTTCAATATTGAGGTGTTTTTGTCCGGTCGGACCGGGTCGGACCCATCGTGGGGGAGACCGTTGAAAACCGTTTCCATTCACTTTGTATTGAAGGAGACCTGTCTTCTGCAAACAAACTTACTTAAAATGTAATCGAACATCCATTTAAGAAAACAACGTTACTTTCTTTAAAGCCACGACTCTTGTCTGTCCATACGAGCTGTTTTTGTGAAAAATTATTGAGTAATTTTCAATATTGAGGTGTTTTTTCCCGTCCGTGAGGGTTAGCCTATGGTTAGCCTACAGCAGAAGGCTAACATTAGCCTAGCATTCAGCTAACATTAGCCTAGCATTCAGCATACATTAGTCAAGAGTTTTGTCTCGATATTGAAAATTACTCAATACTTTTTCACCAAAACAGCTCGTATAGACAGACAAGAGTCGTGGCTTTAAAGAAAATAACGTGTATTTGTGAAAGTCATGTCGTATTACGTTTTTTATTAAGTTTGTTTGCCGAATACGGGTAGCATTCAATATAAAGTGAATGGAGCGCTGTGAATTGTTTTCCCCCACGATGGGCGTGGCCTCAGATTATGACGCGTTATGCACTGTCTCTATAGAGACAGTGCATGAAATAGGCCACGCCCATCGTGGGGGAAAACATTGAACAGCGCTCCATCCACTTTGTATTGAAGGAGACCTGTCTTCTGCAAACAAACTTAATTAAAATTTAATCTAACATCCATTTAAGAAAAAAACGTTACTTTCTTGAAAGCCACGACTCTTGTTTGTCTATATGAGCTGTTTTTGTGAAAAATAATTGAGTAGTTTTCAATATTGAGGTGTTTTTGTCCGGTCGGACCGGCTCGGACCCATCGTGGGGGAAACCGTTGAAAACCGTTCCATTCACTTTGTATTGAAAATACCTGTCTTCTGCAAACAAACTTAATTAAAACGTAATCGAACATCCATTTAACAAGAACACGTTACTTTCTTTAAAGCCACGACTCTTGTCTGTCCATACGAGCTGTTTTTGTGAAAAATTATTGAGTAATTTTCAATATTGAGGTGTTTTTTTCCCGTCCGTGAGGGTTAGCCTATGGTTAGCCTACAGCAGAAGGCTAACATTAGCCTAGCATTCAGCATACATTAGTTAAGAGTTTTGTCTCGATATTGAAAATTACTCGATACTTTTTCACCAAAACAGCTCGTATAGACAGGCAAGAGCCGTGGCTTTAAAGAAAGTAACGTGTATTTGTGAAAGGCATGTCGTATTACGTTTTTATTAAGTTTGTTTGCCGAATACGGGTGTCATTCAATACAAAGTGAATGGAGCGCTGTGTATTGTTTTCCCCCACGATGGGCGTGGCCTCAGATTATGACGCGTTATGCACTGTCTCTATGAATGAAAAGTTTGAAAAATGCCTTTTTTAACAAATATAATGCTTTTATAATATTCAATTAAAGGGTAACTACACCCCCTGTTTGAGCATACTGCACGATTTTGAAAAATGCTTTCAGACCATGGATTCTGAATTCTGTTTTAGAACCATTGTTTTTAAACATTCCGACATCAGCCGGCCGACTTTCGGGAGGGAGGGGGCCGCGCGGTGTCTGTGAAGGAGGGGGCTAGCTGCTAGCTGTCACTCAGGAAGATCTGAATGACATGACTTTCTTGAAAAATCGAGTGACACAAAGTGTAACGGCACTGTCGCTACACAGTGAGCTCATATCATGGCTCATATGCCACACAGATGGGTCGTCTGAGGTGGAGGACTTTCTTATTCTAAATTGTTTGCGGGTGTCTCTATCGTAGTGTTAGGAGACAGAGTAGCGCAAGTGAGCTAGCGGCAGTGTGTGTGTGTGTGTGAGCGAGGAGAGCGAGCGGTAGCGTGTGTCAATAAAGTGAAGCAATGAACGAGTCCGGGTCTGCGTGTGTGTGTGTGTGTGGTGTGTGTGTGTGTGTGTGTGTGTGCGTGCGCACAAGCGAGATAATGCAGACACACTGCCGGTAGAAGTTAAGGGTGTTAACCCCCGAAATAACATCCTTGGAGGGACTGTATAACAGTAGTAGCTCATGGACTAGCCATCGACCTGTAAAGAGCGTGACCGGCTTTGCGGCGACGTGATGACGTACATTAAAGGGGCAGTGTGTAATATGACATCATCAAGAAAGTTCTACAAAGTTCTAGAATGCAACGCTCCCTGGGTAACCCCAACCCTTTTGAATAATAACAGAAGCTACAGTGGCCTTCAAGGACAAGAACAATTCTACATTTTAAACAATGCACCTGATGACATTCCAACTATGACGCTTCCAACATGGCAGCGCCAAGGCCTTGGTCCAAAGTATGGAGAAATATGGACATATATGAGACTCTTTCTAAGGGAAAAAATAATAATTAGAAAAAAAAAATTCAGCTATTATGCACTAAATTAAACGTATTTATGGATATTAAAATCATTTTCTACAAAATCTGCTAGGAAATAAAACCCAAAATTCTACACACTGCAGGTTTAAGACACAATGTACGTCATTTTTCGAACCCGAAGGAAAAAGTTAGTTTCAAATCTTAGTAAAGTTCTAAAATGATTTACAATACAAAACATTTCTTAAATTGCCGATATTTAACATATTGCAATTTTTTTCAATATTAACACCAGCATATATGTGTTCCTTCACAACATAGTGATTTAATTCAGCTTCTATCTCAAAAAACAAGTAAAAGGGTGCAGTTACACTTTAAAATAATAATAATTATGTATATATTATGTAATTATGTATATGTATATGTAAAAAACTCCTGAAAATTATGTTTATGGCTAGGATTATGATACAATATTACTTAATTTACTCTGTAAATACAGAAGATGTCAGTCTCACTGAGACAACATACTCATATTCATCACAGACTATAATCCGACAAAATATTCCACCGTTTTGGATGCCGTTTGATAATTATCTTCTGTACATATTCATACATCTATTTAAACAAGTTTCATCCAAAAAAATGTAACTTTTAACTAATATTATCACTAAATTATCACTAAATTGAAAGGGAGCCAAACTTATCTGCTGCTTGCTTCTTGGAGTTCCGGAACACACACACACACACACACACACACACACACACACACACACACACACACACACACACACACACACACACACACACACACACACACACACACACACACACACACACACACACACAAAACGATTAACAGCTACATTTCAATTGTGTGTGTATAGCTACACACGCACACCAACACTAACTAACACCCTCCCCAGCAGCGCCACTCTAGCGGGGAAGCTGACGGCGAGCGGAAGGCTTCTGATGGCTGATGTGGCGGTTGCTAGCTGGGTAGCCGTTTAATTAATCTCCTGACAGACAGAGGCCTGAGAGAGAGAGAGAGATAGAGAGAGTGTGTGTATGTGTGCATGTGAGAGAGCTAGAGAAAGAAAGAGATAGAGAGCGTGAGGTTGAGAGAGAGACAGAGCATAAGGAAAAATAAAGATGGAGACAGAAAGCAGCGACAGCCACACACAAAGGCGCTGTCTGTCTTCCTGTCAGCCCCCAGGACACATCAGAAGACACCACACACTGCAGGAGACTCCAGCAATCTGCCACACGCACGCCGGATCTCACACAGGCCCGTCCGTCTCTGGCTCAGCGGAAACAGTCCCAACCAAGTCTGGCTTTATAGAATATATGGAGCGTAGGAAGGAAGGAAGGGATGGCTTGGGATGGGTTGAAGTTTGAAAGGTTGGCTGAATGACTGTGTGTGTGCAGTGAGTTGCGGGAGGATCCATGAAGATCACATTTCCATTGTTGTAACCATTCTACATGTAGGGGAGAACGGGGTAATGTGATACACTTTTTGCATTTGCTTCCCTCTAAGGGAGCTAAAATGATTTATCAGTCAAATGTACACATTTCCCATTAATTCACGATGTTTCCTAGAAAAGGGCATTAGCAGAATTTATTCATGACAAAGGGCAGTGAAAATCAGATTGTTTAAAAAAAAGTTGTCTTGTGTCTCAGTTTACCCCAGCTGTGGGGTAAACTGAGACAGACCAGAGAAATAAAGGGGGTAAACTGATCCACTTACTTTTTCCACTCTGAAACTACCATAACAACAAATATTGTAACAGTTACAATCCTGACAGCTAGCTTGAAAACCAAATATTCCAAAACTAATGTCAGACGAGCAACAGAATCATGGGGTTTAGAAAAACATTTTCTAAACACTTGAAAGTAACTCTGATCAAGTACACCATATAATTCATATTCAATAATTAACATTCAAATGACAGATATAACCAGTTAGAATAAAACACAGTCTGGGGGTCAGAACACAGGACCCTTAGAGCCAGCTAGTGTCTGGGGGTCAGAGCAAAGAATAATCAGAACCAGCTAGAACAGCCTGGGACCCAGCTGTCATTTTCCATCTTTTGAGTATTTGATTAATATTTTTCTGCACTTGTTTTATTGGGATCATTCATTGAATAAAGACATATTACTTCGAGTCTATTGGTGTTAAAGGTCACTCTCCTGTCCCCCACCAAACCATGCCCTTGCTGACACCCCTTCAACCATCAACCCCCACCTCCAGCCCACATTGTCTTTTGTCTTATTCAAACTAGTCTCCTTGCTACCTCAAACATAATGGATTCATTAAAAGAGGGCACAGACACTGTCTCACTTTACCCCACAGCATTTGTCTCACTTTACCCCACTGCCACAATTTGAAAATAAAATTACCTCTCTCAGCAATTCAGGCTAATCTTCAGTTATCATCATCATCACTTGGTTTCATATGTTGGTAGTTCATCAACATGTATCATAGAAGTTTTTCTACCTGAATCAATTTGCTTTGGCACAACAATCGATTAAGTTGACAGCAAGAACATTTACTTTTAAATGCAAAAAATAAATTTTTGTGAAAAAAACATGCTTACAACATCACCATGAGGTCCTCTCTTTCATGGCCAAGGGGAAATGAGAGGGGCTTGAAAACGTATATCTCACATGACCAAAAATGTGTTCCATTGCCTAGATACAGGGGGTGTCTCACATTACCCGATGGCTCACATTCCCCCGTTCTCCCCTACAACTGCTTAAATGTTTCAATGGTTTCGTCTCTTTTTATCAGCTTGTTGTGTATGTGATGTATTTGCATCGCACATTGCGTTTGTGTTGTTGTTCTGGCTTTACATTGTTTTGTTTGACCGGACGTCATTGTAAATGAGTGTCACCACTTGACACTCTCTCCAGTATAAATAAAGGTTCAATGGAATGAGATGAAATGTTTGAAAAAAGGAGAGAACCTTTGAACTTGAAGTCTGTAATGCAAATCTATAAGGTTGGGTAATATCAGCAGATATAAACATCAATAGAATCTGACTATAGCTTTGTTATGTCCTGTATAGTGTTGACTGGAGCCAGTGTGTGCCCATGTGATATGATATGACATGAATATATCTAGGAAGGAGGTAACACAATGTTTAACAGCCTTAAACCAGGACATGCGTCTCAAACTGTGGAAAATGCCGAAAAAGGCAGAAAAAACTCCAGTGGGAATATTCTGAATAAAACAAAATCGTAAAACTCCACATTTCTTTATGCGATTATTGCTTATACTCTGAATATGATATTATAGTGATAAAGGTGAGCATGGATATGTCTTAGTCAGAATATGATCTTAACCCGGTTAATCAGATTATTGCTGTGCATAAACGTGCAAGATTTCCCTTCGATTTAAAGAGTACATTGGCCCTTTATGAATATTAGTCTCACTATGCAGTGTGTGTGTGTGTGTGTGTGAACTGTTATGCTACATGTATGGGCCTGCCCTGCACATGATTTAGGCTGTGCTTACCTGAGTATGGCGGCGGATGAGTCTGTGGTCCCTTGGCCCAGTAACAAGGCTAATTGGGTGTAAAGGGATGGGTTTGTGTGTGTGTGTGGTGTGTGTGTGTGTGACTCTGCGCTACGGCATCAGCTGCACCTGATCTGGCTGCTTGATTAAGCTGTGTAATCTCCCCTGCATGAAACAACAGCTGACCAGCAACTCTCCGGGGGGGGAGTTGCACACACACACACACACACACACACACACACACACACACACACACACACACACACACACACACACACACACACACACACACACACACACACACACAACACACACACACACACACACACACACACACACACACACACACCTGTGCTGGTGGCCATGACAGCAGGCACCTTACGTTCCCCGAGGACGGCACTCTCCCTCAAACACCTGCTATCTACACCTCCCCTGTCTCAAAGGTGAGGTCTCACAACAGGAGCACAGTTGAACGAACCAGAGGTGTTTTTTTTTCCCTCTCTTTCTCTCCCAGTATAGAGGATTCAGAATCACAGCTGTGACTGTGGGAACATGACAAAACTAATCCTGAAATTGTCCTGGAGATATTTGATCTACACTGGGTTCCCCCTTGTCGCAGCATCTACTTATCTTTTGCACTAATCCTCAGAAAATAAGTTAATTATAGGTGTTTTCCACCACAGCAATACTGGTAGCAAACCAGCTGTAGCCACCTGTAACAACCCATTGGGTGTGTGTGTGTGTGTGTGTGTGTGTGTGTGTGTGTGTGTGTGTGTGTGTGTGTGTGTGTGTGTGTGTGTGTGTGTGTGTATCGTATGTGTGTGTGTGTGTGCTGTGTGTGTGTGTGTGTGTTTCTGTGTATAGTACATATTAAAATATAATTTGATTGACCTACTATCTGCTACTTACACATTGTACAAACCACTGCAAATTATTTTAAAACATTTTATACTCTGAAGGTGGCCAGGACAAACCAGGCCTGTGACCTTGTGTGTATGCCAATAATGTGCAATAGTCTGTTCATAAATACAGCTATGTATGCTGACCAAGTGCAACCTTGCAAACACACACACCCACCCCACCCACCACACACCACACACCCACACACACACACACCCACACACACACACACACACACACACACACACACACACACACACACACACACACCACACACACACACACACACACACACACACACACACACACACACACACACACACACACACACACACACACACACACACACACACCACACACACACACACACACACACACACAACACACACACACACACACAAACACACACACAACACACACCCACACCACACACACACACAACACACACACACACAACACACACAACACACTGCATAGTGAGACCAATATTTATATTATTTATATATGTATATATTAAGTATGTTTGCGCAAAACAAGTGTTACAGGGCGCAGTGCAATATTAACACTTTAACACTTAAGCATTTATGGTCTGTCATGAGCCATATTGTTTATTCTACAATTCTATGGTACTTTTTCTATACTTAATATGTTCCGAATTACAGTATGTGTTTAACTTCTGCTCTACCACTATTCTCTTTTTTCTCCTTCTATATTTATCTTGAAGATGATAAAATACTGGGATGGCCATAAAGAAAAGGGACAATTATAAAACTCTACAAATAAAAAATTAGTAAGAGTAAAAGTTTGCCGGGCATGAATCTGACAAATATTTAGTAATTTTGTAAAATAATGGATTGATATCACTGGTTTTTAGTAGTTGTATTTGATCCATTGATTTCTATATGTTGATTTGATGTGGGTGTGTATCATTTTCTTTTGTGCCGATTGTTATTTAAATTTTTTAAAATTTTACCATAAATGTTTTGTTTAAATCCTTCAGCATCCTTCATCCTTTTGTTTGTTCTCACCTCATCACGATATTCCTGTAATTCAATGTGTTTGGATGCATGAAAAGCCTATTTAAGTCACAATATCATTTTAGAAAACTTTCTCATTTCTTTGCACCATTTTATGAGGCTTAAAATCCTTTTTAACATTAGAGTAATTCTGGAAGTTATTTATACACAATGCACATGGATAGTTTGCTGTATGTCAGCTTGAGTGACTCCCCAGGGGCCGGTTTCCCGACAACGTCATCTCTTAGCGCTACGAAGACTCCTACGAAGACTCCTACGTTATGACTTACCAAAGTTGTTTACCTCTGTAGTCGTGGTTCCCGAACCGTGTCTTAGGAGAAGCACTCCTTACGTCGTTCGTACACTGCTGAAATCGGTTGCTCCGAGTTCGATTATCCATTTCCTGCTCATTTCATGCGCAGCTGCATCTGTATGCTGTCTAATCAAATCTACCCGTGCATTTCTAGTGTAATATAAAGTCATGAATTAGTTTGTTGAATCATCATCTGTGTTTTGGAACTCTTGTTTTATAATCTAAGTATCTTTAAGAACACTAATCACGTTACTTGGTGGGTCAGTAATGAAACTGAAAGTAGATATAATATCGCCAATAGCCTATATAAATAAAAACAGACGGCCCAAACAGCGTCCAAATGAGCTAAAATCCTAAATACAATAAACAGTAACATGGCACACTTATTTTAAGGTAAGCTCTAATTGATTATTCATTACTTTTTTCGCACGTTTACATGTTTTGAGGCGGAGGATCCGACGCACTCTGCCCGGGCTCAGCTGACAGCTGAGAGCCGGTGTGGAACACAGTGCGGAGGTTCTAGTGTTAACCATGTCGAACATACTACCATAGCCTATACCAATTTAAAAAAAGATATAGAAAATATAGAAACAGCGGAGGAGATGAAGATTGTTTACAGCAATTATTTTCATCATGAATGACTTGTGGCAGTTCCATGCGCAACAGGGATGTCACTCTTGTCCGTTTTACGCATGGTGCTTTACAGAAGGAAATGTGGGGGTTTGTATCTCTGGCGATGCCACAGCGATCGCAGGGACTTTCACTTGTGTCATTAAACTTATAAATCTGACTGTATTTCATATCACAGGGATACAGCGATGACTGTAGCCTATTTAATAACAAACTGATAAAAACGATCCGACTGTAGGCTATAGTGTATCACGTATAAAGTATTTTCATATTGAGGGACATCGCATCCATTCAGTTAATGCTGATTGTCAAGTCAGTTAGATGACTAAAAAGTAGGCTACTTGTTCATATATTTTGAACACTTTGTGAATCAGAGTTAATGGTATTCTGCTAAAATATATAATAGCCTAAGCCTACTTTAAATATACGTGATATACACTATACAGTTGGATCGTTTTTAACAGTTTGTTATTAAATACAGTCATCGCTGTGTCCGTTTGATATGAAATACAGTCAGATTTATTAGTTAAATGACACAAGTGAGAGCTGAAACATCCATACGGTAGAGCTAAGAAGGCTCTGCGGGCGCTCCAGACCAACCTTACCAACGTATGACGTACGAAAGAGATTCGTAGCAAAGAAGGTTTCGGGAAACAGGCGAAACGTTAAGTAGGAACTCTACGTAGGGGTTACGAATGACGTAGCGTTAAGAAGGCTCTAAGAAGGCTTCGGGAAACCGGCCCCAGATCCCTGACTTTATTTGAATGGGTTTATCCAAAGTGACTAGAAAATGACAGTGTGGTTATTGGATGAAATGTGTGAGTGATCTTAATATAAAGAGGGATTTTCCTCATGCCAATGCCATGTACTTTACCAGAAGTACAGGTCAGCTTGACCGTCCACTACACTTGCTTCTGCTTACAGTTTATTGCCGACAGATCATAAAGCGCCAAATAAACAAAATGTATCATAAGAGTCGGGTTGCTTATATCTTTCTAAAAAAAAAAGGCAAAATTATGAGAATTGCATAAGCTATTTCCTACTCAAATATACAACACAGCAAACCTGCCGTAGAAATGTGCTGTGGACATTCTCATGTATAAAGCTTCAGATTTCTGAAGGATTCTTTCCAGATTATTCAAACATCACAGCATACACAACCCCACTGGAAGTATTTTACACACACACACGCATACACGCAACACACAACACACACACACACACACACACACACACACACACCACACACACACACACAACACACACACACACACAACACACACACACACAACACACACACACACACACACACACACACACACACACACACACACACACACACACAACACACACACACACACACACACACACCAACACACACACACACACACACACGACTCCAATAACTTCCCTTCCCCTGGCAGCGTGCTATGGGAGCTGGTCAGCGGCGTGTCAGTCAATTGATCGAGCCCAGAGAAGAGGAGGATGAGGGAGGAGGTGGAGAAAGGAAGGAGCCGCGGGCCATGAGCAGCGGAGGAGGTGAAGACCTATTGGAAATCAGTTCCACCACGAGGCATTTCTAGCCCCCATAACACGCGCACCAGACAGCTGCCACGTACAGTACAGCCCCCCCCCCCCTCCATCGCACACTAAGGGGAGGGAGAATCTTAACCATGCATCGCCTACACCGGCAGCAGTCGAGATTCTGTTCACTTCTTCATTGATCTCATCCTGTGTGACTAGAGATGCATCCAGCTCTATTCTTTTGAAAGGAATGGTGGAGACATATTCCTAAATGTATAAACAGTATATATATTATCCTTTATTTAAACAGGTTGTCCAATTGAGATCGAAATTGTCTTTTTTCACATGGAGACCTGTGTACAATACAAGATTACAAAACAGAAACACATACAATCAATACAGTGTGACACACACTACTTCACAGACAATGGTTTTACAATCAACTAAACAAAGCAATTACATGTCTGTTAGTATAATGACATACCATTTAAAATGGTCAAGTGACAGAAGAGAGCCTTTAACTTCATTCAAGGGTGAATGAATCACAATGTCTATGCATTTACAACACACTGTCTGTTTTAAGTAGCTACTGCAGACCATCATACAAACCATATGTTAAGATGTTTGACAGACACATATTTGAAAAAAATCATTGAATGACTTTTAGCATGCTATACAAATCATCCTGTAAGTGTCTTCAAACATGGTGGACTCCACTGAACAACTGCAGTTAACTTCATGTCTGTTTTTAACTGTTGTCAATGCACAGTGTCGCTTCAAATCAATCTACACTCCTAGAATGGTAATGGTACTTTGACATCAATGCATCTGGGTAATTACCCATCGTTCACTGCTTCACTATATTCAAAAATCTACCTTAAAGGTCATGCAGGTTGAGTCAGATTCGTTGCTTTAATATAAACCCAGATTCAGAAAAGCTGTCTTTATTTGTATATTATATATATTTAATAAATAAAAACT
>CM047507.1:6394266-6434266 GCA_026122265.1 Ammodytes dubius
GGCACTTCAGGGTGCCAGAAGGGCCATTTTCCTCCATATCTCTCTATCATTCTATCAGTTTTTCTGTCCTGGAAATAGAGGTTGGTAGCTGAGATAGGAGAGAGGTAGCACTCAATTAGGCTTCCCATATCCTTTAACACAAGTAATGGTTCGTTCTCCATATACCGGGGGAAAGATACAGGGAGAACCCAATGCTGGCTGGATGGATGTATGCAGGGCCGGTCCCCCTGGCGAAGGCGGGCTCATCCCAGCCCATTGTTCTCTATCAGTGGACAAGGCTGATTCCTGTAATTAGCTGTCAGCGCAGAGCCCTCAGCAGCTTAGTGCTGTCCGCTCAAATCAAACTAATGAAATGCAATCCGCTCAAATGTCCTGGATGCATATCTGTAACAGGCCCGCGCACACGAGAGGGGAGGCAAGGGGGGGGGGGGGGGGGGGGGGTCTATGCCACGGCAGGGAAACATCCCCCCCCCTTTTTGCCAAACTTAGGATTCAAATCCACGCTCATTAATCCGTTAATTCAGCCCATTTTTGACAGCCAATTAATGCGGATGAGGAGTGGGTGATCGGGGGGCAGGACAGGAGGTGCCTGAGCACGGTAGAGAGGACCAGGCGTAAAGGGGGTTAAGGGGGCTCGCGGACCCAAAGTATCACTCAAGCAGTTCCCATATCTCCCTAGTGGTTCTGGCAAACCAACAAGCCTGGCTGGAGTAAAGAATTCCTCCAGCACAACAGCAGCATACACATACACACACATGGATTATCTTATGTTTGAGACCATGGAAGATACTTTGGATTTGTTTTTCCTCAAGAGAAAAAAAATAGCAGACCGTTCCGATAAAGCAGAACGCGGCGCTGCCAAGATTGTTTATGCTAAATTAGACAATTTAACGTTAGACTTGTCTTGTGGTAAAAACGTCACCAGAATCATGGAGGTAATATGTATATTTGTTGTGTGTACATTTTCACACCAGGCGAACAACTTTTCCACCTCTCTGGCTGTATTTACATGCAAGTGACAATGCAATTATTTGTAAGACTCTACATAAGACACTGTAAAGGGTATGCTTCTACTAAGAATACAGTTGTTTCAGGAAGTTATCAGGAGAAAATTGAGATGAACTTGCACAAGCAGCACATTTAAATTTAAACAAGCAGTGTGCGAGCAGCTTCGAGTACCCTGCAAAAAAGCGCTATATAAATACTATCAATTATTATTATTATTAAAGTACACACACACACACACACACACACACACACACACACACACACACACACACACACACACACACACACACACACACACACACACACACACACACACACACACACACACACACACACACACACACACACACACACACACACACACCTATACACCATTAATAACATCAGTTAACATAATGTAATATAGATTTATTTGGCGTATGTACTTGCTTTGTTGCATGGTTGAAATTTTTTCTAACATTTTGTTTGATAACTCAGGGTCGTAATTCAAATCTACAGAATTTTGCCATGATGAATTCTTGTGTAAAAAAGTTGGAACACTGCCATGCATATGTTGATTTTTAATGCTTAAAATATATTACTGCATATGCCAGGATATCATTTGAAACCAATGTATTTATTGGATCTGACCGAAATAGTTTTTTTTTTGTGTTTTTGTTAGTGTGTATGCGAACAGAGGACACAAATCTAAGACGCTATGTTTAGCTGCTCTTTAAACAGGTTTACAGTTACAGTGTGAGTGGTGCATTCTCTCTACACAGTGTCCTCTTACCATCCTAACTGTTGTCCATCCTGACCAGAGAAGTGAAGAGTTGATATTAATGTCCAGACGCTTATGGATGATGCCTTCAAGCGTTACAATTATACTGCATTAGTAATAGAATAATATTCAGAGAAATAATAAGCTGTGTAAGTTGAGGTGGGCCCTAAATGCCCTTTGTGTATTTCAGACAAGGTTACCCAGGACCGATGCAATATGCAACCTGACCAACAAATGACTTTCATTAAAAAAAAAAACGAAATAATAATATAAATTCCACTGCATGTTTTAAGGGTGAAAAAAACATTACTGTATATTTGTATTTAAAATGTACAGGTTAGAAATGTGTTATATTAGTATTCAAATTCATAGGAAATACATTTTGATATCAGCCACCACAGGTAAATTGAGCAGAGGACATTTTCCTGGCACATATAGAATGGATTTTTGTCAACTATGAATTCTGTATTCATTAAAATTAATTGCTATTTTTTATAAGGTTGTGCACTATAGTTAAACAGACATAGCAAAAAAAAATATTATTTTGTTGGACAGGACAATGACCAATTTCTTTACAATTTTGTATCTATGGCAAACTGACTATACATATACATCATACATTCTTTATTTCATGTAGTGTAAAACTGAAGTCACTAAACTGTTAGAACTGAAGATTTTTTAGATGGCATTGAAGCTTGCTTGGATGCTATGCAGGAGTGGTGCAAAGCTTTACAAGGGTTATGTGTAACTCTGCTCTTGAATCTAAATGGCTTGTGCTGACTCATGTTTATGAATGCCGGTGAAATGAGAGTGTTTTGCTTGTCTGTTGTCTGTTGTTACACTGCGCTCGCTGACTGACGCAGGTTTCACTTTGTGTTTACACGTCTCACTCACATTGTTTAATTCCCATTTGTTTTGTAAATGCATTTTGCTGCTTGAAATGATGCTGTCACTCACTTCAATCATCTCTCCTCCCTCCATCTCCCCTGTGCCGTTCGGGGCCTGTGTGTGTGTGTTTTCGTGTGTGTGTGTGTGTGTGTTGCATGTGTGCGTGTTTGTGTGCGTGTGTGTGCCCGTGTGTATGTGCGTGTGTTTGTGTATGTGTATGTGTATCAGCCTGTGTGTGTGTGTGTGTGTGTGTGTGTGTGTTTGTGTTTGTTTGTGTGTGTGCATGTGTGTGTTTGTGTCTGTGCATGTGAATTTGTTGCCTCTGTGTGTGTGTGTGTGTGTGTGTGTGTGAGTGTGCCGACCTATCCAACAGGGAACCTGAGATCGTAACACATCCACTAACAGGGGACTCCAAAACTAACAGGGGACATTTTTCAAGTCCCCTCTTGGACATGCTTTAAATCATCTTAAAAACATGTATAATACCTTCTGGTAAATTTTCATAACTTTTGCCAACAGTGGACTTGGAAGTGTGTGAGTGTTAATTTCATATCTGGGACAGCCTCTGCTTGCCCTGGCCTGGCCCATTCACACACGTCGTTTAAACACTCCTCTATTGTCTGAATGGTCTCAGCCCCAGGGAGTCTTTCAGGCTGTGAAGAGCTGTTGACAGGCTACTTACTGAAGACACCAGTCTCTTGAAAATAGATTTGTATTTTGTTTTTGAAACTAAATATATATGTTGAGTGTTAATAAAAGTTTTAAAAAGGACGAAAGATAGATATAAACAAACATGGGAAAAAAGATCAGCAGTAAGATCCTTTATATTCTTGCCAATGTGATTCTCTGTCTACTCTCCACTGTCAGACTACTCATGTGTGGCAGATTAAAAGAGAAAGGTATGTTCTTTGATGATCAATTTGTTTTTTGCAATGAATTAAAATACAGACTATTATTTATTATCAGAACATTTTATAGGTCAAGAACTTTAGAATAGTCCAGTCCCTCAAAATTCCCTTTACTACTAATCTTTATAAGAAGAGGTTTTCAATCAATTTGACAGTGTTCTTGTGTCTTCAATCTATATTTATTTTGTTTATTTCACAATCACAGAGAAAGGTCCACACTTCTACTGTATCTAATGACTGGAGTCCACTGTTGGTTGGGATGGTGCGACTTTCACACTCCATCGTGGATGAATTTAAAAGGAATAAACCAAACTGGATAATTCTTAAGGGGAAAATAATAATGTCAATGTGGTCTAAAATGTCTTATGTGTGTCATACTAATTGACCCTATCTGCAGTACTACATTCTCCAAATGTAACAAAGAGTTAAGGAGATTGTCTCTGGACCATCTCAGACCTGGCTGAACAGCTACCCAAAGCCTGCAGTATGTGAAGACAGTTCAGCTGCCAATTTGGTTCTCTGTCAACTCTCGCCTGTCAGACTATGGGTGACAAATTAAAAGAGAAAGATACGTTCTTTGTATTTTAATTAATTGCAAAAACAGATTGATCATCAGACTATCATTTTACAATAAGAACATTTAGAGGCCTAGACCTTTAGAGTAATTCAGTCCCTCAAGATTCCCTTTAATAATCTTTATAAGAAGAGGTTTTCAATCAATTTGTCAGTGTTCTTGTGTCTTCAATCTACATTTATTTTGTTTATTCCACAATCACAGAGAAAGGTGCACACTTCCACTGTATCTAATGACTGGAGTCCACTGTTGGTTGGGATGGTGCAACTTTCACACTCCATCGTTGATTAATTTAAAAGGAATAAACCAAACTGGATTATTTCTTTATTTTCAAAATTCCCTTTATTAATCTTTATAAGAAGAAGTTTTCAATCAATTTGACAGTGTACTCGTGTCTTCAATCTATATTTATTTTGTTTATTTCACAATCACAGAGAAAGGTCCACACTTCCACTGTATCTAATGACTGGAGTGCACTGTTGGTTGGTATGGTGCGACTTTCACACTCCATCGTGGATGAATGTAAAAGGAAAAAGCCAAACTGGATAATTCTTAAGGGGAAAATAATAATGTCAATGTGGTCTAAAATGTCTTATGTGTGTCATATTAATTGACGCTACCTGCAGTACTACATTCTCCAAATGTAACAAAGAGTTAAGGAGATTGTCTCTGGACCATCTCAGACCTGGCTGAACAGCTACCCAAAAGCCTGCAGTATGTGAAGACAGTTCAGCTGCCAATTTGGTTCTCTGTCAACTCTCTCCTGTCAGACTATGGGTGACAGATTAAAAGAGAAAGATACATTCTTTGTATCTTAATTAATTGCAAAAGCAGATTGATCATCAGACTATCATTTTACAATCAGAACATTTTAGAGGCCTAGACCTTTAGAATAATTCAGTCCCTCAAGATTCCCTTTAATAATCTTTATAAGAAGAGGTTTTCAATCAATTTGACAGTGTTCTTGTGTCTTCAATCTATATTTATTTTGTTTATTTCACAATCACAGAGAAAGGTCCACACTTATACTGTATCTAATGACTGGAGTCCACTGTTGGTTGGGATGGTGCGACTTTCACACTCCATCGTGGATGAATTTAAAAGGAATAAACCAAACTGGATTATTTCTTTATCTTCAAAATTCCCTTTATTAATCTTTATAAGAAGAGGTTTTCAATCAATTTGACAGTGTACTCGTGTCTTCAATCTATATTTATTTTGTTTATTTCACAACCACAGAGAAAGGTCCACACTTCCACTGTAGCTAATGACTGGAGTGCACTGTTGGTTGGTATGGTGCGACTTTCACACTCCATCGTGGATGAATTTAAAAGGAATAAGCCAAACTGGATAATTCTTAAGGGGAAAATAATAATGTCAATGTGGTCTAAAATGTCTTATGTGTGTCATACTAATTGACCCTATCTGCAGTACTACATTCTCCAAATGTAACAAAGAGTTAAGGAGATTGTCTCTGGACCATCTCAGACCTGGCTGAACAGCTACCCAAAGCCTGCAGTATGTGAAGACAGTTCAGCTGCCAATTTGGTTCTCTGTCAACTCTCGCCTGTCAGACTATGGGTGACAAATTAAAAGAGAAAGATACGTTCTTTGTATTTTAATTAATTGCAAATAAAGATTGATCATCAGACTATCATTTTACAATCAGAACATTTTAGAGGCCTAGACCTTTAGAGTAATTAAGTCCCTCAAGATTCCCTTTAATAATCTTTATAAGAAGAGGTTTTCAATCAATTTGTCAGTGTTCTTGTGTCTTCAATCTACATTTATTTTGTTTATTCCACAATCACAGAGAAAGGTGCACATTTCCACTGTATCTAATGACTGGAGTCCACTGTTGGTTGGGATGGTGCGACTTTCACACTCCATCGTTGATGAATTTAAAAGGAATAAACCAAACTGGATTATTTCTTTATCTTCAAAATTCCCTTTATTAATCTTTATAAGAAGAGGTTTTCAATCAATTTGACAGTGTACTCGTGTCTTCAATCTATATTTATTTTGTTTATTTCACAATCACAGAGAAAGGTCCACACTTCCACTGTATCTAATGACTGGAGTGCACTGTTGGTTGGTATGGTGCGACTTTCACACTCCATCGTGGATGAATTTAAAAGGAATAAGCCAAACTGGATAATTCTTAAGGGGAAAATAATAATGTCAATGTGGTCTAAAATGTCTTATGTGTGTCATATTAATTGACCTATCTGCAGTACTACATTCTCCAAATGTAACAAAGAGTTAAGGAGATTGTCTCTGGACCATCTCAGACCTGGCTGAACAGCTACCCAAAAGCCTGCAGTATGTGAAGACAGTTCAGCTGCCAATTTGGTTCTCTGTCAATCTCTCCTGTCAGACTATGGGTGACAGATTAAAAGAGAAAGATACATTCTTTGTATCTTAATTAATTGCAAAAACAGATTGATCATCAGACTATCATTTTACAATCAGAACATTTTAGAGGCCTAGACCTTTAGAGTAATTCAGTCCCTCAAGATTCCCTTTAATAATCTTTATAAGAAGAGGTTTTCAATCAATTTGTCAGTGTTCTTGTGTCTTCAATCTACATTTATTTTGTTTATTTCACAATCACAGAGACCCTGTTTCCACCTGGCATTAACATCTGACTTTTTGAATCTGGTTACAAGTGGACAGCTCTCAGTCTGTGTGTTCCCACTTGTATTTTCAAATGTGACTTCTCTGTCTACTTGTCATCGGATTCCATTTACCCGCGCTGTATTTAAATCAACACGTTCATCATTTCCGTTTGCATTGCTGTTTTTAACCGGTGGGGTTCAAACAAGTAAACATACAGGGCTGTACAGTGCCACAGTTTGAATCGCATTTGCTATAAAAATGCATTACATGCGAAGATAATTACCAGTCTAGGTTGACGAGATAGGCTAGTCTATCTCATTTAGACAATGAGGAGCGATGCACAATACTGCTTAGAGGGCCCTTACATTAACACTCGCCAAATGCGGGAAATATCATGTATAGGTAAAGTATAAAAGTAAAAACTCTTAGGCGAGTAAGTTATTACGCCACTTTGGCTGGTGAAAGATGTGTGCTCGCTGTTTGGCTATTCTAACGTCTGCCTCTGTTAAACTCTTGTCACCGCAACCAGTCCATAGCTTTCACAGTTAAGTTATTCCTTGTGCAAACAGAACGTTTCCTGTACACCTTCACATTAAAAGCCTGTTACTAGCCAAGCGCGAGTTGACCTTTATTTTGAAGCAGATAAGAACAGGAAGTTAGCGCTCCACATGACTGCAGCTTGCATGGCGCCAGAAAAAAAAATCAGCAACTTCCGTGTTATCACAGTTTTACTCGGTGAAATGAAAACAGAGGACAGATAGCTTGTCATTTGCAATACTTTTAACTGGGCGCACACTAAAACCTTTTTTTTCTACGTATTTCCGCTCAGGCAGTGGAGTAGGAGGTCCCTAATGTGGACACAAACCACATTTGTGTTTCCACTACCAAATGAATGTGGACACAAGTGGTCACAAGTGGTCACAAACCACCTCCGAATGTGGTTTTTGTGATCCGATCTCAATGCGTCTTGAGAGTGTTCTCACCTGTAGTTAGAGCTGTATTCATGTGATCGGATCACAAAAACCACATGATGCCAGGTGGAAACAGGGTCAGAGAAAGGTCCACACTTCCACTGTATCTAATGACTGGAGTCCACTGTTGGTTGGGATGGTGCGACTTTCACACTCCATCGTGGATGAATTTAAAAGGAATAAACCAAACTGGATTATTTCTTTATTTTCAAAATTCCCTTTATTAATCTTTATAAGAAGAGGTTTTCAATCAATTTGACAGTGTACTCGTGTCTTCAATCTATATTTATTTTGTTTATTTCACAATCACAGAGAAAGGTAGTTAAGCCAACATTTACGTTTGGATTGGATGCAACCTATTATTTTAGATTTCTTAAAGTTTAATACCTTGTTAAGTGACTTTTTCTGAGTTGATTGTATTAAAGGATTTGATTTCCAACTAAAGTAAAATGTTGATTGTACTCAACCTATTTTAAATTGAATTTGTATTTAAGTATCTTCTCCAACACAGCAGAAGGATAATGACATATATCACAGTCACTGTGAATCTTGGCTATTGAAGTTAGCTGTTGTTGTTGTTGAAGGCCTAATGACCATCGTTAGACACAGGTACCCATCCCCCACACTGCATACGATCAGAGAGTGACACAGACAGAAACTCCCCTTGCCTGCTCTGAGTCACTCAGGCCAAATCCCTTGAGCCTCAAGCCCCACATGTTTAAAATGGCACTTCACCTTTACCTTTGAGATGCAATTTCTATTACATATAAAGGGGCTTGTTTGGCATGGAGTGTTAACTTTACCAAAGCAAAATGCGATTTAAAAAAAAAAACCTAAATGAATTCTAGTTTTAAAAAAATGATAAATAAAAGTACTTACCGGAGAATATATACAAAAAAAAATCACAATCTTTATTGTTGGCTTGTGAATTTATCTTTTTACATTAACTGCAGGCTATTCTTCCCTGCTTAGGCTCTTTAGAGATTGACTGCCTGATGTGAACGTGTTGCAGGATATTACCTTAGCGAGTGGATTGCACTTAATCGTCAAGTAATCCATTCTAAATCTAAAGACACCTGTCACAAGTTTCTGATATTTTGGTCAGACTAGACGTTTTTATAGCGACAGGGGATCTCATATTTGCAAGACCACAACTGGATTCCTTTCAAGATCATGATTATTTCACATACTATTCCAGGCCTATAAAATGATTTCAGGTAAATTAAAAAGGTATTATGGAATGTATCTGGACAGGGCAGGCTATAATATGTACCACTTAAATAAAAACAAGTATAGATGCCTTAACCACCTACGCCTACATGCCATGCCTGGTCACATTATAAACTGCAAACAGTATCTTAATTAAAGAGAAACCTTTTGAAGTCATACTGTAGAGCCGAGCGGAGGGTATTATGCCAGACTTGTGAGGAAATGCGTTGAAGAAGGAGTTTCCCTCCTTTTTAAGGTCACTGCGCTACTGCAGGTAATTTCCTTATCCAAAGTCTGCAAATATGGTGACTTGCAGAAAGTGTTAATGAAGGGTGCAAAAAGAGCCCTTAGTGGACTTTGATTTGACAGTGGGACAGCCCTCACTTCTCAGAGAAAGTGCTCACCACAATTAAACTGAAATGTTAGGATGTGTGGAGCACATTGATGCTAGTCATTAAAAACTCTTCCTAAAAAGCTATTTCTAAGCAATAAAGTTGCATTGCTTAAAACAATTTGCACATGGTATTACACATACATTGTATGAAATGTGCATAGATCACAGATCCAACTGGCCACACTCAAAATCATGAAGTCGTCATTCTCACACACAAAAAAATGTTTTGGTCTGGTTTCTTGACACTGGAACCAACACTGTTCTATAGAACCTTACCTTCAATATAATCAACTAGAAATGAAAACAACAAATTACAAGTGCCCCCCCCCCCCCTCACTATGCAGTTTCAGTGGAGAGGGATTTATTTATATTCACAGAGTAAGTTTACTAAACACATTTTCTCTACATGCGATTCTTAGTTTTGAATGATTATATCATCATACATCAAAACTAAACTATATTTAGAGGAACCTGGAACCAAACATTGAGACTAGAGTATGTTTGTAAACCAAACTATGGGCCCTGCTGCTGTAAAAAACAGAATGAAACAGTAGCTTTTTAGGAAGCTTACTAACTTCAAACACTGTTCCAGGGATAACATTTTCCTGAGAAGAACATTTTTTATTCAGTTCTGAGAATATACCTTAGAAAATGTTTCACTTCTCTGACACACACAAAGTACACACTGCAGCTTTAATCTGACCACAGACAGAATTTAAAGATGTATTGTATTAAAAAGAATTTGTTGGAACAGCCTTTCACTGTTAGGTTTATGATTTCTAATTTAAGGATAAACATTACGTCTTAAGCGGATAGAAATAGTTGGGGTTTTAGGAGATTTCCACATAAGTAAAATATGACGTCTTGCCAGAGGGGAAGTGAAAGTTAGTATTTCTGTTTGCAAAGAGTAAATGTGGTGTTGTTCTTATGGGGTCAAAAATATTTCAATGAAGGGCTCCATCTTTATTTAGTCTCCAAGAACCTTTGTCAAAATCATAAAAAGTCAGTCCAGAATTGATGTAGTCTGGGACAATAAAAAACCTCTCACCCTCCTGTCCCCACATTCCTGTACATGCCTGCCAAACCATGCCCTTGGCAGCAGCCCTTCAACCCCCTCCCATGCCCTGCATTGTCTCTATTCAAAGTAGGCACTTCACACCTTTTCTACAGCAACACTGTGAGTTGAACTGTTATGAAACTGCATTGCTGTGTCTCTCCCAGAGGCTGAATACATCTCCTTGCTAACATAAATATAGTAGATTCATTAAACATGGTATTGTAACAGTTGTATGCGCCAACATGTTTAAGCTAAACTTACTTGGATTTCTGGTTCATTTAGTGACTTTATTTTAAGCCTACAGTAGCTCCCTAAAATATCCAGCCATTTAGGAAACAATGTATTTAACAACATAATGAATTGATGGATCCTAACAAGGAAAGCATGTACAAATATGGAATTGACCTTATTTGCACAGCCTTATCGCATCATTGATCTGTCAAATGTACCCCAAGCTCACGCTCCCAAGCGTTTTAGTTTTGACAGAAAACTGAGAACATTAACTGAAAATGGAGAACAAATATGTCACTGTCCATAATGATAGTATTGAAGGCAGGGAATTATATATTTATATCTTATGTACTAATGTCACAGGCTGTCACAGAATGACCAGCATATTGAAACACCCCTCACACATTGAGTAACTCACTTCTCAGAGGCAGCCCTCTCCACAATTTTACCCTCAATTTAGGATGTGACGAGCACGTTGATGCTGGTCATTTCAATTATACAATGTAGAGGACATTTTTAAGTCTTGAAATGAAAACCCATTAAAAGTGTGCAACTTGCACAGGAAAAAGTGATTGCGGATTGATAAAACAGTGATAAATTGTGGGGTTTTGAAACTCAGGCCATGCTATTTGGCGAGAAGGAAAATTCAGATCAACTGTCCCTAATAACTTTACATTTAAGGATCAGTGAAAATATTGAAAAAAAAACATTTACCAGTTGCAAAATGCACAGATTAATGTGTATGTCTGCTCAAAAACAAAACAAATACTGAATATCAGTTTTAGACCCATGTTTAATGTTTTCACAGTATTGTCATACAATCTATAATACAAGATATCTTTTCAAAAATGTTTTTCATAATACAAACAGTCAAAACATTTATTTGACATGTGCATGGAGACATGAATGATTGTTTAATCCTGGTAGAACTTGCGGTGTACTGACAGTACTTCAACTTGGCATGGGGGGTCATTTTAGGTCGCGATTCTCTTTCTCTCCATAACGATCCAGCCTGGATACAAAACCTGTAGTCTGTGTTTTTCGGCATGATTGTTTAATCATGGTAGAACTTGTGGTGTACTGTCAATAAACCAGCTAGTTTGACATTATGGAGCTAAGAGGGAACACTGGCAGCCGACGTTTCTGCATTTGTAATGCCAATACTTTGCATCACAATGCGAGCAATACCTAGCCACCTTTGTCTGGTCCTGAGAACCAATCACTGTCCAGATTGCTTGTGAGGGTGTGGATCTATTCTGGGCATCTCACTACAGGTACACAGATGTAATGACTTTTTTGGAAGGGCTTGACCTCTGCAATTCTTAGGAGGACCCACCTGGAGATTTATGACTGAACTTTTGAAACTTTTTTCGTTCAATGCTGAGGCTGAAGTTATAGGTAAGTTACAAACTATAAATTCACCATGTATGACTAAAATAATTATTTTAACTATTATTTTAACTTAGTTTTTTTTATTTCTCTTTCTGTAAGGTTTTAACTGGTTAATTCTGATACTTAGTTTTTATCTGAATTATTTTAAGGTTCATTTCAACTTTCATTCTTTTACTTTTTTTTATTTGAAAGGTTTAAGTCAAATGTATTATATTATCTTACACTTTCTCATTTCTTTTTTCTGAAAAGTTATATGCATTTCTTAAATAGTTTTTTATTTTCACTTTAGGCAAGGTTAATTGTAATTATTTGTGCAGTTTTTATTTCTATTATTCGCCAGGTTTAATTAAAATCTGTCGTAATGTATTTACAGGTTTCACAAATCTGTCTGATTACACAACAAAAAAGTCTGGCAGCAAGAATGGAAATGAGGTAAGTACGTCATTTCTTAAGTAGGGTTGTGTAATGTTATATACTGTTTGACAACATGATTTGACCATTGTAGGATTTTTTTAATACTTTTTATTCGAGGCATAAATCCCTTTATTTTCTTTGGCTTTATTATATTTCTGCACCCTCATTTGTAAAGTTAACAGTTTTCCAGATTAGCCAAAAAAGGAAGGTCCCATTTGTACATTTCATCTGTGAACAGTGTTTTTTTATAGAGTTTCCAGAAATGTAGGGTTATATTATGTAGTGAAACGATCCATATTGCCTTGAATATGTTAAACTATATATCTGATATCAGCATATGTTGACCTAATTTGGAAATGTAAGTCAAACCAGAGCAACAATAAACAAAAAAAAAGTCAGAACTCTCAGGCTACTGAGAGATGTGCCATCACATCCCCATCTAACCTAATGGTCTCAGTGCCTCAGGAATCAGTCATTCAGTAAGAAAGTGTGAGAGTATTAGTTCTCAAACTGTGGGGGCCGGAGGTTGAATGGATTTCAGAAGGGCCTAAGTAGGTTCAAATTAGTATGCAGGTAAATTTGTGGGGGATGGGGGAGGGACTTTCCACACCATTTGGCAGGTACCCTGTATCAGCAGTGTGTCAGTTTTATTGGAACCAACAAATTGTTCCAATAAAAAAAACTATATTAAAAACAGAATACGACATGAGATCAACAGCAATAAGAGGATGATTTCAAACAATGAGAAAAAGTGTAATTATTTATACATTGTTTTTTCTTTTTGTTACAGGATAGGACCAATGCAGCTGATTGCTGTCCCCAAACACCAGATGAGATTGAAAAGCCACATATTACCGACAGTGACCGTGAGGATTCATCCTCTCTCACTGAAGAGGAGTTTTCTGTGTGTGAAATGGTAATCATTGGTTTAATTCTATCACCAGAAATGGTATATGACTTTTGTACAAAAAATTAGTGCAGGTCTGATTTTACTCTATTATTGTTTGCACGATAATAATACATTTGATTGTTGTCTGTTTTAGGCTGCAGAGAAAAATTACCTCCTTTTTCTGGAAACATCAGATGAAGAAGCAGATTAAAAAGTAATACTCCAAAGTAAACCACAGCAATAGTAGGAGGATTTGAAACAATGAGAAAAAGTGTAATTATTTATACATTGTTTTTCTTTTTGTTACAGGATAGGACCAATGCAGCTGATTGCTGTCCCCAAACACCAGATGAGATTGAACAGCCACATATTACCGACAGTGACCGTGAGGATTCACCTTCTCTCACTGAAGAGGAGTTTTCTGTGGGTGAAATGGTAATCATGTTATGTGCCTGAATACTGGGAGCTCGCATTATGAACAAAAATGTTATGTGCCTGAATACTGTGAGCTCGCATTACGGAGCATCAGTTTTGGGGTTACAACATTGGTAATTCATGTAAACGGAGCCTCAGTTTTGGAGTTAAGACATTGTTAGTTCATGTAAACATATCAATCTCTTATTACAGTACACTTAATTCTTTTGATAATTCTAATCATTTCCCGTAACTGCTTCTAAAGATATTGATTAGGGGTTACTATTTATTATGCCTAAAAACCTAAAAACCTTCATCACCGATATAATTTTGTAAATTCCTAAACCAACTTAAGTTATTTTTAGTAAAATATCACGTTCATTATTGTAAATATCTATTTTATTTCTATGTTTGTTGACTTTGTGATTTGCAGTACTTGTTTTTGACTTACACTTACCAGTAAATGTAAATAAATATGTTCATTATTGTAAATATCTATTTTATTTCTATGTTTGTTGACTTTGTGATTTGCAGTAATTGTTTTTGACTTACACTTACCAGTAAATGGAAAATTTACTTCACTTAAAACTGATTCTGATTCTTTTTTACATGGCAACAAGTCGGGCAATGAGCTGAGAATGCTTAAGAAATCCACTGAAAGATATAGCCTTTGTATTCTCTTTAAATGTATTACTGCAGGTAGGGTCAATTAGTATGACATACATAGGACATTTTAAACCGAATAAACATTATTTTCCCCTTAAGAATTATCCAGTTTGAATGACTCCTTTTTAATTAATGTGTAAAAGTCGCTCCATGCCCACCGACAGTGGACTCCAGTCATTTAAAACAGTAGACGTGTGGACCTGTCTTTGTGCTTTTTAAATAAACTAAATATATATAGATTGAATACACTAGTACACTATCAAATTGATTGCCATTCTTTGCTAACAAAGACGTTGGGAACTGAACAATTCTAAACGTTAGACGTAAACTGTATTGAATTCCAGCTAAAAGCACAGAACTTGAAAATAAAGTATATAGGAAAGTAACAAAAAAAAATCAAAAAAATGTGTGCCAGTAGGATAGAAATCAAAGGGCAATAAACTCTCTTTTGTTTGTTTGTCTCTTTTGTTGTTGTCTGGGATAATGTGGTGTTCACTATGCAGACTGGTTTTCTGCCCTAAACTACCTCCATACAGTGAACTTAAAGTACATGTTGTGAGGGAATTTTCAGTCTTTAGTATGGTTAATATTAATGGTAGAGATGTATAGTACATTTATGCCTGTCTTGTGTGTTTGTCTATATCTCAGACACTAGGTCAGCCTGGTGAAACTGGTAGGAGACACTTAGGTCAGTTGTATGCAGGGACGTTGGAACTACTTTCTGAGGGGGGGTGCTGTAAATTGGCCGAGGTGCAGCGCTATCAGACAAAGCAGTAGGCTACTGGTAAAATGAGTAATCTATAACCATGATAAAATAGCCTATTTATATCTAAAATAGCTATTAAAACGAACTATAAAAGCAAATAACATTTATGAATTTTCCAAAGTATCCTATAGCCTTTTTTTTTTATCCTGAATTTGAACGATGTAGGTTTTGATTAAACATTGGGTTATGACAACAATTGTGACAGTGGGGGTCTGGGGGTACTCCCCCAGAATTTTTTGAGCATTAAATGCTTAATTTCCTGCATTCTGGTGAATTTTTATTCACCAATTTGTTCCTTTTCTGCATAGCATACATTTGTATTCTTGAGCCCCGGCGCTGTGATCGGTGAATGATAACCGGGGCAGTGCACGTCACGTTGTCGAGGGGAAAGCTTCCGCGATATCCGTTAGTTTCAGTTTACAGCCGACAAAGTTACAATCACAACGACCGCATAGACAGCGCATGGACAGCGTTTTAATGAAGCCTCTCATTCTTATTATCATAAGGGCATTGAAGCAAATTATGAAATCTTAACATTACGGCGGCCCTGCTGGTGCGTAAAAGGACAGCGCAGTTGGCAATCTCTCCTCAGCAGTGCAAGCCACAGCAAAAGTCCATCGCACAGCCGATTCCTGCCTCTGATACGTTGACTCGCAACATAATGACTGTTCCACCCGAAAAAATAAAATAAACACAAGTTGGACACAGGCCCTGAAGCTGAATGACCGCTCTGGTAACGGGCAGTCCATTACTGGACGCCGAATACTAGACCCCGAATATAAGACGACCCGACTTTTTTACGACCTTATGAAGTGTTAATATGTTCGCCTTTACTTGATGCATGCGCGCTCACCGGCCGGCGGGGACACAATTCTTATCAGCGGTAACTTGGCACGATACCGGCACACACCTTGGAGGAGCAGGTGCGCAGGTGAACGTTGCATCCTGTCAGCGCGTCTCTCTCTCTCTTTCTCTCTCCCCCCTGTGGCAGGGCGCTTAGCAGACTGGATTTTTAATGATAACCTAATGCTCATTAGTGCGCGCCCCTCAGCACTCTCACCTACCGAAGTGCGCATGGGAAGGCGGGGCACAACCGTAATCTCGTCCTGGGCACGGTGAAGAAATGCGACGGGCATATGTAATCTAGCCTACATAGTATACTGTATAGCCTATAAACTATATATATTATAGTGTTATGCTCTGTCAAGTTGATGTGAGGGAGCAGGAGATGGGAAAGAGAGGACTTAGGCTATGAGATTGTTTACAGAGCAATCGCGGGAGCACAGGGCAAAGTGTAGGGGGGCGGAGAGGGGGTGCAGGCGGTGGTGAGGGGGGGTGCGGCCGCACCCCCCGCACCCCTACTTCCAACGTCCATGGTTGTATAGATAAAGTCTCATCTCCTTAGACTCCAGAATGTTATGGTTCACTGTGTTCAGCTCTGAACCAAAACATTGGTACGCTTGGTGCCCGAGCCAGGGAGGTGTTAGAGATAGCACAAGGTTAATACACAGCTCTCAGGAAGTGTCTGTCAGAATTGAAGTGCAAGTCACCCGAGTTGCAGTCCGGTTCTCCTTGGCCAAGTCTGTAATAAATATTGCTTCATAATTCATCACAGTATAGCCACTACAAAAAACTACACTGCACCTCTAATGTATTCCAAAGTGTCTATTACATATTGTTACAAATCACAGCAACCAGCAACAGATACTTGCTGTCAGCAGACCAAATATATATTAAAACATGTTAATCTCTACAAATCATGTTCAAAGTATATGTTGTGTTATAACTATTCTCAAATTCAGTTGAGATTATTTTCATAGGTATTAATGATCTGCCACAGTCTTGTTCATCCATGATGGAGTGTGAATATCATTGAATCCTAACCAAGAGGGAACTTGTGTCAATTAGTGCCAACCAAATGGGGACTCCTGTCATTCCATACAATTTAGGACTGTAGGGTCAATATGTATAACAAACAGACATTTAAGACTACATTTATATTATATTTCCCTTAAGAATGATCCAGTTTGCATAATTAAAATGCATATTTTCACCATTTTAAAAGTAATAGCAGTGTTTGATTTATTCCATAATGTGCATTACATAGTGTTAAAAATCACAGCACCCAGCAACAGATACTTGCTGTCAGCAGACCAAATATATATTAAAACATGTTAATCTCTACAAATCATGTTCAAAGTATATGTTGTGTTATAACTATTCTCAAATTCAGTTGAGATTATTTTCATATGTATTACTGATCTGCCAAAGTCTTGTTCATCCATGATGGAGTGTGAATATCATTGAATCCTAACCAAGAGGGAACTTGTGTCAATTAGTGCCAACCAAATGGGGACTCCTGTCATTCCATACAATTTAGGACTGTAGGGTCAATATGTATAACAAACAGACATTTAAGACTACATTTATATTATATTTCCCTTAAGAATGATCCAGTTTGCATAATTAAAATGCATATTTTTACCATTTTAAAAGTAATAGCAGTGTTTGATTTATTCCATAATGTGCATTACATATTGTTAAAAATCACAGCAACCAGCAACAGATACTTGCTGTCAGCAGACCAAATATATATTAAAACATGTTAATCTCTACAAATCATGTTCAAAGTATATGTTGTGTTATAACTATTCTCAAATTCAGTTGAGATTATTTTCATATGTATTACTGATCTGCCAAAGTCTTGTTCATCCATGATGGAGTGTGAATATCATTCCATCCTAACCAAGAGGGAACTTGTGTCAATTAGTGCCAACCAAATGGGGACTCCTGTCATTCCATACAATTTAGGACTGTAGGGTCAATATGTATAACAAACAGACATTTAAGACTACATTTATATTGTATTTCCCTTAAGAATGATCCAGTTTGCATAATTAAAATGCATATTTTTACCATTTTAAAAGTAATAGCAGTGTTTGATTTATTCCATAATGTGCATTACATATTGTTAAAAATCACAGCAACCAGCAACAGATACTTGCTGTCAGCAGACCAAATATATATTAAAACATGTTAATCTCTACAAATCATGTTCAAAGTATATGTTGTGTTATAACTATTCTCAAATTCAGTTGAGATTATTTTCATATGTATTACTGATCTGCCAAAGTCTTGTTCATCCATGATGGAGTGTGAATATCATTCCATCCTAACCAAGAGGGAACTTGTGTCAATTAGTGCCAACCAAATGGGGACTCCTGTCATTCCATACAATTTAGGACTGTAGGGTCAATATGTATAACAAACAGACATTTAAGACTACATTTATATTGTATTTCCCTTAAGAATGATCCAGTTTGCATAATTAAAATGCATATTTTTACCATTTTAAAAGTAATAGCAGTGTTTGATTTATTCCATAATGTGCATTACATATTGTTAAAAATCACAGCAAACAGCAACAGATACTTGCTCTCAGCAGACCAGTCATCCAATGTGTCAGCCCTCTGTTCATCTAGTCAGCACCGCTAAATACTTTTTATAATAGACAATTAAGATTTCACTAGAAATTCAAGTTCATTCAAGTCACTCACATTATTCAAACTGTAATGAGTAAACATTTGCAATTTGTTTATTGGTGTTTGATGCTGGTGTTTTTACTCTGTGTGTTCTGATTGACAGTGTGTTTTTGTGTTTTGAGATGTGTGTGAATAGTGTGTTGCTTGGAATGGGTTTTGTAGGTGTTGTGAACTGTTCAGCTCAGGTGACTATTGTTAAAGCAGACTGTAGTTAGAGTGTTGCACATGTCGCTCCGCTTGTGCCCACTGTCGTTTATCTATCGTAAAAAAACCTTTAAAAAAATATATGTATTAATTATACATATCTATTTTTATACAGTGATCACTTATATAGTGTGCTAGTTTCATAACTCCAATCTCTCAGTCACCCACTCTGCATGTAATCGGCAAATCAACTTTTTTGATTTGCTACTTACTGTCAGCAGACCAGTCAAGAAATGTTTCAGCACACTGTTCATCCAGTCAGCACCACTAAATATGTTTTATAATATAAAATTAAGAGTTTACTTTAAAGTCCCGTCTCGTATTGTGAAGACTGACAGAAGAAAAAGTAATATGCAATTATGGATAATGCTGGAGTAGCAAATTATAACCGCGAAATAAACTGTAGTGGTTTAATAAATCTTTAGAATGTAACATTGTGAACACATTCCTTTAAATAAAGATAAGGCTTGGATAAGGAAAATGTTGTTGCTATGTCCCTGATATTAGTGCATCCAACAAGTTACTTCTTATTTGATATGTATTTGCAACATGTGGCCATGATTATAATCATAGTATTTGTAACATATGTTTAGTTTGTGTTAAAGTTAAAGGTATATAATCTATCTTAAAAAGAAACAAAGGGAGGTAACTGCAGCAAGCAAACACTCATTGAGTGAAACAATAGACACAGACAGCTCCATTGATGCAGTGAATGGAGTCCACTCTTAGATGTCACCCAATGATTCAAGTCCACTGTTAGCAAATTCTTCAAAAAAAATGTAAAAACACATTTAAAGTAATATTATGACAGAAGACATTAAAACTAAATATTCTGTTGTTTTTTTTTTATTTTTTAAATGACCAGAAATAGGTTGCCACACTTGGCTGGTACCAGCGATAGTCCCCTGTTAGTAATGTCGGTGTGTCTGTGTGTGTGTGTGTGTGTGTGTGTGTGTGTTTGTGTGCGTTTTTGCCTGTGTGTGCCTGTGTGTTTTTGCCTCTGTGTGGTTGTGTGTGTGTGTGTGTGTGTGTGCAGTGTGATGCGGATGCAATTGAAACCCTGGGGGCATTAAAAGCAGCCATTTTTTTTTTTGCGGTATAGTTGTTGGTGGTTCTCTTGCCGTTCTCCAGTGAGCCGTGATCAGATGGGGGTCTGTGTGCCCGCTCGGGGGGGACTCTGCCTGGGGCGCTTCCACAACACCGCCAGCCCCGCCATGTGTGAACACTTGTTCTCTTCAATTAAAACAGTCATCTGAATATTCCAATCACATTGCTTAATGACAGCTCTCTCTCTCTCTGCCACGCATGCATGAATATCTAAGTGAGAGGTCAATCCACAAACCAATAAGGAAGCTATATGGGTGGACAAACGGGCTGACCACAGACCAAGGGGGCTAGACATCACAGCCTACTCTCAAATATATCTAATTATTTTTCAAACATGCTAGAAAAAAAGTACTTTGATTAAGTAATAGTAGGCATTTAGCATTAATAAACGGTGTGTTTGTAGGTACTTCACAGAACAATGAACACCATTGCCCTTAGTTTCTTTTTCCAGTCAGAGGGCCTGCAGTGGTGTCAATATGTTCATGGCAGTAGAAGTTTTCGAGGTGTCAAACTGTCATTTTTTTTGTGTTTTGACGGAGCTAAAATAAGGTATCAGAATGGAATTATGACACATTTCAAATTTAATTTTTTTCCTAACGAATACATGGAAAATAGAAATCAACTGCAAATGTGTGCCACTCCAAGTAGATTCAGGGAGTTTTATTTCAGATTCAGATTTCATAATTGGTTGAGAGCATGATTACATGTGAGACAACAATCATAATACAAATATGAAAAAAATAATGGTGCCTGCAGTTCCAAAAAAAAAATTAAAATATGCAGGCATCTTTTTTACCTCTTGACTTAGCTGAGTGTCAATCCACATGTCTGAGGTTGAGTATGTTTACTTGGGTCCGGCAGTGTGTGTGTGTGTGTGTGTGTGTGAGTGTGTGTGTGTGTGTGTGTGTGTGTGTGTGTGTGTGTGTGTGTGTGTGTGTGTGTGTGTGTGTGTGTCATTCCACTGTTCATAGTACTCTCTGAGCTCATCCGACCACCCCTTTGGGAATTAAAAATAGCAGTCAAATCGTTCATTTGAACCTGTCCATATTGAGGCCCGGCCCGGTGCCCAGGCTCAGGTATGGCAGCGTTTTAAATACAACTCATTACTCATTACTGTGTGAGACCGGGCCCTTTTCATTTGTGGAGCTCTGGCAGCTGGACCACCTGGCCACACATTAAACACTAAGGGCTGCTCTCCCTAATGGCCGCAGATTAGATCATTACCTTAACAAATCAGAGAGGAGTCTGCCTGGGCCCGAGCTGGCAGCAAGCAGGGAGAGGAAGAGAGAGACCGCTGGTACACACACAGGTACAGACATGGCATCTGCTTTATGGGTCAATGTGTTGTTTGAGAAGTAGAGCTGTGCTAAAATGATCGATACAACATTATGTTGTGATATACATTTTCATGAAATCTGTATTGTATCGTCAGAACCAGTATCGATATTTTAGAGAAAAAAAAATCAGGTTTAAAACAGGTTGTTTAAACTACAGCTGTTTTTAGATTTTCTGTATATAAATGGATAAAGCACAGTAATAAACACATTTGTTTCCCCTTTGCTCATGGTCATTGTGACATAGAGTAAGGTCACTTCGGTTCAAACTGTTGTGATTTTAGCATGCAACACTGTAATATTAAGTGTTACAGTGAAACTTTCTACATCCTGTGAGCCAGACTAACAGAGGCCCTCAAGAAGACTTTCCCTCCTTCCCCCCTCCTCACACCTGTTCCATCAGCTCCTCAGTTACCTGGCATACTCCTCCATTGTTTCTTTGTCAGTTTGTTTATGTCA
Organism: Ammodytes dubius; assembly: GCA_026122265.1. Lineage (NCBI taxonomy): Eukaryota > Metazoa > Chordata > Actinopteri > Uranoscopiformes > Ammodytidae > Ammodytes > Ammodytes dubius. Next base: position 6,416,073 of record CM047507.1, read on the forward strand.
CAGTGGTTGTGTTCTGTCACCTGTATGCTCATCCATCTGGACCTGGACCTGGCAGTAATGGTGCGTTCAGGACAACTGGGAAGTCGTACTATTCCGACCTCCTTCTAGAAAAATAAGACTGGAACGTGGCTTGAAGTCCCAGTCCCTACTCGTGAACTCGTAGCAAATCCATTTGCTACATTTGCTGGTTCTTCTCTTCGCGGAGAACCAGTTTTCTGACATCACATCTATGGTTTAACGTCATGCAGCTTCTCTGTGCACAAAACCGTACACTTCCCCAACCAGTCTACAGCGATCGACACCTCACCACGTCCTTACAGAAAAACTAGCATGTTCATTTCCTTTTCTATCTCTAGGATGGCTTGAGTTGACCAATGTCAATAGCTGACAGCGCTGAGGCTGCACACTCATGTAAACATGACCAAGACAAAGAGGAGTCAAGTTGCCATTTCTCACTCGCAGGTTACAGTAGTTTCTTCTTTCTTGTTCATGTATTTTCGCAAGACATACAGCAACAGACATACCACTTCTAGCACCATTGTCTATGTACACTGGCATTGCCCAGCGACTCCTTCTAAATGACATCACCCATACGGTAGAGTAGGAAGGGGGTTATTGATCATGTGTCTCTGCTACGACACGGTAATCATCTATGACTCTATAATCACCTCATCTGACCATTCTAACAGACCAAACATTTGCATAGTGGGATCCACGCATTAAGTTCATATGAAAAAGCCACATGGACTTTTGCACACATTATCCATCATCTTTGGTCACTTCTAATCGCTCTAGAGTGGTGATTCCGTTCAGAAGAAGGTCCTCCCTTCACCAAGCCCTACCAGCATTTGATATGGAAGGTTGTCATTGAAGACATGTTGTGTGCGTCCGGATACACCTGAACTGAAAACTTCTGTGCTGAGATGGAATAGGACAACACAAAATATGGGGCAAGTCAGACCCAGACAGATGTACACTCCTGCAGTGCAAATGGAAGAGATGTTCCATGTGCAAGTTAGCCTGAGTGTGTGTGTGTGTGTGTGTGTGTGTGTGTGTGTGTGTGTGTGTGTGTGTGTGTGTTTGTGTGTGTGTGTATCAGCGTGAGGTTTCACTTTTTTGTATGCATACGCGCGTGTGTGTGTGTGTGTGTGTCGATCTGAATCTGCTGTGGATGGAGCGATGCCTGTCCCCTGTCTACAGACTATTCCTTCTGGGTCAAAACTAATTGGTGCGGCAACGTTGAGATTTTTGCTCTGATAATGACCACAAGCACTACAGCTGCTCTCGCATGAACGACCCAGCGCTGCCGACCCACTCCCCTTCTGCACACCCCGCCTCCCCCCGCACCCCAGAGCACACTTACACAGGCCAGTGCAGGGCCAGAGATGGGGATGTGGGGGGGGGGGGGGGCATTTGGTGGTTGCTAGAGCTAGTTTAGACAGAAGATATGCAGGAATACACAGCAATAAAGTAATATAAGTCCTTTGAACCGGACTGTTGTTGGGACATTATGTGCAGAACATCAAATGGATCTACTAATGAATAAGTAAGTATCTTTTTTTACATTTGATTTTTATTTTTTTAAAGGAAAGAAAGCACTAGTAAAAGTTGCACATGTTGGTACTGCCTCCCAAATAAATACCGTATGACAACTCAGAAATCCGTTTGCATCCATGAATAACACACACACACACACACACACACACACACACACACACACACAACACACACACACACACACACACACACACACACACACCACGACTGTACGAATGCGGAACACTGTTCTGGTTGGACCCATTTAAGATAAGCGTTTACAAAATGAGATGTAATACAAGCATATATCTAATTTTTGCACCATTTTTGACATGTGTTATCATTCAATGCAGGATTGTGTTTCCCCATTGTTTACATACCCGTTTACAGAGCCTATAGGCTGTGTATTTACACCAGATTTTCTTTCAGTGCACACACATATGGACAGGTGGCGGATTGTGAGTTATCAGAATTTGACAGAAAGTGAATTGGACAACAAGCGTTCTCCAGAATCACTGCCTCCTCCATGTTAAAAAGACAGGCCTGCATTCAAAGCACATGGAAAAACCTAGTGCAAGTTCGCATGCAAAAATGAGATGCATCATGCTTGTAATACATATTATTATTCAAACGCTTAGCACAAAATGGGTCCTGCCCGACACTCCAACTGGAGTTTTGGACAAACTTGACCTTGTTTTCTCTTTTTTCCCCCTTTCACTTTCCTTCTCATCCGTATGCCTGCCTCCTCTCCAGCCCCATCCTTTGCCCTCTTTTACCCCCCGTCCCCTTCCCATACATACATTCCATAGATCAGCTGCAACCCCCCCTTCCCTCCCTCCACTAACCCGTCATTAAGTCCTCTGCCCTTCCAGCACCCAGCGCCGCCTGGCTTCGCTGCTGTTTAACACGAGAACAGCCCAGAAAGTAAACAGTGACATTATTCCACACCGCTACCCAGGGCACGGTCCCTCTTTGAGCCCAACAGCCTCCTCCCTCCTCCCCCCCTGGTTGTTTTCTCCGTCTTCTTTCACTCATGCATGTTGTGCCGAGGCTAAAACATGCAAGCAAGGGCTCAGGGTGTAATCCAAGTCAGATCCTGTGAATTCCCGCCGGTGGGAGATTGCAGTTACTGTACTCCCATGAGGAAGAGGGGGGACAACACGTATGAAAATATATACTGTATATTCTCTCTCTCTCTCTTTCACCACATGCCCTCTTTTCCCCCCGAAAGCCGTCAGTCAGGCAGCGCCGGGCTAAGTGTATGCACCTGGCAAAGGACGTTCTTTTTTTCTTTTCTCGACCTGCTGATTTACATGGGAGTTAAGCTGCTGATGCATGGGACTGAAATGTGTGGGGAGCAATGTGAGACATGCCGCAGTTCAAAGCTGCCCGGTGAAAACAGGCAGAGGAAGGCTCTGTGGGTGAACATGGAGGACGTCTGGGCTGGTGGGTCAGGAGGTAGTGGAGAGTGTAGGACTCAGCCTGGATATTGGGAGAGTAGATGGATGGATGGATGGAATGAATTCAATTGTTTAGACCTCTTGGCACTGAGTTGTTGATTTGTGAGGTCCAAAGTGTCTCCCACTGTAGACATCCACATTTTATCAAATCTGTCAGGGGTCTCATGAGACTTTTTGGGAACTTCAAACTCCATTTCAAAAGAACAAAGAAAAAAAAACCCTGCAATTCATCTTTGACTTTAAAACCTTCACTTGGAAGTTCAATTTCGTTATGATGTCAGTACTTCAAGAAAATGCTCGCTATGTCACATTGCAACACAATGATATGGCAGGGCACAGCGGCCGAAAGACAATACATTGCTTGAACGTTCAAAGTTACAGACTGACTGGATGTGGGGACTTGACTCAGGACTTAATAACAACTGTTACTCATTGTGAAGTGTAAAGCAATGCATTTGTCAAACCTACCAAAACTACAGATAAGTTACACAGACCTTGGACAAGTCATTCTTTGCTATCTTTGATGTATCCGGTTCCATATGTAGTAAGGCCTAAAGGCACTCTATGAAACATTTAAATGAAAAAATAAACAATAGAGTCCCACAGGTAAACACACCACCACACATTCTAGTGAGGCAGGAGTGATCATCAAGTCGGATTACTTTTGTATATTTAATACTGTATACTGTATATGTATATAAATTGTATATACTTACATTTTGAATAGAAATGTTGCATAGTCAACCTTTAAAGTTGCACAGACAAAATCAGAGCGAATTGTGTTCATTAAACAGAGATTGAGTTTAGGGTCAATATATTGGCATTGGTCTCATTCAAGAGTAGCCTTGCATTTCCAGACCTGCCACTAGGCTCCGGCAAATTAAATTTGCCGCGCATGTTGGTCTGGGCACTCTCCATTGAAGCTCATTAAATATGTCATGAAATCCTGAGCTACCAATCAAATCGTTCTATCTGATATGGGCGGGCCAGAGCCCTTTGTACGGTGCTCTGGGGCGGACGTAACCGGATGACAACAGTGACGTGCATGCGCCGTCGAAGCTGTGATATTAAACATCAAAGATGGCTGCGAATATGTAGTTTGAGTTTGAGACGGCTTTGGCCTCGACGTTTTACGATTTGGAAGACGGCACTCAAATATTTCATTAAGTGGAATGTTCTGTTTTGCCGACCGACCACGGCAAAAGTTTAATTTAACAGTTAAACGCTAAACGAACGGGGCTTAATACGTCACCTTGTGCATTGCTCTGATTGGTTGTAGTGCTATCCAATTGCGTGCAGTGGCATTTGAAATGCACAAGTAGGAGCCGCCCCTTGAGTTGGAAATTACTTTTGATCGTGGCCAGACCGTCTCTCGTTCAAGATATCAGGGTCTGGATTTCCAGGATAATTCAAGAGCCTTTCAAAGACGTGACATAGTAAAGTGACTTCAGACACATCACAGTAAATCTGACCAAAGTACATGAGGATACAGCTCACAAGTCCATCATACAAAATATATAGGGACATTTGCATTTTGCCACGGAAGAATGGAGTGATGAGTAGATAGTAGAAAAACGGGAGAGACAGCGTGTCAGGATATTTCCCTTTGTGGCAACTTTACACCAGCCGTCCTCTGAAGTGTCAACATCACAGTTGACCACGGGCACACTCCCTTTATTTCTTCCATATGTGATTGGTGTCTCGACTTCCATTATGCCAAGGTCTATCCCAGCCATCACATTCACCTCGCTTATCAAACAACTCCCGCTCCTCCAGGAAACATCTCACACTTCATATCCGTCTGATAATAACTTATTGCTCCCATCCTGTGGCACCCCAGCTCCAACTGAAGTGAAGGCCACACTTCGACAGACACTCAAAAAACACAACGACAAAATGGAAACCAATCAATCAGTGGACCGGACGGCGGAGTGAAACGGGAGGCGGAAGTGAATAATGGAGGGGGGGGGGGGACTGGGGGTCTTTTAAAGCTTTATGACATTCCTCTGTGGATGGAGGTGGGGGTCTGCTTGGCTTTAGAGTGGCCTCTGATGTTCCACAGTGGTCCCAGAACCCTACTTTCATTAGTGGACTGGCCCATAAAAGGGCACCCTGAGCACCTGACTGCCGGGCCGCCACCCCTCCCTCCCCCCCCACCCCCCCTCTGCCTCCTTGCTTACTGCCTGCCTCCTCCATGCCGCCTGCCCCATAAAACATCTGGTGACACAAGACCTCAACTGTTTCAGCTAAGTCTGCCCGCCGCACTCGTAAACAGTCTCTGGTCTAATGCGAGACAGAAGTGGCGGGACAGTCCGGGGCCAGACCAGACCAGAGAGCCAGCGTTTCCCCCGAGTACAGGAGACCACGTTCAAGTGCCTGCAGCCCGGGACACACAAGGTCTGGTGTTTACTCTCACATCAGATAAATCAGCACTCAAATAATACATCAAACACAATGGCGGAAACACACACACACACAACACACACACACACACAACACACACACACACACACACCACAACGCACACAGCACACACACAGCACAGCACACACACACACACACACACACACACACACACACACACACACACACACACACACACACACACACACACACACACACACACACACACACACACACACACCACACACACACACACACACACACACACACACACACACACACACACACACACACACACACACACACACAGTCTTATTATAGGCGACTAACAGCCGGCTTGATTGGTCCAGAAAGAAACTAGACCTTTTCCAGGTAAGTCAGCAGCAGGCTCCAGCCCTCAAATAGCCAACCACTCAGTTTTAAGCAGACAGCCACCATTGTCAGGCCAAGCAGTCACTCACATCAAACAATGCGATGTACTGTACCTAAAACATGCAATAGCTTATAAAGGGAAAAGGGCTAAAACTCAAAAGAGATATGTCTGTCCATATTTAATTTAAGGGTGAAGGCTGCTGTCGGGAGGCTAAGGCCGAGCGCATCAAAGGCCAGTAGCGTGCTGCTGGAGCTCCCGACCACTTAGCACCTTTTCACTGCCTTTGATCTGATAATTAAGAGGCTACTCCAAGAGCAGGTGGCACTGATAAGTGCACGGCTAAACCAACAGCAGAGTGCATACAGCAGCATGGTCCTGTTGTGCGAGCGCGGGTACACAACAGCACTCAGATACATAAAGAGTCCGGCTCGTCCATTCGAAAAATAAAGCTAAAACACTAGCTAGCTACGTGCAAATAACCCAAGCCACTCCAGTAAATGACGAGGCAAAGATGAAAGTCATAATAGTCTGAGCCTGATGGATGATGGATGGTGTAGACTGCTGAGAGCATGGAGAGGGAAACAGAAAAAACAAACAGACTGGGACAGAGTGAATTGTGGGAGAATACGAGGGGTGGGGGGTGCTGCATGGGGGCATATTGAGGTGCCCTGTCCATTACTGGATGTCCTGGCCGATGAAGGGCTCTGGAGGGCGGATGTGAAGAGAAAGATCCCTGTTGTTTTGTTGGCCATGGAGGGACAGGAAGCAGAGGGGTGCACACCGTGTCATTACGCCGGCTTTGAAGATGCCCCTGATCCAAGAAGAGGCTCCACGTTAAAACACAGCTTTGTATACACCTTCAATATATATATATACACATGGCAGAAGTATAGTTGAGATTGCTATCATCATTTATTGTTTTGGTGTTTAGGATGGCACGGCAGAAGGCACAAATTCATTCTTGTTCCCATTTTTCATGGCTAAAAAAATCACTTTTTTCATGTTTTTGATCCATACCTTTCCAGCTTTTCTAAGACTTTGGGAGTTTCTAGTCACACTGCAGGACCACTGTTATACTGGTCCCCGGTCCCCGCTGTGATTAGAGACTCCCACATGTATGAGAACAACTACCCTCTCTTTTGAAGACCTGTCAGATTGCTCTCCCCTTATGACGTTATAAGGGAGAACACCCCCAGATATACCTGAATCCAACCAGAGCTTTTTTGGGAGGCAGGGATTAAAGAGAAAGGCTCTAAAATGGAGTGTTTCAGACAGAGGTTGAAACACTGTTTGAATCTCAGCAATGGCACTGTGAGAATTATAGAGGGTCTTTTGGAAACTCAAATTACAACTTTGAACCTAAGAATGTAAAGGGGTTGAATGGGGTTGAACCATTATAAACCTGGTTTGCCTGTTTGGTTATGGACCAGTTAAGTATAAATTGTTCTAGATTGACAGTTGTGCATGACCTATGATTTTTCTGGGCCTGGTTAACCACCTGGGTCATGTAGTTCCTGTGACCAACTGAGAGGTCCCCATACCAGGGGATGTTGACGTGGGAGAGAATCACTCAGTCAGTCACCTGTAGACCAAGGTCAAAGTTTGTTTCCTATGGGGGCGCCCTTAGCTCAGTTGGTAGGGCGTCCCCCCCATGGGCCTCGGCCAGCAGCGGACCCGGGTTCGATTCCAGCGACGCGGTCGTCCCATCCCTCCCCTCTCTGCCCCGTTTCAACTCTGTCTCTACACTATCAATAAAGCATAAAAATGCCAAAAAAATATCTTTAAAAAAATAAGTATGTTTCCTAGCAACCAAATAAGTATAAATAGTTAATTTGTCTAGTAAAGACGGATTCAAACAATGAACTTTGCTATTCCTTAAGATTTTCATGAAATCAAACTACATTTTTTAATCATCTCTTCTGCAATAACCGGCAATACATACATTATGTAGTCATCTAGTGCATTCATTTAGTGGGAAGTTAGTGGTGGAGTCTGCCATTTTTAGCCATTGATCCAAATTACCTGCACACACATGAGAGATAGCAGAATATTTCCAGTGAATTTGACAAATAATGCTTTGCATTGCATGCCAACTTCTCAGTTTAAGCAATGCTGCTTTTTTGATGCATTACTTAGAATGTAAATGAAAAACCGATATGCTAAAAAAGTAAAGTTAACACATGCACACTTCTTTCATTGTGTTGCTAGATCATCCGTCTGGTACCTCTTTAGTGTGTCTACTTTCACTATACCACAAGTGTCTACAGTCAGCCAGTCGAGTGGTGATCAATGGGCCAGTGTCATTGGGATTTTGGCTCCTATCTGAGTCCATGACAGGGAGGAACTCGATCCAGTCGGCACCCCTTTTGAAGTGGGGCTTATGGTGGAAAGTGGTGCGATGTGTCACGGCCATGACAAATGAGGTAATGAGTGGCTGGATAGAGGAGAAGATACTGTATCAGCCACAGGTAGTAGACCTGCATCCTCACATGGCTTCCATAAATCACTGTTGTGGCCTTTCCCCATTTCAACAGGGAAGCATGCAAAACTAAGGACAGGTTCCAACATTGCCTCTTTTTCTGTGGTCAAACAAAACTGTCCTTTGGACCAAGAGACAAGGCAGTAGATTAGAGCTGAATGCAATTAATGCATATAGCATAAAAGATGCAAAACATTTTCTGAAAAAATCATCGGATAATCCTAAATGAAGAAATGAGTCATGTTGCTTCACAGTAACAGTCTATCTTTTGCCAGTTGAATAATAGGAAGGGTTGAATGGATTAACTGTCCACATTAGCATCAACTTAATACAGCTTGAATACAGTGTTTAGAGAGTGAATAGCAAACAGTGCGACTGCTATCAATTCAATCAAATTCACTGGAAATATTCTGCTTATCTCTCCTGTGTGTGAAGGCAATTTGGATCAATGGCTACAAATGGCAGACTCCACCACTAACTTCCCACTAAATGAATGCACTAGATGAATACAGAATGTATGTATTGCATGGTTATTGCAGAAGACATAATTAAATCATTTAGTTTGATTTCATGAAAATCTTAAGGAATAGCAAAGTTCTATTGTCTGAATCCGTCTTTACTAAGACAAAATGAAGGTTGGTTGCATCCAGTCATTTTGCTATTGTCGGAGATGTGAAAGTAGACAGGATTTCTACTTCTCTCAACGCTTTTTTTCATGATCACACGGCTACCTTCATAATTTTTCACATGAACGACCAATGCACTGTATAACAGCATGAAATAGAGACTGTCCCAAAATGCTTTTAAAAAACGTACACAGGGAGGCAATGCAACGCAATCAGGAGGCAGCTTCGACAGCCAGCTTTTTGCCCTGCCATTGAGTGTTTGTTATTAACACCCGGTAAAACAAATCTTAATTAAAAAAAAGAAAATACATTATTGTGTGAGTAAACCAGGAAGAATTAGTTTTTTAGTTATTGGTCAAATCATCAGAAAAATTAATTATCATTTTTTCTCATTTGAGTGGTTGTTGTCATATCAAAAAATAGGTCAGGCTTATTGTTTACGAGAAAAGCAAATGATGTATTCCTTCCACATTCCACAAATCAAGCTCCACAAACACATAGACATCCACCTCCTTTGCCTGACAGCTATAGCAGCACATGGGTGAGAAAAAGGTTTGGGGGCAAAAAAGAGAAAAAGAAAAAATAATTGGACCTCCCCCCTCCCCCATCCTCGGCCACAGACATAATTAACACTGGAGAGGCCTGGAGAGAAAATCTGCTTGTTTGGACAAAAAAATGACTGGTAACATATTGTCTCCTTTATACATATCATGCAATCCAATAGCGCTAGTTAGCTCTGACCAATGTAATGAAGCCCTGTATGAAAAAAAAACCTGGCAAAGTCATTCATTCATAAAATCCCAATGTGTGACTATTACTCTAATTACAGGCACGTCGGCCCCAATTAGCCCCAACACTGCTTCTCCTCCGTTTCATTCTTGATTAACGGAGCCCTGGTAATTACAGGTTTCATGAAGAGGGGGGTTTTTAAAGGCATTAGCCATAGCCCACACAGCAAGCTGTTAACTCCATCCATGTCCTTTTTCCTCACTGTGCCGAACCTTCCCGTACAACCAAACCAATCCATCCAATAGCATTACCAAAAACGCTTGGGCTTTTTCTCCATCAATGGCGTTGGCTTTTTGTCTTCTGCACCCACTTTATAAGCACAGCGTAACTTTGGCCCCAGGAGCCATTATGGTTCATAATGAAGAAGGAAAGACGGAAAGAGGTGTAGAAAAGAATAATGAGAAAAGGGAAAGAGAAAAAGAAAGTCATGGTGACAGGAGCACAGGGCTATGCGGCTATGGCCAGTGCAAGCAGCAACAGCAGCGGCGGCGGTGCCATGTGTTAATTACACATGTAAAGCCTATTATATCCAGAGAGGACACCTGCTGGCAAAGGGAAATGAGGCCAACGCCGGCTTTCATAGAGTGAAGCAAGCAAGCCCACTTCTTCTGTATAGCAGTGGAGATGATCGCACTCTGATTACATTTTCATACGCTGGCCCGATTGCAGGGGGTTGCACTCTCAACACACAAATGATTCTCCTGGGAGCCGTCACAGGTTGAAATTGAAATGTTCCAGGTTAAAGACACGTAGAGAGCTCAGCGGTCAGGTCAGTGTCGCAGTTTAAAGGCAGATGAAGACAGACAGGGATCAAGTGGTGTACTACTATGTTTTCTTCTTACGCACACACACACACACACGCGCACACAGCCCACACAACACACACACACACACACACACACACACACACACACACACACACACACACACACACACACACACACACACACACACACACACCACACACACACACACACACACAACACACACACACACTACACCAACCCGTCTCAATATCGGCATCATTCTCAATTACGTTTGACCAAAAACGTATTTTGTCCGTGATTACGTTTTTATGAACATATTCGGCATTCTCAATTACGTTTGACTGAAAAACGTATTTTGTCCGAAATTACGTTTTTTATAACATATCGCAAACAAGTTCGTTCTCAGCCTAGAGCTGTTCAGGATGCTCAATTACGTTTGGCTACAACACGTATTGATTACTTGTGGCGTGTAGAGACGGGAGTCGGAGGCGGAGTGTCAAAAGACGGAGCTAACTGCTTTAATGACATTAATACACTTGTCGAGTAACAACAACGGAGCAGACAGTAAACTCTTGATAGTCTCAAAACGCCATCAATACAAAACAGGAAATTCCCCCAGTCATAACAGTCCCCCCGGAACCCCGGAACTTCAGTTCCATAGGTGAATTATGTAAAAGCACTACACAAGCCCCCCCAGAATTCACCCATAGTCAAAGTCCCCGCGCCGGAAAGGCACGATGGCCCGGCCGCGACTAGAACGAGTGGCAGGGGCCGAAGAGGGGAGGGGCGTGGTGGGTGCGGCAGGACCAAGCCCAGGACTGGGCGGCAACGGCACCGACAAGGCGGCAGGGAGCCCAGCGGGGCGTGGCAACGGGGGGCGTCCACGGCGCGGAGCCTGGGCCAACTCCAACGGTCTGGAAATGTCCACGTGGGCAGGCTTGATCCTGTCGACAGAGACAGTCTCGGGCCTACCACCGACGTCCACAACCAGGCTCTTATCCCCGTGACGCAAGACCCTAAACGGCCCGTCATAGGGGGGGCGCAACGGTCCACGGTGGGCGTCGTGGCGGATGAACACAAACTCCGCCGTGTGCAGATTGGGTGGCACCAGGGAAACGGGGGTGCAGTGCTGCGAAGTGGGGACGGGTGCGAACTGCTTGGCGACCTCCAGCAGAGAGGACCGCTGCCTGGCCGCCGACCAGGGTGTTGTGGCGTTCGGAATGAAATCCCCTGGAACTCGCAGCACCTGACCGTAGAATAACTCGGCAGACGAGGACTGCAGGTCCTCCTTAGGCGCCGTCCGGAGCCCCAGCATCACCCAGGGAAGTTTGTCCAACCAGTTGCCGTCCGTCAAACTGGCACGCAAGGCCGCCTTCATGGAGCGATGGAACCGCTCGCACAAACCATTAGCCTGAGGATGGTATGCGGTAGTGCGATGCAGTTTAACCCCCAGATCCTTGGCAACCACATTCCAGATCTCCGAGGTAAACTGTGCACCCCGGTCGGAGGAGAGGTCCGAAGGTGTCCCAAAGCGCGCGACCCACGTGCCGATAAACGCACGGGCCACATCGGAAGACGATGTTGAGGTGAGTGGCACAGCTTCAGGCCAACGCGTCGTCCTGTCCACCATCGTGAGGAGGTGGGTGAAACCATGCGAAGGGGGGAGTGGCCCCACCAGGTCGATGTTGACATGGTCGAACCTCCTACCAAGGACGACGAATGGCTCCAACGGGGCCTTGGTGTGGCGGTGCACTTTTGCACGCTGACAGGACACACACGAGTCGACCCAGGCCCGTACGTCCTTCTTCAGTCCTTTCCAGACAAACTTCTGAGAGACCAGCCTCACGGACGCCCTCCTACCGGGATGGGACAGGCCGTGTATTGCCTCGAAAACAGCCCGCTGCCAGCCGGCAGGGACCAGTGGCCTGGGCTGGCCGGTGGAGAGGTCACACCATAACCTGACCCCTGAGTCGCCGATCGCCACTTTTTCCAGGCGCAGCCCGGTGTCCGAGTCTTTGAGGGACTGAAAACCGTGGTCCGTGGCCTGTTCCGCACTCATACGCGAGTAGTCGAGACCCAGCTGCACCGCGCCGACGATCACTCTGGAGAGGCAATCCGCGACCACGTTGGATTTGCCAGCGATGTGCCGGATGTCCGTGGTATACTCAGAGATGAATGACAGCTGGCGCTGTTGGCGGGCGGACCACGGCTCGGCTACCTTGGACATGGAGAACGTGAGGGGTTTGTGGTCCACAAAAACCGTAAACTGACGGCCCTCCAGGGCGAAGCGGAAATGACGGATTGCCAGCCAGACGCCGAGCAGCTCCCTGTCGAAAGTACTGTATTTGCGCTCCCGGGGTACCAGCTGGCGGCTGAAAAAGGCGAGCGGTTGCCAGGCGCCACCGTCCCACTGCTCTAACACACGCGCCAACCGCGTAGTCGGACGCGTCGGTTGTGAGGGCCACCTGAGCTCCGGGCAACGGGTGGACCAACAATGCGGCCCGGCTCAATGCAGTCTTAGTGTCCTCGAACGCTCTGTCCCTCTCTGCAGTCCAGTCGACGTCTTGGCCGGGCGTCTTGTCCTTGAGGGCCTCATACAGCGGGCGCATAGTGTGGGCCGCCCGGTGTATGAATCGGTGATAGAAGGTGACCATCCCCAGGAACTCCCGGAGCCCCCGGGCCGAACGTGGGCGGGGAAAGTTGGAAACAGCCTCCACCTTCGACGGAAAGGGGACGGCACCATCCCTGTTGATGAGGTGCCCGAGGAACTGGATGGACGGCACCCCAAAAACACACTTCGCCGGGTTAATGATCAAGCCGTGGCGGTCGAGCCTTGTGAAGAGGGCCCGGAGGTGTGTGAGGTGCTCCTCCTCCGAGGAACTGGCGACCAGGACATCGTCCAAGTAGACGAAGATGAAAGGCATGTCCCTCAGCGCCGAGTCCATCAGCCGCTGGAAGGACTGGGCCGCGTTTTTCAGGCCGAATGGCATCCTGAGGTACTCAAACAACCCAAACGGAGTGACCACAGCTGTCTTCGGGACATCCGCAGGGTGCACCGGAACCTGGTGGTAGCCCCGCACAAGGTCGACTTTGGAAAACAGGAGCTTCCCCCAGTCATAACAGTCCCCCCGGAACCCCGGAACTTCAGTTCCATAGGTGAATTATGTAAAAGCACTACAACGTTTTAATAAACATATCGCATACATTCGTTCTCAGCCTATTTTTTGCCATTTATTTACCTCTAGGCTTATGTTTGGTTGAAGTGTGCGTTGTCTGGGCGGCTGCCTGAACTACAGCGCTGCAGGAAATTAATATGTTCCATAGATATGTTCACATGTTTCTTCATTCATTCATTCATTCATTCAAACAAACTGGTGAAGGCAATCGATGTTCCGACATGGCCACGCCCCCTTTGGGTGGAAAACAAAGCGATTTTGACTATAATGCAAAATTGCGGTCCAAAACAGCACAAAAAGAAAACGATCAGAGATAAATAAGTTACAATTTGACCGACAGACACAATGTTAAGATCCTTTACAACAACTCTGCCAGCTAGATAACGTTAAAGGTGCAGTGTGTAATATTTATTTATTTATTTATTTATTATTCTTTCGGACAATTCCACACAATACACAATTTTCTCTTGCAAATATTCATACATCATACTTTGTGTTGTCCGAAGGGAGACGGAAGAAGCCAAAGGCTTATCAGGTCCCGCCCCCATTTTCATCAAATTCGGATTCAGATACACAGTTACTGTTACAGAAAATAAAAATAAAACAAACAAAAAATTTTTTTTTATATATATATATTTATATAGCTATATATATATATATATATATATATATATATATATATATACATATACTTTTTTTTTTTTAAGAATCTGCAGTCCAATACACAGTCAATTTTAATCTAATTGCTTCAGCTTTTAAGATCAGTTCAGCACAGTTCAGTTTTTCTGTGACAATGCCAAGTGTATAAAGTGTGAAGTGGCCGTGTATTTGGCCTGTTCCATTTCTTATCTGGTAGTCTAAACACTTCTGCAAAAGTATTCAAAAACAAGTCTGTCTGCTGGCCTGTATTATTCGTTACAATATTTGTTATGAAAGTGACATTGACATTGTACTCAGGTTATTAGTCTGTAATTTTCAATAATTTTTGAAACATAATTTGCTTTGAAATTGTGCAAACTGCAACTCCCTGTGACAACTTCATCAAGTCCATTCCACAGCTTAATACCATTTACAGAAATCGAAAAGGATTTAAGTGTGGTCCGTATATTTTTCTCAGTGAATTGACCTTTTCTTCTTAAATCATGCGAAACTTCTCTGTCTTCAAACATTACTTGTAAACTGTTAGGAAGGCTTTTTTTTGAAGCCTTGTAAATCATTTGTACTGTGTGGTAATTTACCACATCACGTAATTTGAGAATTCTACCTTCAATAAAAAAGTTATTAGTGTGTGCCCTGTAATTGGCTTGGTAAATAATTCGTACTGCTTTCTTTTGAAGAATCTCCAACGGGTGCAATGTACCTTTGTAAGTGTTTCCCCATATTTCAGCACAGTAATGCAGATGTGGGGAAACTAAACTCCAGTATAATACAAGTAAGGCCTTTTGATTGAAACATTGTTGTGCTTTCCAAAGTATAGAAATACTCCTGGCTATTTTGCCCCTGAGATGGCTAACTTGTGGTTTCCAGCTTAATTTATCGTCAATTATTACCCCTAGGACTTTGACATAGGATATGACATCATCAAGAAAGTTCTACAAAGTTCTAGAATGCAACACTCCCTGGGTAACCCCAACCCTTTAGAATAATAACAGAAGCTACAGTGGCCTTCAAGGACAAGAACAATTCTAAATTTTAAACAATGCACCTGATGACATTCCAACTATGACACTTTCAAGATGGTGGCACTAGGCCAAAATATGCAGAAATATGGACATATATGAGACCCTTTCTAAGGAAAAAAATAATAATTCAAAACATTATTTTCAGCTATTATGCACTAAATTAAATGTACTTATGGATATTATAATTACTTTCTACAAAATCTGCTAGGAAATAAAACCCAAAATTCTACACACTGCAGGTTTAAAGACACTTGTAAATGATTAATTTGATCAATCTAAAACCATGTGTGTCTAGTCTCTCAGCATCAATCTGGCGCAATGATCCGACCCATTGGCCAGAGATATCATGCCCTGATGTATATATTCACCTCACTGAGTCTCTATGTAAGCTGATAACACGTGAACTAATTGTTCGTAACGATAGCAAACTCCCACTGAATGCAGAGCGCAGCCGGGAGCTTCCTGCTGTCATACAGCCCTTCTTTAGGGGAATTTTTGGGGGCATGGCAAAGGAATAAAACCATGATGTTTGTTTTTTACTTTGTAAACCACAAAACAGGACATTGCAGATTTGAGCTATAACGCTTATTTTGAATGATCGCGCTGTCTTTGAGTACTGCCACGAGAGTTCCGTCTAGATGACGTATTGCCGACCTGAGGAAGGGTGACGTCAGACGCACGCCCCTCTACAAACCAATCAATGTCGAGGAATGTCACGTGACGCGAAACGAGCCTATAGCGGCAGCCCTGAGCTACGAAGAGCATAAATCGTTGTGAGATGATCATTGTTTTTTGTGAGAAATGCAACACAATCGTCACTCAGTAAATGTGCACGATGTAGTTTGATGGTTATCACGAATAAGGAGTTGTAGGCGGCCTTTACAGTTAAATAAGCAGGACAACTACAACCATATACCCACTTTGCTTGTCTTTTTACCTCTGTATAACCTTGTGGATTAAATTACTTCTATGTTCTTCAGTATTTTACATTAAATGATCTTTGAAGTAAGATATCATTCACAACTTTTTTATATATATATCTCACCTGCACAATATGTTGCCTTTTAAAAAATGTTTTATATTTTATATTTCTGTGGCCAATGTTCTTTGTTGTTTTTATTGTGCAAATAAATTAAATCTAATCAAAAGCATGGTGGTGAATTGTAGGTGTGTTTAAATGTAAAATTGTACAATCTTCACACTCTCAACATTAGCACCTTTCCAGCAATGTATTCAGTTGGTGTTCTTTACCGCAAGGTTGATTTTCTGATAAATTTGAAGGCCCATTATGGAAAATTAAGCTTTTTGTTTGCTCATTTGTTTTCTTGTGGAAATAGTAAACCAAAAGGTGTGTCCTTCAGAGATTATAATACAGAACCCATATGCATAGGCGTTGTTTAAATATACCTGCATGGATGGATGGACTTATAGATGGATAATGTACTTTATTTATTGCCATAGGGAAAGTGTGGCATTGTAGCAGCAGTTATTGTGGATTGTATCAGGAATGACTTTCTGTAGTGGTCAAATAGCTGAAGGTGATGCTGTCCATCATCTTCAGCAGCTTGTGCATTATCATTCTCTCCACAACCAACTGGGCTTAAACAGGTTAACAAGGATTTGCTCATGAAGTAGAGTCTGCTCTGTCCCTCAATGCAGTCTGTTGTTTAATTAAATGCCCAGGTTTCTGTAGCCCTCCATCAACTCAACCTCTTCTCCCAGAATGGAGATTTAGCCTAGTCCTCCTGGTCCTCCCAAAATCCATATCCATCTCTCAACCTTGGTTACATTTAAGAGGTGTGTAGCTTCCTACCATGCCCGAACACTACTGTCCACCTGTTCCCTGTCCCTGTAAACTGTCCTGTGAACTGCACACAGAACTGACACACCTTGCATCTGCTGAATCATCTGAATATTTAATTAAAATAGGCCCATGTGAAAGTGACAGGTGCTAATTGAGGGATGTGAAATACAAAGGCAGTTTGAACAAAATAGGCTAGAGTCATTGGAAAAACTGTTATAGAGAGATCTTAACCTTGCAGATTAAATCAGGGCGCTGTCAAGGCTTCCTCGCCCAATGCTACACCACAGGTCCAGCGCGATACACACGTGGAATGTCGCTGCCCGTATGAAAAGAACAAGAATAAATCTCTTATCAATACAGGTGAAACTCGAAAAATTAGAATATCGTGCAAAAGTTCATTTATTTCAGTAATTCAACCTAAATGGTGAAACTAATATATTATATAGACTCATTACATCCAAAGTGAGATATTTCAAGCCTTTATTTGTTATAAATTGTGATTATTATGGCTTACAGCTTATGAAAACCCCAAATTCAAAATCTCAGAACATTTGAATATTACATAAAATCAATAAAAAAAGGATTTTGAATACAAAAATGTCGGCCCTCTATAAAGTATAATCATGCATATGTCTAAGTAATTGGTTTGGGCCCCCTTTGCACAAATTATTGCCTAAATGCGGTGTGGCATGGATGTAAGTAAGTAAGTAAGTAAGTAAGCTTTTATTTATATAGCACCCTTCACAGACCAGGGTCACAAGGCGCTTCAAATAGCGCTTCCAAAGGATGCTATCTGTCTGTGGCACTGCTGAGGTGTTATGGAAGCCCAGGTTGCTTTGATAGTGGCCTTCAGCTCCTCTGTATTGTTGGGTCTGGTGTGTATCATCTTCCTCTTGACAATAGTCCATAGTTTCTCTATTGGGTTCAGGTCAGGAGAGTTGTCTGGCCAATCAACACAGTAATACCATGGTCAGTCAACCAGTTACGTGTGGTTTTGGCACTGTGGACAGGTGTCAAGTCTTGCTGGAAAAAGTAATTCAGCATCTCCATAAAGCTTGTCAGCAGACAGAAGCATGAAGTGCTCTAAAATCTCCTGGTA